>JAURSC010000052.1:0-421953 GCA_030788265.1 Drosophila americana | reverse complement strand
AAATTAAGTTGTATGAAAAAACATTTTGTTTTCAAGATATCTTGATCAAACTCGGCATTAATTACTTTTACTATGCTCCTCATATATATGAAAAATCCTATTAAGATCGGACCACTATATCATATAGCTGCCATAGGAGAGATCGGCCGAAAATAAGTCTTTCTATGAAAAAATATTTTGTTCATTAAGATATCTTGACAAACTAGGCATTTATTAGTTTACTATGCTCCTCATATATTGGCAAAATCCTATTAAGATCGGACCACTACATCATAGCTGCCATAAGGAACGATGGGTCGAAAGTTTAGTTGTATGAAAAAACATTTGTTTTTTAAGATATCTTGACCAATCCCGCCATTTATTTCTTTTACTATGCTCCTCATATATATACAAAATCCTAATAGGATCAGCACTACATCATATAGCTGCCATAGGAACGATCGTTCGAAAATTAATTTGTATGAAAAAAATATTTTGTTTTTAGATATCTTGACCAAACTCCGCATTATTAGCTTTACTATGCTCGTCATATATAATGAGAAATCCTATAAGATCGGACCAGTAATCATACAGCTGCCATAGGAACGATCGTCGGAAATTAAGTTGATATAAATACATTTTGTTTTTTCAAGATATTTGACCAAACTTGGCATTATTTTGTTTTACTATGCTCCTCATATGCAAAATCCTATTAAGATCGGACCACTATATCAAATAGTTGCCATAGGCACGATCAGTCGAAAATGAAGTTTTTGTATGAAAAACATTTTGTTGTTCAAGAAATCTTGACCAACTCGGCATTTATTAGTTTACTTTACTCCTCATATATATGCAAAATCCTATTAAGATCGAACCTCTATATCATATAGCTGCCATAGGAACGATCGGTCGAAATTAAGTTTTTCTATGAAAAATCTTTTGTTCATTAAGATATCTTGACCAAAACTCATTTATTAGTTATACTATGATCCTCATATATGGCAAAATCCTATTAAGATCGAACCACTATATCATCTATAGCTGCCATAGGAACGATGGGTCGAAAGTTAGTGGTATGAAAAACATTTTTGTTTTCAAGATATCTTGACCAAACCCGCCATTTATTTCTTTTACTATGCTCCTCCCATATATATACAAAATCCTATTAAGATCACCCACTACATCATATAGCTGCCATGGGAACGATCGGTTTAAAATGATTTTTTTATGAAAAAACATTTTGTTTATCAAGATTCTTGACCAAAACTCGGCATTTATAAGTTTTACTGTACTCCTCATTATATGCAAAATCCTATTCAGATCGGACCACTATATCATATAGCTATCATAGGAACGTTCGGTTGAAAATAAAGTGTTTGTATGAAAAAACATTTTGTTTTTTAAGACATCTGAGCAACTCGGCATTTGTTAGTTTTACTTTACTCCTCATATATATGCAAAATCCTATTAAGATCGGCCCACTATATTATATAGCTGACATAGGAACGATCATTCGAAGATTAAGTTTTTGTATGAAAAAACATTTTGTTTCTCAAGATATCAAACTCGGCAATTAGTTTTAGTATGCTCCTCATATATATGCAAAATATTATTAAGATCGGAACACTGGATCATATAGCTGTCATAGGAACGATCGGTCGAAATTAAGTTGTTGTATGAAAACGTTTTGTGTTCAAGATTCTTGACCAAACTCGTCATTTATTAGTTTTACTTTACTCCTCATATATATGCAAAAATCCTATTAATATCGGACCACTATATCATATAGCTGCCATAGGAACGATCTTCGAAAATTAAGTTTTTGTATGAAAAATATTTGGTTTTTCGAGATATCTTGAGCAAAACTCGGCATTTATTAGTTTTACTTTACTCCTCATATATATACAAATCCTATTAAGATCGGACCACTGTATCATATAGCTGCCATAGGAACAATCGGTTGAAAATTAAGTTGTATGAAAAAAACATTTTGTTTTTTAAGACATCTTGAACAAACTCGGCATTTATACTTTACTATGCTCCTCATATATATGAAAAATCCTATTAAGATCGGACCACTATATCATATAGCTGCCATAGGAGAGATCGGTCGAAAATTAAGTTTTTCTATGAAAAAATATTTTGTTCATTAAGATATCTTGACCAAACTAGGCATTTATTTTTTACTGTGCTCCTCAATATTGGCAAAATCCTATTAAGATCGGACCACATATTATATAGCTGCCATAGGAACGATGAGTCGAAAGCTTAGTTGTATGAAAAAACATTTTGTTTTTCAAGACGGACCAAACCCGCCATTTGGTTATTTTACCATGCTCCTCATATATATACAAAATCCTATAAGATCAGCCCACTACATCATATAGCTGCCATAGGAACGATCATTCGAAAATTAATTTGTATGAAAAAAATTTTGCTTTTAAGATATTTTGACCAAACTCCGCATTTATTATTTTTACTATGCTCCTCATATATATGAAAAATCCATTTAAGATCGGACCAGTATATCATACAGCTGCCATAGGAACGATCGGTCGAAAATTAAGATGCATATAAACACATTTTGTTTTTTTCAAGATATTTTGACTAAACTTGGCATTTATTTGTTTTACTATGCTCCTCATATGCAAAATCCTATTAAGATCGGACCACTATATCAAATAGTTGCCATAGGAACGATCGGTCGAAAATTAAGTTTTTGTATGAAAAACATTTTGTTGTTCAAGATATCTTGACCAAACTCGGCATTTATTAGTTTTACTTTACTCCTCATATATATGCAAAATCCTATTAAGATCGGACCACTATATCATATAGCTGCCATAGGAACGATCAGTCGAAAATTAAGTTGTTGTGTGAAAAACATTTTGTTTTTCAAAATATCTTGACCAAACTTGGCTTTTATAAGTTTTACTATACTCCTCATATATATGAAAAATCCTATTAAGATCGGACCACTATATCATATAGCTGCCATAGGAGAGATCGGTCGATAATTAAGTTTTTTATGAAAAAATATTTTGTTCATTAAGTTATATTGACCAAACTCGGGATTTATTATTTATACATGCTTCTCATATATTGGCAAAATCCTATTAAGATCGGACCACCACATCATATAGCTGCCATAGGAACGATCGGTCGAAAATTAAGTTGTTGTGTGAAAAAACATTTGTTTTTCAAAATATCTTGACCAAACTTGGCTTTTATAAGTTTTCTATACTCCTCATATATATGAAAAATCCTATTAAGATCGGACCACTATATCATATAGCTGCCATAGGAACGATCGGTCGAAATTAAGTTTTTCTATGAAAAAATATTTTGTTCATTAAGATATCTTGACCAAACTCGGCATTTATTAGTTAAACTATGCTCCTCATATATGGCAAAATCCTAATTAGATCGGACCACTATATCATATAGCTGCCATAGGAACGATGGGTCGAAAGTTTAGTGGTATAAAAAAACATTTTGTTTTTCAAGATATCTTGACCAAACTCGGCATTTATTAGTTAAACTATGCTCCTATATATATACAAAATCCTATTAAGATCAGCCACTACATCATATAGCTGCCATAGGAACGATCGTTCGAAAATTAATTGTATGAAAAAATATTTTGTTTTTTAAAGATATCTTGACCAAACTCTGCATTTATTAGTATTACTTTACTCCTCATATATATACAAAATCCTATTAAGATCGGACCACTGTATCATATAGCTGCCATAGGAACAATCGGTTGAAAATTAAGTTGTATGAAAAAACATTTTGTTTTCAAGACATCTTGATCAAACTTGGCATTAATTACTTTTACTATGCTCCTCATATATATGAAAAATCCTATTAAGGTCGGACCACTATATCATATAGCTGCCATAGGAACGATGGGTCGAAAGTTTAGTTTGTATGAAAAAACATTTTGTTTTCAGATATCTTGACCAAACCCGCCATTTATTTCTTTTACTATGCTCCTCATATCTAAAAATCCTATTAAGATCAGCCCACTACATCATATAGCTGCCATAGGAACGATCGTTCGAAAATTAATTTGTATGAAAAAATATTTGTTTATAAGATATCTTGACCAAACTCCTCATTTATTAGTTTTACTATGCTCCTCATATATATGAGAAATCCTATTAAGATCGGACCAGTATATCATACAGCTGCCATAGGAACGATCGGTCGAAAATTAAGTTGCATATAAATACATTTTGTTTTTTCAAGATATTTTGACCAAACTTGGCATTTATTTGTTTTACTATGCTCCTCATATGCGAAATCCTATTAAGATCGGACCACTATATCAAATAGTTGCCATAGGAACGATCGGTCGAAAATGAAGTTTTTGTATGAAAAAACATTTTGTTTATCAAGATATCTTGACCAAACTCGGCATTTATAAGTTTTACTGTACTCCTCATATATATGCAAATCCTATTAAGATCGGACCACTATATCATAAAGCTGCCATGGGAACGATCGGTTTAAAATGACGTTTTTTATGAAAAAACATTTTGTTTATCAAGATATCTTGACCAAAATCGGCATTTATAAGTTTTATTGTACTCCTCATATATATGCAAAATCTTATTAAGATCGGACCACTATATTATATAGCTGCCATAGGAACGATCATTCGAAGATTAAGTTTTTGTATGAAAAACATTTTGTTTCTCAAGATATCAAACTCGGCATTTATTAGTTTTAGTATGCTCCTCATATATATGCAAAATATTATTAAGATCGGAACACTGTATCATATAGCTGTCATAGGAACGATCGGTCGAAAATTAAGTTTTTGTATGAAAAACGTTTTGTTGTTCAAGATATCTTGACCAAAGTCGGCATTTATTAGTTTTACTTTACTCCTCATATATAGGCAAAATCCTATTAAGATCGGACCACTATATCATATAGCTGCCATAGGAACGATCTTCGAAAATTAAGTTTTTGTATGAAAAAATATTTTATTTTTCGAGATATCTTGAGCAAACTCGGCATTTATTAGTTTTACTTTACTCCTCATATATATACAAATCCTATTAAGATCGGACCACTGTATCATATAGCTGCCATAGGAACAATCGGTTGAAAATTAAGTTGTATGAAAAAACATTTTGTTTTTCAAGATATCTTGATCAAACTCGGCATTAATTACTTTTACTATGCTCCTCATATATATGAAAAATCCTATTAAGATCGGACCACTATATCATATAGCTGCCATAGGAGAGATCGGTCAAAAATTAAGTATTTCTATGAAAAAATATTTTGTTCATTAAGATATCTTGACCAAACTAGGCATTTATTAGTTTTACTATGCTCCTCATATATTGGCAAAATCCTATTAAGATCGGACCACTACATCATATAGCTGCCATAGGAACGATGGGTCGAAAGTTTAGTTGTATGAAAAAACATTTTGTTTTTCAAGATATCTTGACCAATCCCGCCATTTATTTCTTTTACTATGCTCCTCATATATATACAAAATCCTAATAAGATCAGCCCACTACATCATATAGCTGCCATAGGAACGATCGTTCGAAAATTAATTTGTATGAAAAAATATTTTGTTTTTAAGATATCTTGACCAAACTACGCATTTATTAGCTTTACTATGCTCCTCATATATATGAGAAATCCTATTAAGATCGGACCAGTATATCATACAGCTGCCATAGGAACGATCGGTCGAAAATTAAGTTGATATAAATACATTTCGTTTTTTCAAGATATTTTGACCAAACTTGGCATTTATTTGTTTTACTATGCTCCTCATATGCAAAATCCTATTAAGATCGGACCACTATATCAAATAGTTGCCATAGGAACGATCAGTCGAAAATGAAGTTTTTGTATGAAAAAACATTTTGTTTATCAAAATATCAAACTCTGCATTTATTAGTTTTAGTATGCTCCTCATATATATGCAAAATATTATTAAGATCGGAACACTGTATCATATAGCTGTCATAGGAACGATCGGTCGAAAATTAAGTTTTTGTATGAAAAACATTTTGTTGTTCAAGAATCTTGACCAACTCGGCATTTATTAGTTTTACTTTACTCCTCATATATATGCAAAATCCTATTAAGATCGAACCTCTATATCATATAGCTGCCATAGGAACGATCGGTCGAAATTAAGTTTTTCTATGAAAAAATCTTTTGTTCATTAAGATATCTTGACCAAACTCATTATTAGTTTACTATGATCCTCATATATTGGCAAAATCCTATTAAGATCGAACCACTATATCATATAGCTGCCATAGGAACGATGGGTCGAAAGTTTAGTGGTATGAAAAAACATTTTGTTTTTCAAGATATCTTGACCAAACCCGCCATTTATTTCTTTTACTATGCTCCTCATATATATACAAAATCCTATTAAGATCAGCCCACTACATCATATAGCTGCCATGGGAACGATCGGTTTAAAATGATTTTTTTTATGAAAAAACATTTTGTTTATCAAGATATCTTGACCAAACTCGGCATTTATAAGTTTTACTGTACTCCTCAAATATATGCAAAATCCTATTCAGATCGGACCACTATATCATATAGCTATCATAGGAACGTTCGGTTGAAAATTAAGTGTTTGTATGAAAAAACATTTTGTTTTTTAAGACATCTTGAGCAAACTCGGCATTTGTTAGTTTTACTTTACTCCTCATATATATGCAAAGTCCTATAAGATCGGCCCACTATATTATATAGCTGCCATAGGAACGATCATTCGAAGATTAAGTTTCTGTATGAAAAAACATTTTGTTTCTCAAGATATCAAACTCGGCATTTATTAGTTTTAGTATGCTCCTCATATATATGCAAAATATTATTAAGATCGGAACACTATATCATATAGCTGCCATAGGAACGATCTTCGAAAATTAAGTTTTTGTATGAAAAATATTTTGTTTTTCGAGATATCTTGAGCAAAACTCGGCATTTATTAGTTTTACTTTACTCCTCATGTATATGCAAAATCCTATTAATATCGCACCACTATATCATATAGCTGCCATAGGAACGATCTTCGAAAATTAAGTTTTTGTATGAAAAAATATTTTGTTTTTCGAGATATCTTGAGCAAAACTCGGCATTTATTAGTTTTACTTTACTCCTCATATATATACAAAATCCTATTAAGATCGGACCACTGTATCATATAGCTGCCATAGGAACAATCGGTTGAAAATAAGTTGTATGAAAAAACATTTTGTTTTTTAAGACATCTTGAACAAACTCGGCATTTATTACTTTTACTATGCTCCTCATATATATGAAAAATCCTATTAAGATCGGACCACTATATCATATAGCTGCCATAGGAGAGATCGGTCGAAAATTAAGTTTTTCTATGAAAAAATATTTGTTCATTAAGATATCTTGACCAAACTAGGCATTTATTAGTTTTACTATGCTCCTCATATATTGGCAAAATCCTATTAAGATCGGACCACTATATCATATAGCTGCCATAGGAACGATCGGTCGAAAATTAAGATGCATATAAATACATTTTGTTTTTTTTCAAGATATTTTGACTAAACTTGGCATTTATTTGTTTTACTATGCTCCTCATATGCAAAATCCTATTAAGATCGGACCACTATATCAAATAGTTGCCATAGGAACGATCGGTCGAAAATTAAGTTTTTGTATGAAAAAACATTTTGTTTTTCAAGATATCTTGACCAAACCCGCCATTTATTTCTTTTACTATGCTCCTCATATATACAAAATCCTATTAAGATCAGCCCACTACATCATATAGCTGCCATGGGAACGATCGTTTAAAATGATTTTTTTATGAAAAACATTTTGTTTATCAAGATATCTTGACCAAACTCGGCATTTATAAGTTTTACTGTACTCCTCATATATATGCAAAATCCTATTCAGATCGGACCACTATATCATATAGCTATCATAGGAACGTTCGGTTGAAATTAAGTGTTTGTATGAAAAAACATTTTGTTTTTTAAGACATCTTGAGCAAACTCGGCATTTGTTAGTTTTACTTTACTCCTCATATATATGCAAAGTCCTATTAAGATCGGCCCACTATATTATATAGCTGCCATAGGAACGATCATTCGAAGATTAAGTTTTTGTATGAAAAAACATTTTGTTTCTCAAGATATCAAACTCGGCATTTATTAGTTTTAGTATGCTCCTCATATATATGCAAAATATTATTAAGATCGGAACACTGGATCATATAGCTGTCATAGGAACGATCGGTCGAAAATTAAGTTGTTGTATGAAAAACGTTTTGTTGTTCAAGATTTCTTGACCAAACTCGTCATTTATTAGTTTTACTTTACTCCTCATATATATGCAAAATCCTATTAATATCGCACCACTATATCATATAGCTGCCATAGGAACGATCTTCGAAAATTAAGTTTTTGTATGAAAAAATATTTTGTTTTTCGAGATATCTTGAGCAAAACTCGGCATTTATTAGTTTTACTTTACTCCTCATATATATACAAAATCCTATTAAGATCGGACCACTGTATCATATAGCTGCCATAGGAACAATCGGTTGAAAATTAAGTTGTATGAAAAAACATTTTGTTTTTTAAGACATCTTAAACAAACTCGGCATTTATTACTTTTACTATGCTCCTCATATATATGAAAAATCCTATTAAGATCGGACCACTATATCATATAGCTGCCATAGGAGAGATCGGTCGAAAATTAAGTTTTTCTATGAAAAAATATTTTGTTCATTAAGATATCTTGACCAAACTAGGCATTTATTAGTTTTACTGTGCTCCTCATATATTGGCAAAATCCTATTAAGATCGGACCACTATATCATATAGCTGCCATAGGAACGATGAGTCGAAAGCTTAGTTGTATGAAAAAACATTTTGTTTTTCAAGACGGACCAAACCCGCCATTTGTTTATTTTACCATGCTCCTCATATATATACAAAATCCTATTAAGATCAGCCCACTACATCATGTAGCTGCCATAGGAACGATCGTTCGAAAATTAATTTGTATGAAAAAATATTTGTTTTTAAGATATTTTGACCAAACTCCGCATTTATTAGTTTTACTATGCTCCTCATATATATGAAAAATCCATTAAGATCGGACCAGTATATCATACAGCTGCCATAGGAACGATCGGTCGAAAATTAAGATGCATATAAATACATTTTGTTTTTTTCAAGATATTTTGACTAAACTTGGCATTTATTTGTTTTACTATGCTCCTCATATGCAAAATCCTATTAAGATCGGACCACTATATCAAATAGTTGCTATAGGAACGATCGGTCGAAAATTAAGTTTTTGTATGAAAAAACATTTTGTTTTTCAAGATATCTTGACCAAACCCGCCATTTATTTCTTTTACTATGCTCCTCATATATATACAAAATCCTATTAAGATCAGCCCACTACATCATATAGCTGCCATGGGAACGATCGGTTTAAAATGATTTTTTTTATGAAAAAACATTTTGTTTATCAAGATATCTTGACCAAACTCGGCATTTATAAGTTTTACTGTACTCCTCATATATATGCAAAATCCTATTCAGATCGGACCACTATATCATATAGCTATCATAGGAACGTTCGGTTAAAAATTAAGTGTTTGTATGAAAAACATTTTGTTTTTTAAGACATCTTGAGCAAACTCGGCATTTGTTAGTTTTACTTTACTCCTCATATATGCAAAGTCCTATTAAGATCGGCCCACTATATTATATAGCTGCCATAGGAACGATCATTCGAAGATTAAGTTTTTGTATGAAAAAACATTTTGTTTCTCAAGATATCAAACTCGGCATTTATTAGTTTTACTTTACTCCTCATATATATACAAAATCCTATTAAGATCGGACCACTGTATCATATAGCTGCCATAGGAACAATCGGTTGAAAATTAAGTTGTATGAAAAAACATTTTGTTTTTTAAGACGTCTTGAACAAACTCGGCATTTATTACTTTTACTATGCTCCTCACATATATGAAAAATCCTATTAAGATCGGACCACTATATCATATAGCTGCCATAGGAGAGATCGGTCGAAAATTAAGTTTTTCTATGAAAAAATATTTTGTTCATTAAGATATCTTGACCAAACTAGGCATTTATTAGTTTTACTGTGCTCCTTATATATTGGCAAAATCCTATTAAGATCGGACCACTATATCATATAGCTGCCATAGGAACGATGAGTCGAAAGCTTAGTTGTATGAAAAAACATTTTGTTTTTCAAGACGGACCAAACCCGCCATTTGTTTATTTTACCATGCTCCTCATATATATACAAAATCCTATTAAGATCAGCCCACTACATCATATAGCTGCCATAGGAACGATCGTTCGAAAATTAATTTGTATGAAAAAATATTTTGGTTTTAAGATATTTTGACCAAACTCCGCATTAGTTTTACTATGCTCCTCATATATATGAAAAATCCATTTAAGATCGGACCAGTATATCATACAGCTGCCATAGGAACGATCGGTCGAAAATTAAGATGCATATAAATACATTTTTTTTTTTCAAGATATTTTGACTAAACTTGGCATTTATTTGTTTTACTATGCTCCTCATATGCAAAATCCTATTAAGATCGGACCTCTATATCAAATAGGAACGATCGGTCGAAAATTAAGTTTTTGTATGAAAAACATTTTGTTGTTCAAGATATCTTGACCAAACTCGGCATTTATTAGTTTTACTTTACTCCTCATATATATGCAAAATCCTATTAAGATCGGACCACTATATCATATAGCTGCCATAGGAACGATCAGTCGAAAATTAAGTTGTTGTGTGAAAAAACATTTTGTTTTTCAAAATATCTTGACCAAACTTGGCTTTTATAAGTTTTACTATACTCCTCATATATATGAAAAATCCTATTAAGATCGGACCACTATATCATATAGCTGCCATAGGAGAGATCGGTAGATAATTAAGTTTTTCTATGAAAAAATATTTTGTTCATTAAGATTTATTGACCAAACTCGGGATTTATTATTTATACAATGCTTCTCATATATTGGCAAAATCCTACTAAGATCGGACCACCACATCATATAGCTGCCATAGGAACGATCGGTCGAAAATTAAGTTGTGTGTGAAAAAACATTTTGTTTTTCAAAATATCTTGACCAAACTTGGCTTTTATAAGTTTCCTATACTCCTCATATATATGAAAAATCCTATTAAGATCGGACCACTATATCATATAGCTGCCATAGGAACGATCGGTCGAAATTAAGTTTTTCTATGAAAAAATATTTTGTTCATTAAGATATCTTGACCAAACTCGGCATTTATTAGTTAAACTATGCTCCTCATATATTGGCAAAATCCTATTAAGATCGGACCACTATATCATATAGCTGTCATAGGAACGATGGGTCGAAAGTTTAGTGGTATAAAAAAAACATTTTGTTTTTCAAGATATCTTAACCAAACCCTCCATTTATTTCTTTTACTATGCTCCTCATATATATACAAAATCCTATTAAGATCAGCCACTACATCATATAGCTGCCATAGGAACGATCGTTCGAAAATTAATTTGTATGAAAAAATATTTTGTTTTTTAAAGATATCTTGACCAAAGTCTGCATTTATTAGTTTTACTTTACTCCTCATATATATACAAAATCCTATTAAGATCGGACCACTGTATCATATAGCTGCCATAGGAACAATCGGTTGAAAATTAAGTTGTATGAAAAAACATTTTGTTTTTCAAGATATCTTGATCAAACTCGGCATTAATTACTTTTACTATGCTCCTCATATATATGAAAAATCCTATTAAGACCACTATATCATATAGCTGCCATAGGAACGATGGGTCGAAAGTTTAGTTGTATGAAAAAACATTTTGTTTTTCAAGAAATCTTGACCAAACCCGCCATTTATTTCTTTTACTATGCTCCTCATATCTAAAAAATCCTATTAAGATCAGCCCACTACATCATATAGCTGCCATAGGAACGATCGTTCGAAAATTAATTTGTATGAAAAAATATTTTGTTTATAAGATATCTTGACCAAACTCCTCATTTATTAGTTTTACTATGCTCCTCATATATATGAGAAATCCTATTAAGATCGGACCAGTATATCATACAGCTGCCATAGGAACGATCGGTCGAAAATTAAGTTGCATATAAATACATTTTGTTTTTTCAAGATATTTTGACCAAACTTGGCATTTATTTGTTTTACTATGCTCCTCATATGCGAAATCCTATTAAGATCGGACCACTATATCAAATAGTTGCCATAGGAACGATCGGTCGAAAATGAAGTTTTTGTATGAAAAAACATTTTGTTTATCAAGATATCTTGACCAAACTCGGCATTTATAAGTTTTACTGTACTCCTCATATATATGCAAAATCCTATTAAGATCGGACCACTATATTATATATCTGCCATAGGAACGATCATTCGAAGATTAATTTTTGTATAAAAAAAACATTTTGTTTCTCAAGATATCTTGACCGAACTCGCCATTTATTTGTTTTAGTATGTTCCTCATATATAGGTAAATTCTATTAAGATCGCACCACCACATCATATAGCATCCATAGGAACGATAATTTGAAAATTAAGTTGTATGAAAAAATATTTTGTTTTTTTAAGATATCTTGACCAACCTTGGAATTTATTAGTTTTATTATGCTCCTCATATATATAAAAAGTCCTATTAAGATCGGACCACTATATCATAAAGCTGCCATGGGAACGATCGGTTTAAAATGACGTTTTTTATGAAAAAACATTTTGTTTATCAAGATATCTTGACCAAAATCGGCATTTATAAGTTTTATTGTACTCCTCATATGTATGCAAAATCTTATTAAGATCGGACCACTATATTATATAGCTGCCATAGGAACGATCATTCGAAGATTAAGTTTTTGTATGAAAAACATTTTGTTTCTCAAGATATCAAACTCGGCATTTATTAGTTTTAGTATGCTCCTCATATATATGCAAAATATTATTAAGATCGGAACACTGTATCATATAGCTGTCATAGGAACGATCGGTCGAAAATTAAGTTTTTGTATGAAAAACGTTTTGTTGTTCAAGATATCTTGACCAAACTCGGCATTTATTAGTTTTACTTTACTCCTCATATATATGCAAAATCCTATTAAGATCGGACCACTATATCATATAGCTGCCATAGGAACGATCTTCGAAAATTAAGTTTTTGTATAAAAAAATATTTTATTTTTCGAGATATCTTGAGCAAACTCGGCATTTATTAGTTTTACTTTACTCCTCATATATATACAAAATCCTATTAAGATCGGACCACTGTATCATATAGCTGCCATAGGAACAATCGGTTGAAAATTAAGTTGTATGAAAAAACATTTTGTTTTTCAAGATATCTTGATCAAACTCGGCATTAATTACTTTTACTATGCTCCTCATATATATGAAAAATCCTATTAAGATCGGACCACTATATTATATAGCTATCATAGCAGAGATCGGTCGAAAATTAAGTATTTCTATGAAAAAATATTTTGTTCATTAAGATATCTTGACCAAACTAGGCATTTATTAGTTTTACTATGCTCCTCATATATGGCAAAATCCTATTAAGATCGGACCACTACATCATATAGCTGCCATAGGAACGATGGGTCGAAAGTTTAGTTGTATGAAAAAACATTTTGTTTTTCAAGATATCTTGACCAATCCCGCCATTTATTTCTTTTACTATGCTCCTCATATATATACAAAATACTAATAAGATCAGCCCACTACATCATATAGCTGCCATAGGAACGATCGTTCGAAAATTAATTTGTATGAAAAAATATTTTGTTTTTAAGATATCTTGACCAAACTCCGCATTTATTAGCTTTACTATGCTCCTCATATATATGAGAAATCCTATTAAGATCGGACCAGTATATCATACAGCTGCCATAGGAACGATCGGTCGAAAATTAAGTTGATATAAATACATTTCGTTTTTTCAAGATATTTTGACCAAACTTGGCATTTATTTGTTTTACTATGCTCCTCATATGCAAAATCCTATTAAAATCGGACCACTATATCAAATAGTTGCCATAGGAACGATCAGTCGAAAATGAAGTTTTTGTATGAAAAACATTTTGTTTATCAAGATATCTTGACCAAACTCGGCATTTATAAGTTTTACTGTACTCCTCATATATATGCAAAATCCTATTATGATCGGACCACTATATTATATAGCTGCCATAGGAACGATCATTCGAAAATTAAGTTTTTGTATGAAAAACATTTTGTTTTTCAAAATATCAAACTCTGCATTTATTAGTTTTAGTATGCTCCTCATATATATGCAAAATATTATTAAGATCGGAACACTGTATCATATAGCTGTCATAGGAACGATCGGTCGAAAATTAAGTTTTTGTATGAAAAAACATTTTGTTTTTCAAGATATCTTGACCAAACCCGCCATTTATTTCTTTTACTATGCTCCTCATATATATACAAAATCCTATTAAGATCAGCCCACTACATCATGTAGCTGCCATAGGAACGATCGTTCGAAAATTAATTTGTATGAAAAAATATTTTGTTTTTAAGATATTTTGACCAAACTCCGCATTTATTAGTTTTACTATGCTCCTCATATATATGAAAAATCCATTTAAGATCGGACCAGTATATCATACAGCTGCCATAGGAACGATCGGTCGAAAATTAAGATGCATATAAATACATTTTGTTTTTTTCAAGATATTTTGACTAAACTTGGCATTTATTTGTTTTACTATGCTCCTCATATGCAAAATCCTATTAAGATCGGACCTCTATATCAAATAGGAACGATCGGTCGAAAATTAAGTTTTTGTATGAAAAACATTTTGTTGTTCAAGATATCTTGACCAAACTCGGCATTTATAAGTTTTACTGTACTCCTCATATATATGCAAAATCCTATTCAGATCGGACCACTATATCATATAGCTATCATAGGAACGTTCGGTTGAAAATTAAGTGTTTGTATGAAAAAACATTTTGTTTTTTAAGACATCTTGAGCAAACTCGGCATTTGTTAGTTTTACTTTACTCCTCATATATATGCAAAGTCCTATTAAGATCGGCCCACTATATTATATAGCTGCCATAGGAACGATCATTCGAAGATTAAGTTTTTGTATGAAAAAACATTTTGTTTCTCAAGATATCAAACTCGGCATTTATTAGTTTTAGTATGCTCCTCATATATATGCAAAATATTATTAAGATCGGAACACTGGATCATATAGCTGTCATAGGAACGATCGGTCGAAAATTAAGTTGTTGTATGAAAAACGTTTTGTTGTTCAAGATTTCTTGACCAAACTCGTCATTTATTAGTTTTACTTTACTCCTCATATATATGCAAAATCCTATTAATATCGCACCACTATATCATATAGCTGCCATAGGAACGATCTTCGAAAATTAAGTTTTTGTATGAAAAAATATTTTGTTTTTCGAGATATCTTGAGCAAAACTCGGCATTTATTAGTTTTACTTTACTCCTCATATATATACAAAATCCTATTAAGATCGGACCACTGTATCATATAGCTGCCATAGGAACAATCGGTTGAAAATTAAGTTGTATGAAAAAACATTTTTTTTTAAGACATCTTAAACAAACTCGGCATTTATTACTTTTACTATGCTCCTCATATATATGAAAAATCCTATTAAGATCGGACCACTATATCATATAGCTGCCATAGGAGAGATCGGTCGAAAATTAAGTTTTTCTATGAAAAAATATTTTGTTCATTAAGATATCTTGACCAAACTAGGCATTTATTAGTTTTACTGTGCTCCTCATATATTGGCAAAATCCTATTAAGATCGGACCACTATATCATATAGCTGCCATAGGAACGATGAGTCGAAAGCTTAGTTGTATGAAAAAACATTTTGTTTTTCAAGACGGACCAAACCCGCCATTTGTTTATTTTACCATGCTCCTCATATATATACAAAATCCTATTAAGATCAGCCCACTACATCATGTAGCTGCCATAGGAACGATCGTTCGAAAATTAATTTGTATGAAAAAATATTTTGTTTTTAAGATATTTGACCAAACTCCGCATTTATTAGTTTTACTATGCTCCTCATATATATGAAAAATCCATTTAAGATCGGACCAGTATATCATACAGCTGCCATAGGAACGATCGGTCGAAAATTAAGATGCATATAAATACATTTTGTTTTTTTTCAAGATATTTTGACTAAACTTGGCATTTATTTGTTTTACTATGCTCCTCATATGCAAAATCCTATTAAGATCGGACCTCTATATCAAATAGGAACGATCGGTCGAAAATTAAGTTTTTGTATGAAAAACATTTTGTTGTTCAAGATATCTTGACCAAACTCGGCATTTATTAGTTTTACTTTACTCCTCATATATATGCAAAATCCTATTAAGATCGGACCACTATATCATATAGCTGCCATAGGAACGATCAGTCGAAAATTAAGTTGTTGTGTGAAAAAACATTTTGTTTTTCAAAATATCTTGACCAAACTTGGCTTTTATAAGTTTTACTATACTCCTCATATATATGAAAAATCCTATTAAGATCGGACCACTATATCATATAGCTGCCATAGGAGAGATCGGTCGATAATTAAGTTTTTCTATGAAAAATATTTTGTTCATTAAGATTTATTGACCAAACTCGGGATTTATTATTTATACAATGCTTCTCATATATTGGCAAAATCCTACTAAGATCGGACCACCACATCATATAGCTGCCATAGGAACGATCGGTCGAAAATTAAGTTGTTGTGTGAAAAACATTTTGTTTTTCAAAATATCTTGACCAAACTTGGCTTTTATAAGTTTTCCTATACTCCTCATATATATGAAAAATCCTATTAAGATCGGACCACTATATCATATAGCTGCCATAGGAACGATCGGTCGAAATTAAGTTTTTCTATGAAAAAATATTTTGTTCATTAAGATATCTTGACCAAACTCGGCATTTATTAGTTAAACTATGCTCCTCATATATTGGCAAAATCCTATTAAGATCGGACCACTATATCATATAGCTGTCATAGGAACGATGGGTCGAAAGTTTAGTGGTATAAAAAAAACATTTTGTTTTTCAAGATATCTTAACCAAACCCTCCATTTATTTCTTTTACTATGCTCCTCATATATATACAAAATCCTATTAAGATCAGCCACTACATCATATAGCTGCCATAGGAACGATCGTTCGAAAATTAATTTGTATGAAAAAATATTTTGTTTTTTAAAGATATCTTGACCAAAGTCTGCATTTATTAGTTTTACTTTACTCCTCATATATATACAAAATCCTATTAAGATCGGACCACTGTATCATATAGCTGCCATAGGAACAATCGGTTGAAAATTAAGTTGTATGAAAAAACATTTTGTTTTTCAAGATATCTTGATCAAACTCGGCATTAATTACTTTTACTATGCTCCTCATATATATGAAAAATCCTATTAAGACCACTATATCATATAGCTGCCATAGGAACGATGGGTCGAAAGTTTAGTTGTATGAAAAAACATTTTGTTTTTCAAGAAATCTTGACCAAACCCGCCATTTATTTCTTTTACTATGCTCCTCATATCTAAAAAATCCTATTAAGATCAGCCCACTACATCATATAGCTGCCATAGGAACGATCGTTCGAAAATTAATTTGTATGAAAAAATATTTTGTTTATAAGATATCTTGACCAAACTCCTCATTTATTAGTTTTACTATGCTCCTCATATATATGAGAAATCCTATTAAGATCGGACCAGTATATCATACAGCTGCCATAGGAACGATCGGTCGAAAATTAAGTTGCATATAAATACATTTTGTTTTTTCAAGATATTTTGACCAAACTTGGCATTTATTTGTTTTACTATGCTCCTCATATGCGAAATCCTATTAAGATCGGACCACTATATCAAATAGTTGCCATAGGAACGATCGGTCGAAAATGAAGTTTTTGTATGAAAAAACATTTTGTTTATCAAGATATCTTGACCAAACTCGGCATTTATAAGTTTTACTGTACTCCTCATATATATGCAAAATCCTATTAAGATCGGACCACTATATTATATATCTGCCATAGGAACGATCATTCGAAGATTAATTTTTTGTATAAAAAAAACATTTTGTTTCTCAAGATATCTTGACCGAACTCGCCATTTATTTGTTTTAGTATGTTCCTCATATATAGGTAAAATTCTATTAAGATCGCACCACCACATCATATAGCATCCATAGGAACGATAATTTGAAAATTAAGTTGTATGAAAAAATATTTTGTTTTTTTAAGATATCTTGACCAACCTTGGAATTTATTAGTTTTATTATGCTCCTCATATATATAAAAAGTCCTATTAAGATCGGACCACTATATCATAAAGCTGCCATGGGAACGATCGGTTTAAAATGACGTTTTTTATGAAAAAACATTTTGTTTATCAAGATATCTTGACCAAAATCGGCATTTATAAGTTTTATTGTACTCCTCATATGTATGCAAAATCTTATTAAGATCGGACCACTATATTATATAGCTGCCATAGGAACGATCATTCGAAGATTAAGTTTTTGTATGAAAAACATTTGTTTCTCAAGATATCAAACTCGGCATTTATTAGTTTTAGTATGCTCCTCATATATATGCAAAATATTATTAAGATCGGAACACTGTATCATATAGCTGTCATAGGAACGATCGGTCGAAAATTAAGTTTTTGTATGAAAAACGTTTTGTTGTTCAAGATATCTTGCCCAAACTCGGCATTTATTAGTTTTACTTTACTCCTCATATATATGCAAAATCCTATTAAGATCGGACCACTATATCATATAGCTGCCATAGGAACGATCTTCGAAAATTAAGTTTTTGTATAAAAAAATATTTTATTTTTCGAGATATCTTGAGCAAACTCGGCATTTATTAGTTTTACTTTACTCCTCATATATATACAAAATCCTATTAAGATCGGACCACTGTATCATATAGCTGCCATAGGAACAATCGGTTGAAAATTAAGTTGTATGAAAAAACATTTTGTTTTTCAAGATATCTTGATCAAACTCGGCATTAATTACTTTTACTATGCTCCTCATATATATGAAAAATCCTATTAAGATCGGACCACTATATTATATAGCTATCATAGCAGAGATCGGTCGAAAATTAAGTATTTCTATGAAAAAATATTTTGTTCATTAAGATATCTTGACCAAACTAGGCATTTATTAGTTTTACTATGCTCCTCATATATTGGCAAAATCCTATTAAGATCGGACCACTACATCATATAGCTGCCATAGGAACGATGGGTCGAAAGTTTAGTTGTATGAAAAAACATTTTGTTTTTCAAGATATCTTGACCAATCCCGCCATTTATTTCTTTTACTATGCTCCTCATATATATACAAAATACTAATAAGATCAGCCCACTACATCATATAGCTGCCATAGGAACGATCGTTCGAAAATTAATTTGTATGAAAAAATATTTTGTTTTTAAGATATCTTGACCAAACTCCGCATTTATTAGCTTTACTATGCTCCTCATATATATGAGAAATCCTATTAAGATCGGACCAGTATATCATACAGCTGCCATAGGAACGATCGGTCGAAAATTAAGTTGATATAAATACATTTCGTTTTTTCAAGATATTTTGACCAAACTTGGCATTTATTTGTTTTACTATGCTCCTCATATGCAAAATCCTATTAAAATCGAACCACTATATCAAATAGTTGCCATAGGAACGATCAGTCGAAAATGAAGTTTTTGTATGAAAAAACATTTTGTTTATCAAGATATCTTGACCAAACTCGGCATTTATAAGTTTTACTGTACTCCTCATATATATGCAAAATCCTATTATGATCGGACCACTATATTATATAGCTGCCATAGGAACGATCATTCGAAAATTAAGTTTTTGTATGAAAAAACATTTTGTTTTTCAAAATATCAAACTCTGCATTTATTAGTTTTAGTATGCTCCTCATATATATGCAAAATATTATTAAGATCGGAACACTGTATCATATAGCTGTCATAGGAACGATCGGTCGAAAATTAAGTTTTTGTATGAAAAACATTTTGTTGTTCAAGAAATCTTGACCAAACTCGGCATTTATTAGTTTTACTTTACTCCTCATATATATGCAAAATCCTATTAAGATCGGACCACTGTATCATATAGCTGCCATAGGAACGATCGGTCGAAATTAAGTTTTTCTATGAAAAAATCTTTTGTTCATTAAGATATCTTGACCAAACTTATTTATTAGTTATATTATGATCCTCATATATTGGCAAAATCCTATTAAGATCGAACCACTATATCATATAGCTGCCATAGGAACGATGGGTCGAAAGTTTAGTGGTATGAAAAAACATTTTGTTTTTCAAGATATCTTGACCAAACCCGCCATTTATTTCTTTTACTATGCTCCTCATATATATACAAATCCTATTAAGATCAGCCCACTACATCATATAGCTGCCATGGGAACGATCGGTTTAAAATGATTTTTTTTATGAAAAAACATTTTGTTTATCAAGATATCTTGACCAAACTCGGCATTTATAAGTTTTACTGTACTCCTCATATATATGCAAAATCCTATTCAGATCGGACCACTATATCATATAGCTATCATAGGAACGTTCGGTTGAAAATTAAGTGTTTGTATGAAAAAACATTTTGTTTTTAAGACATCTTGAGCAAACTCGGCATTTGTTAGTTTTACTTTACTCCTCATATATATGCAAAATCCTATTAAGATCAGCCCACTATATTATATAGCTGCCATAGGAACGATCATTCGAAGATTAAGTTTTTGTATGAAAAAACATTTTGTTTCTCAAGATATCAAACTCGGCATTTATTAGTTTTAGTATGCTCCTCATATATATGCAAAATATTATTAAGATCGGAACACTGGATCATATAGCTGTCATAGGAACGATCGGTCGAAAATTAAGTTGTTGTATGAAAAACGTTTTGTTGTTCAAGATTTCTTGACCAAACTCGTCATTTATTAGTTTTACTTTACTCCTCATATATATGCAAAATCCTATTAAGATCGGACCACTGTATCATATAGCTGCCATAGGAACAATCGGTTGAAAATTAAGTTGTATGAAAAATTTTTGTTTTTTAAGACATCTTGAACAAACTCGGCATTTATTACTTTTACTATGCTCCTCATATATATGAAAAATCCTATTAAGATCGGACCACTATATCATATAGCTGCCATAGGAGAGATCGGTCGAAAATTAAGTTTTTCTATAAAAAAATATTTTGTTCATTAAGATATCTTGACCAAACTAGGCATTTATTAGTTTTACTGTGCTCCTCATATATTGGCAAAATCCTATTAAGATCGGACCACTATATCATATAGCTGCCATAGGAACGATGAGTCGAAAGCTTAGTTGTATGAAAAAATATTTTGTTTTTAAGATATTTTGACCAAACTCCGCATTTATCAGTTTTACTATGCTCCTCATATATATGAAAATCCATTTAAGATCGGACCAGTATATCATACAGCTGCCATAGGAACGATCGGTCGAAAATTAAGTTGATATAAATACATTTTGTTTTTTTCAAGATATTTTGACTAAACTTGGCATTTATTTGTTTTACTATGCTCCTCATATGCAAAATCCTATTAAGATCGGACCACTATATCAAATAGTTGCCATAGGAACGATCGGTCGAAAATTAAGTTTTGTATGAAAAACATTTTGTTGTTCAAGATATCTTGACCAAACTCGGCATTTATTAGTTTTACTTTACTCCTCATATATATGTAAAATCCTATTAAGATCGGACCACTATATCATATAGCTGCCATAGGAACGATCAGTCGAAAATTAAGTTGTTGTGTGAAAAAACATTTTGTTTTTCAAAATATCTTGACCAAACTTGGCTTTTATAAGTTTTACTATACTCCTCATATATATGAAAAATCCTATTAAGATCGGACCACTATATCATATAGCTGCCATAGGAGAGATCGGTCGATAATTAAGTTTTTCTATGAAAAAAATTTTGTTCATTAAGATATATTGACCAAACTCGGGATTTATTATTTATACAATGCTTCTCATATATTGGCAAAATCCTATTAAGATCGGACCACCACATCATATAGCTGCCATAGGAACGATCGGTCGAAAATTAAGTTGTTGTGTGAAAAAACATTTTGTTTTTCAAAATATCTTGACCAAACTTGCTTTTATAAGTTTTCCTATACTCCTCATATATATGAAAAATCCTATTAAGATCGGACCACTATATCATATAGCTGCCATAGGAACGATCAATCGAAATTAAGTTTTTCTATGAAAAAATATTTTGTTCATTAAGATATCTTGACCAAACTCGGCATTTATTAGTTAAACTATGTTCCTCATATATTGGCAAAATCCTATTAAGATCGGACCACCATATCATATAGCTGCCATAGGAACGATGGGTCGAAAGTTTAGTGGTATAAAAAAAACATTTTGTTTTTCAAGATATCTTGACCAAACCCTCCATTTATTTCTTTTACTATGCTCCTCATATATATACAAAATCCTATTAAGATCAGCCACTACATCATATAGCTGCCATAGGAACGATCGTTCGAAAATTAATTTGTATGAAAAAATATTTTGTTTTTTAAAGATATCTTGACCAAACTCTGCATTTATTAGTTTTACTATACTCCTCATATATATGAAAAATTCATTTAAGATCGGACCAGTATATCATAAAGCTGCCATAGGAACGATCGGTCGAAAATTAAGTTGCATATAAATACATTTTGTTTTTTCAAGATATTTTGACAAACCTTGGCATTTATTTGTTTTACTATGCTCCTCATATGCAAAATCCTATTAAGATCGGACCACTATATTATATAGCCCCATAGGAACGATCGGTCGAAAATGAAGTTTTTGTATGAAAAAACATTTTGCTTATCAAGATGTCCTGACCAAACTCGGCATTTATAAGTTTTACTGTACTCCTCATATATATGCAAAATCCTATTAAGATCGGACCACTATATCATATAGCTGCCATAGGAGAGATCGGTCGAAAATTAGGTTTTTCTATGAAAAAATATTTTGTTCATTTAGATATCTTGACCAAACTCGGGATTTATTATTTATACAATGCTCTCATATATTGGCAAATCCTATTAAGATCAGCCCACTATATTATATAGCTGCCATAGGAACGATCATTCGAAGATTAAGTTTTTGTATGAAAAAACATTTTGTTTCTCAAGATATCAAACTCGGCATTTATTAGTTTTAGTATGCTCCTCATATATATGCAAAATATTATTAAGATCGGAACACTGGATCATATAGCTGTCATAGGAACGATCGGTCGAAAATTAAGTTGTTGTATGAAAAACGTTTTGTTGTTCAAGATTTCTTGACCAAACTCGTCATTTATTAGTTTTACTTACTCCTCATATATATGCAAAATCCTATTAAGATCGGACCACCATATCATATAGCTGCCATAGGAACGATGGGTCGAAAGTTTAGTGGTATAAAAAAACATTTGTTTTTCAAGATATCTTGACCAAACCCTCCATTTATTTCTTTTACTATGCTCCTCATATATATACAAAATCCTATTAAGATCAGCCACTACATCATATAGCTGCCATAGGAACGATCATTCGAAAATTAAGTTTTTGTATGGAAAAACATTTTGTTTCTCAAGATATCAAAATCGTCATTTATTAGTTTTAGTATGCTGCTCATATATATGCAAAATATTATTAAGATCGGAACACTGTATCATATAGCTGTCATAGGAACGATCGGTCGAAAATTAAGTTTTTGTATGAAAAACATTTTGTTGTTCAAGATATCTTCACCAAACTCGGCATTTATTAGTTTTACTTTACTCCTTATATATATGCAAAATCCTATTAAGATCGGACCACTATATCATATAGCTCCATAGGAACGATCGGTCAAAAATTAAGTTTTTGTATGAAAAAATATTTTGTTTTTCGAGATATCTTTAGCAAACTCGGCATTTATTAGTTTTACTTTACTCCTTATATATATACAAAATCCTATTAAGATCGGACCACTGTATCATATAGCTGTCGTAGGAACAATCGGTTGAAAATTAAGTTTTTGTATGAAAAAACATTTTGTTTTCAAGACATCTTGAACAATCTCGGTATTTATTACTTTTCTATGCTCCTCATATATGAAAAATCCTATTAAGATCGGACCACTATATCATATAGCTGCCATAGGAGAGATCGGTCGAAAATTAAGTTTTTCTATGAAAAATATTTTGTTCATTAAGATATATTGACCTAACTCGGCATTTATTAGTTATACAATGCTCCTCATATATTGGCAAAATCCTATTAAGATCGGACCACTACATCATATAGCTGCCATAGGAACGATCGGTCGAAAATTAAGTTGTTGTATGAAAAAACATTTTGTTTTTCAAAATATCTTGACCAAACTTGGCTTTTATTAGTTTTACTATGCTTCTCATATATATGAAAAATCCATTTAAGATCGGACCAGTATATCATACAGCTGCCATAGGAACGATCGGTCGAAAATTAAGTTGCATATAAACACATTTTGTTTTTTGAAGATATTTTGACCAAACTTGGCATTTATTTGTATTACTATGCTCCTCATATGCAAAATCCTATTAAGATCGGACCACTATATCATGTAGCTGCCATAGGAACGATCGGTCGAAAATTAAGTTTTTGTATGAAAAAATATTTTGTTTTTCGAGATATCTTGAGCAAACTCGGCATTATTAGTTTTACTTTACTGCTCATATATATGCAAAATCCTATTAAGATCGAACCACTATATTATATAGCAGCCATAGGAACCATCATTCGAAGATTAAGTTTTTGTATGAAAAAACATTTTGTTTCTAAAGAAATCAAACTCGGCATTTATTATTTTTACTTTACTCCTTATATATATGCAAAATCCTATTAAGATCGGAACACTGTATCATATAGCTGTCATAGGAACGATCAGTCGAAAATTTAGTTTTTGTATGAAAAACATTTTGTTGTTCAAGATATCTTGACCAAACTCGGCATTTATTATTTTACTTTACTCCTCATATATATGCAAAATCCTTTAAACGATCGGACCAGTATATCATACAGCTGCCATAGGAACGATCGGTCGAAAATTAAGTTGCATATAAACACATTTTGTTTTTTGAAGATATCTTGACCAAACTTGGCTATTATAAGTTTTACTATACTCCTCATATATATAAAAATCCTACTAAGATCGGACCACTATATCATATAGCTGCCATAGGAACGATCGGTCGAAATTAAGTTTTTCTATGAAAAAATATTTTGTTCATTAAGATATCTTGACCAAACTCGCCATTATTAGTCATACTATGCTCCTCATATATTGGCAAAATCCTATTAAGATCGAACCACTATATCATATAGCTGCCATAGGAACGATGGGTCGAAAGTTTAGTGGTATGAAAAAAACATTTTGTTTTTCAAGATATCTTGACCAAACCCGCCATTTATTTCGTTTTCTATGTTCCTCATATATATACAAAATCCTATTAAGATCAGCCCACTACATTATATAGCTGCCATAGGAACGATCGTTCGAAAATTAATTTGTATGAAAAAATATTTTGTTTTTTAAGATATCTTGACCAAATTCCGCATTTATTAGTTTTACTATGCTTCTCATATATGAAAAATCCATTTAAGATCGGACCAGTATATCATACAGCTGCCATAGGAACGATCGGTCGTAAATTAAGTTGCATATAAACACATTTTGTTTTTTCAAGATATTTTGACCAACTTTGTCATTTATTTGTATTAATATGCTCCTCATATGCAAATCCTATTAAGATCGGACCACTATATCAAATAGTTGCCATAGAACGACCGCTCGAAATTATGTTGTTGTATGGATGAATAGATTTACCATACTCCTCATATATATGAAAAATCCTATTAAGATCGGACCACTACATCATGTAGCTGCCATAGGAACGATCGGTCGAAAATTAAGTTTTTCTATGAAAAAATATTTGTTCATTAAGATATCTTGACCAAACTCGCCATTTATTAGTTATACTATGCTCCTCATATATTGGCAAAATCGTATTAAGATCGAACCACTATATCATATAGCTGCCATAGGAACGATGGGCCGAAAGTTTAGTGTTATGAAAAAACATTTTGTTTTTTAAGATATCTTGACCAAACCCGCCATTATTCTTTTTCTATGCTCCTCATATATATACAAAATCCTATTAAGATCAGCCCACTACTCATATAGCTGCCATAGGAACGATCGTTCGAAAATTAATTTGTATGAAAATATATTTTGTTTTTAAGATATCTTGACCAAACTCCGCATATATGAGTTTTACTATACTCCTCATATATATGAAAATTCATTTAAGATCGGACAGTATATCATATAGCTGCCATAGGAACGATCGGTCGAAAATTAAGTTGCATATAAACACATTTTGTTTTTTCAAGATATTTTGACCAAACTTGGCATTTATTTGTATAACTATGCTCCTCATATGCAAAATGCTATTAAGATCGGACCACTATATCAAATAGTTGCCATAGAACGACCGCTCGAAAATTAAGTTCTTGTATGGATAAATAGTTTTACCATACTCCTCATATATATGAAAAATTCATTTAAGATCGGACCAGTATATCATACAGCTGCCATAGGAACGATCGGTCGAAAATTAAGTTTTTGTATGAAAAAACATTTTGTTTTTCAAGACATCTTGAGCAAACTCGGCATTTGTTAGTTTTACTTTACTCCTCATATATATACAAAATCCTATTAGATCGGACCATAGGAACGATCAGTCAAAAATTAAGTTTTTGTATGAAAAAATATTTTGTTTTTCGAGATATCTTGAGCAAACTCGGCATTTATTAGTTTTACTTTACTCCTCATATATATGCAAAATCCTATTAAGATCGGACCACTATATCATATAGCTGCCATAGGAGAGATCGGTCGAAAATTAGGTTTTTCTATGAAAAAATATTTTGTTCATTTAGATATCTTGACCAAACTCGGGATTTATTATTTATACAATGCTTCTCATATATTGGCAAAATCCTATTAAGATCGGACCACCACATCATATAGCTGCCATAGGAACGATCGGTCGAAAATTAAGTTGTTGTGTGAAAAAACATTTGTTTTTCAAAATATCTTGACCAAACTTGGCTTTTATAAGTTTTACTATACTCCTCATATATATGATAAATCCTATTAAGATCGGACCACTATATCATATATCTGCCATAGGAACGATCGGTCGAAATTAAGTTTTTCTATGAAAAAATATTTTGTTCATTAAGATATCTAGACCAAACTCGCCATTTATTAGTTATACTATGCTCCTCATATATTGGCAAAATCCTATTAAGATCGAACCACTATATCATATAGCTGCCATAGGAACGATGGGTCGAAAGTTTAGTGGTATGAAAAAACATTTGTTTTTCAAGATATCTTGACCAAACCCGCCATTTATTTCTTTACTATGCTCCTCATATATATACAAAATCCTATTAAGATCAGCCCACTACATTATATAGCTGCCATAGGAACGATCGTTCGAAATTAATTTGTATGAAAAAATATTTTGTTTTTTAAGATATCTTGACCAAACTCCGCATTTATTAGTTTTACTATGCATCTCATATATATGAAAGATCCATTTAAGATCGGACCAGTATATCATACAGCTGCCATAGGAACGATCGGTCGAAAATTAAGTTGCATATAAAAACATTTTGTTTTTTCAAGATATTTTGACCAACTTTGGCATTTATTTGTATTACTATGCTCCTCATATGCAAAATCCTATTAAGATCGGACCACTATATCAAATAGTTGCCATAGAACGACCGCTCGAAAATTAAGTTGTTGTATGGATAAATAGTTTTACCATACTCCTCATATATATGAAAAATCCTATTAAGATCGGACCACTGTATCATATAGCTGTCATAGGAACAATCGGTTGAAAATTAAGTTTTTGTATGAAAAAACATTTTGTTTTTCAAGACATCTTGAACAATCTCGGTATTTATTACTTTTACTATGCTCCTCATATATATGAAAAATCCTATTAAGATCGGACCACTATATCATATAGCTGCCATAGGAGAGATCGGTCGAACATTAAGTTTTTCTATGAAAAAATATTTTGTTCATTAAGGTATCTGACCAAACTCGGCATTTATTAGTTTTACTATGCTCCTCATATATATGAAAAATCCATTTAAGATTGGACCAGTATATCATACAGCTGCCATAGAAACGACCGGTCGAAAATTAAGTTGCATATAAATACATTTTCTTTATCAAGATATTTTGACCAAACTTGGCATTTTTTGTTTTACTATGCTCCTCATATGCAAAATCCTATTAAGATCGGACCACTATATCAAATAGTTGCCATAGAACGACCGTTAGAAAATTAACTTGTTGTATGGATAAATAGTTTTACAATACTCCTCATATATAGGCAAAATCCTATTAAGATCGGACCACTACATCATATAGCTGCCATAGGAACGATCGGTCGAAAATTAAGTTTTTCTATGAAAAAACATTTTGTTTTTCAAAATACCTTGACCAAACTTGGCATTTATTAGTTTTACTATGCTTCTCATATATATGAAAAATCCTATTAAGATCGGACCACTATATCATATAGCTGCCATAGGAACAATGGGTCGAAAGTTTAGTTGTATGAAAAAACATTTTGTTTTTCAAGATATCTTGATCAAATTCGCCATTTGTTTCTTTTACTATGCTCCTCATATATATGCAAAGTCCTATTAAGATCAGCCCACTACATCATATAGCTGCCATAGGAACGATCGTTCGAAAATTAATTTGTATGAAAAAATATTTGTTTTTTAAATTATCTTGACCAAACTCCGCATTTATTAGTTTTACTATGCTCCTCATATATATGAAAAATCCATTTAAGATCGGACCAGTATATCATGCAGCTGCCATAGAAACGATCGGTCGAAAATTAAGTTGCATATAAATACATTTTCTTTTTCAAGATATTTTGACCAAACTTGGCATTTTTTGTTTTACTATGCTCCTCATATGCAAAATCCTATTAAGATCGGACCACTACATCAAATAGTTGCCATAGAACGAACGTTAGAAAATTAACTTGTATGGATAAATAGTTTTACAATACTCCTCATATATAGGCAAAATCCTATTAAGATAGGACCACTATATCATACAGCTGCCATGGAACGATCGGTCGAAAATTAAGTTGTTGTATGAAAAAACATTTTGTTTTTCAAAATATCTTGACCAAACTTGGGTTTTATTAGTTTTACTAAGTTACTCATCATGTATAGGCAAAATACTATTAAGATCGGAACACTATATCATATAGCTGTCATAGGAACGATCGGTCGAAAATAAGTTGTTATATGAAAAAACATTTTGTTTTTCAAAATATCTTGACCAAAATCGGGATTTATTAGTTTAACTTTACTCCTCATATATATGCAAAATCCTATTAAGATCGGACCACTATATCAAATAGCTGCCATAGAACGACCGTTCAAAATATAAGTTGTTGTATGGACAAATAGTTTTACTATGCTCCTCATATATGGGAAAAATCCTGTTGAGATCGGACCACTACATCATATAGCTGCCATAGGAACGATGGGTCGAAAGTTTAGTGGTATGAAAAAACATTTTGTTTTTTAAGATATCTTGACCAAACTCCGCATTTATTAGTTTTACTATGCTCCTCATATATATGAAAAATCCATTTAAGATCGGACCAGTATATCATACAGCTGCCATAGAAACGATCGGTCGAAAATTAAGTTGCATATAAATACATTTCTTTTTCAAGATATTTGACCAAACTTGGCATTTTTTCGTTTTACTATGCTCCTCATATGCAAAATCCTATTAAGATCGGACCACTACATCAAATAGTTGCCATAGAACGACCGTTAGAAAATTAACTTGTTGCATGGATAAATAGTTTTACAATACTCCTCATATATAGGCAAAATCCTATTAAGATCGGACCACTACATCATATAGCTGCCATAGGAACGATCGGTCGAAAATTAAGTTGTTGTATGAAAAAACATTTTGTTTTTCAAAATATCTTGACCAAACTTGGCTTTTATTAGTTTTACTAAGTTTACTCATCATGTATAGGCAAATACTATTAAGATCGGAACACTATATCATATAGCTGCCATAGGAACGATCGGTCGAAAATTAGTTGTTATATGAAAAAACATTTGTTTTTCAAAATATCTTGACCAAAATCGGGATTTATTAGTTTAACTTTACTCCTCATATATATGCAAAATCCTATTAAGATCGGACCACTATATCAAATAGCTGCCATAGAACGACCGTTCAAAAATTAAGTTGTTGTATGGACAAATAGTTTACTATGCTCCTCATATAGGGAAAAATCCTGTTGAGATCGGACCACTACATCATATAGCTGCCATAGGAACGATCGGTCGAAAATTAAGTTGAATGAAAAAACATTTTGCTTTTCAAGATATCTTGGCCAAACTCGTCATTTATTAGTTTTACTAAGTGTAATCCTCATATATAGGCAAAATCCTATTGACATCGGACCACTACATCATATGACTGCCATAGGAACGAGGAATTTATTAGTTTTATTATTTATTTATTTATTTATTAATGGTCTACGAAACTAGTGTCTTCCTCATTATTCAATAGATTATACAATCGAATTTATGATAAAAGCCTAGTTAAAGGATACAATTTTCTAAATAGCATCACCAACCGATGGAGGTGTTTTATTTGCCAGTCCGGCCAGCTGTGCCCCCTTTCACAGCTAATTTTGTCAGTGACGCTATTAGAGCCTACATCTAAGCAGAAGGTTGTAAGTAGGAAAAAAGTGTTCTCAAGTAACATTAAAATAATCTTAATTTGCTATATAATAAAGAAAATACAATAAATAGGAAAAATGAAAGTAAGAAGATTGTTAATAAAGTAAAGCAATGTAAGTTAGATAAAGAGTGTTAAGTAGATAGGACAGAGAGAAAAGTAATGGGAAATCACCGATCCGGTGGGGAAAATTTTTCAGCCTGTCCGGCAAGCTATGCCCCTGCTCATAGCTGGGAATGGTCAGCGACTTCCGAAGGTATCCTGAAAGCAAACGATTTTATTAGGGATAGAGACAGTTCGGTAGAGAAAACGTGATGCAAACTATTATAATTTTTACATAGCACGCGAAAAGGATTGTGCATAGCGTTGTCTGTTGTGCACGTAGATAGTTAAAGGGGCGATAATTTCTGGTTGGTCTAGCCGGAACAGAGAATTGAAGACGCCCTAGCAGAAAAGGAGAATTTATGTCGCCAATAATCAACTTATGTAGAAGGACAACACCGAGAATTGTCCTACGGTCGGTTAACGACGGAAGGTTGAGAAGAAGCAGTCTGCTGGAGTAGGACGGCAACCGAAGATTAGGGTCCCAATTTAAACCTCGTAAGGCAAAAAGCAGAAATTGCTTCTGAACAGATTCAATACGATCCTGGCTGTTGTTATACTGTGGAGACCAGATGCAAGAGCAGTATTCAAGGATAGGGCGTACAAGAGAGATGTACAGAAGTTTTTTTATAAAAGGATCGTTAAACTCTTTAGACCATCGTTTAATGAATCCAAGTACACCTTTTGCCTCATTAACGATGGTATCTATGTGAAGATTGAAACAGAGTTTAGAATCAAAAATTACGCCTAGATCCTTAACTGTTAGTATACGTTGCAAAGGAATATTGTCGATTGTATAACTGACAAGATAAGGTGTAGTACGATTAAAAGTCATAAACATGCACTTTGAACAATTTAAATGCAATTGATTGGCCGAACACCATAGTTGCATAGCGTTTAAATCGTCTTGTAGACGAGAATGATGTAGGGATTAGTGTATGATATAAAAAGTTTGACATCGTCCGCATACATGAGTACACGGGCATGTGATATAACAGAGGGGAGATCATTTATAAAAAGAGTAAAGAGTAAAGGTCCAAGATGACTACCTTGAGGAACACCAGAAGTAACGTGAACCCGTTTAGAGGTAGTCTGCCTCAGCATTACTCTTTGGGTCCTACCTTTTAAATAAGAATAATCCAAAGCAGAAGAGACAGGGGGAAACCTATTCGGTCAAGTTTAAAAAGTAAAATGTCATGGTGCACAGAGACAAACGACTTACTGAAGTCAGTTTGCATTTTCGAAAGGAAAGCATCATTTACCAAGGAAGTAAACTCAAGCAGATTGGTCGTAGTTGACCGATTCTTTACGAACCCATGTTGAACAGGGGAAACAACTGATTTGCAGAAATGCTGCAAATTCGAAGTGATTATTTTTTCAAATAATTTAGGAATAGCGGACAGTTTTGCAATGTCCCTGTAATTTCGTATATCAGACTTCCCACCTTTCTTGTGAAGAGGAATGATATAAGATTCTTTCCAAAGAGATGGAAAGACAGAAGTTTCAAGAGATAGATTAAAAGCTTTAGCAATGGATAAAGAAGGGAAGTAGACAACTAAGAATATTGTCCGGCTTAGGAGAGTAAGAAGACTTTAAAGAGTTTATAGCTAATAGGAGAGAGCAGTGTGAAATAATTAGAGGAGGTATATAACTTGCGGAAGAAATAGTATAAGGGTAAGAATTAGTATTAGGACAGACTGAAGAGTAAGTTGATTGGAAAAAATTAGCAAAGAGGTTAGCAGAATCAGTGTCATTGCTAGCTTTATCCAAGCCAAGAAAAAAGAAGATGGCAAACTTGAAGATTTACGTTTCAAGTTTACAAAATTATAAAACTGTCTCGGATGTCGGGAAAATTGCCTTTTACAACGTGCTAGATAATTCTCATAGCATTGAGAATTAAGAAGAAAGAAGTTTGATTTGGCTATGGAATATTTAGCCAACTCTGTACACGTACCAGACTTTTAAACTTTTTAAAATATTTGGATTTTACATTTTTTAGATGTGATAATCTGGTAGTAAACCAGGATGGTTTTGAAAAAGTAGTCGAAGGAATTGACTTAGGAATACACACATCTAAGAGGGAGATTAGGCTGATGTAAAAAAAATTAATGGCTGTATACATATCAACTGAGTCATATAGAAAGACCAATCGGTTGAATAAATAAGCTGATTCAGCAAAGAATAATTTCCTTTGCGAAAGCAATAGCGGGGCTTATTGGCTGATGAGTACGAAATGAAAGGATTACAATTTAGCATTGCACTCTCTAAAGTTGGATGATAGACATCCTCAGGAAGAGATAAAGGAGGGGACCTAGACACATTAGAAATAAGGTAGTCGTTAACAAATACAAGGTCGTTCTAATCAAATGATTAGAAATTGAATTGATTTGAAACAACGAAAGATCAAGCATGCAGTCTATAAAATCGTGCTGTGCTGAGGGCACTAGATAATTTTTGGCAGTAAATAATGACCAAGAGATGTTGGGCAAATTAAAATCACCCAACACCATAAATAGGTCATTATCACGCACAGGTGAAGAGACTTCTTTAATACAAGTATATGTTTCATATAAACTTGAATATCAGAAGAAGGTGGGACATAAGAGCATGTTACATAGACATTCCGTGTAGGAAAAGACACCTTAACTGAGACAATCTCAGCATCAGTAGGCGTACGAAAACAGAGAAAGTTCAGACTGGAGAGTGGCTTTAACGGCAATTAACACCCCACCACCTCGAGTCGGCCGATCATTTCTATACAAAATAAAGTTATTTGATAAAATCTCAAAATCAGATATGGTTGAGTTCAACCATGTTTCTGAAAATGCTATTATATCCGAATTGAAGGAAGTGCTGGCCATGAAAAGATTTTAAAGTTTTGAAATGAGACCTCTAACATTCTGATAATGAATGAATAAAGATTTGGTCAGAAGATGAAGCTAGTTTTTGGGGCAGAAATGGTACCCTGTATTGAAGGGACTGGAAGGGTGACAGGCTGGTTACGCCTTTTAGGCTTGAACTCGTGAACAATCATGTGTGGAGGCCAAAATTTGGGATCACAAATGATTGGGAACATATCATGTGAAACATTTATTTTGAATGATGATATTTCACGAGGGGTGGAGAAATTAAATTTGGTTATTGACACGCTAGCAGAAGATTTGCTAGCAATATAGGCTGCCAATGACTCAGAAGTGGTGTCCGACGAAAGTCGAGACACAAAGACTTGCCTACGAGGGGCAACTACCGTTAAAGTAGGCGCTGATGGGGCTGTAGGTAATACAGGAGTTGGGGGAGCTAACGAGGCACAATGATTGTTTTAACAATCTGGGCAAAATTGCGCGCAGGTCTACCTTTGCGGCCAGGAGCTGATGGGGCTGAGGCAGTTTGATTAATTGGACGGGATCAGGTACGGGCTCTACTAGTACTAGGACTAGTACTGGGGTAAAAACAGGGGTAATAGGACATTCGCTTTGAGAAGGCGATAAAGACAACAATGAGATACCTCCAAGTTGCTAGGAAGGGACAAGAAAGTCGTAGGTGTCTGAACAGACGTAGAGGGCAATTGCAAAAATTGAGGCTCCAACCGGCTATTGGTTGGGGACTCAAATTTATATTTGCCAAGCAACTCAAAACTCGACCCAAAATTACTCCAAAGCTGCTTAGCCACATTATTTAATTTTAAGAATTAACTTCTCACAGAATTATACATTCTAGAGAAATCAATTTGCTTGTCGATGCATTCTGGGCACGACCACCACAGCCCTTCTTGGCAATAGCAGCGATCTTGTCGCAATCACGCCCAGTGAGACCTGCACATTTAGCATGCATCATATTCTCACACATCCAGCAATTAACAAATCAGAATCATCAGCCTGCTTGAACGTGCACGGTTTCTTACAGCACAACATAATTATTTAATGCGTATGCAAATTGCGAGAGCACAGAGCAAAACGAAAACGGTGCACAAGATAGAGCAAGTAAATACACAAACAAATTGTTAGGAGCGAAAAGCAATAGAAAAAGTTTGCGAGAGCGCGATGCACAAGCAAAAAGTATGCAGCGAACACACGCAAAAACAAGTGTATGCACAGGGGAGCACCAAAGCAAAAGAATCAAAACAGGCAATAACAACAACACGGAACTGATGCCGCGTTTTATAAAATGTAATAATTAACAGATTATGCTCCTCATATAAATGCAAAATCCTAGTAAGATCGGACAACTATATTAAATAGCTGCCATAGTAACGATCGGTCGAAAATTAAGTTGTATAAAAATAGTTTGTTTTTTCAAGATATCTTGACCAAACTCGGCACTTATTAGATTTACTATACTCCTCATATATATGAAAAATCCTATTTAGATCGGAACACTATATCATATAGCTGCCATAAGAACGATCGGTCGAAAATTAAGTTTTTCTATGAAAAAACATTTTGTGATTAAATTATTTTGACAAAACTCGGCATTTATTAGTTTTACTACGCTCCTCATATATTGACAAAAGACTATTAAGATCGGACGACTACATCATATAGCTGCCATTGGAACGATCGTTCAAAAATTAAGTTGTATGAAAAAATATTTTGCTTTTCAAGATATCTTGACCAAGCTCGGCATTTATAGTTTTATTTTACTCCTCATATATATGTAAAATCCTAATAAGATCGGACCAGTATATCATACAGCTGCCATAGGAACGATCGTTCGAAAATGAAGTTGCATATAAATACATTTTATTTTTTCAAGATATCTTGACTAAACTTGGCATTTATTTGTTTTACTATGCTCCTCATATGTATGCAAAATCAAATTAAGATCAGACCATTATATCAATTAGCTGCCATAGGAACGATCGATCGAAAATTAAGTTGTTATATGAAAAAAACATTTTGATTTTGAAGATATCTTGACCAAACTCGGCATTTATAAGTTTTACTGTACTCCTTATATATATGCAAAATCCTATTATGATCGGACCACTATATTATATAGCTGCCATAGGAATGATAATTATCAATTCGAAATTTAAGTTTTTGAATGAAAAACACATTTTGTTTTTCAAAGCATCTTGAAGAAGCTCGGCGTTTATTACTTTTACTATGCTCCTCATATATATGAAAAATCCTATTAAGAAAAGACCACTATATCATACGGCGGCCATAGGTACGATGGTCGAAAATTAAGTTTTTGTATGAAAAAATTTTGTTTTTCAAGATGTCTTGAGCAAATCGGCTTTATAGTTTTAATTTCCTCTTATTATATACAAAATCCAATAAGGATCGAACCACTATATCATATAGCTGCCATAGGAACAGCCGGTCGAAAATTAAGTATTATATGAAAAAACATTTTGTTTTTCAAGGCATCTTGAACAAGCTCGGCATTTATTACTGTTACTCTGCTCTCATATATATGAAAAATCCTATTAGATCGGACCACTATATAATACAGCGGCCATAGGAACGACGGTCGAAAATTAAGTTGCAATAAAAATTTTGTTTTTCAAAATATTTGACCAAACTTGGAATTTATTTGTTTTACTATGCTCCACATATGTATGCAAAATCCTATTAAGATCGGACCACTACATAAAATTGCTGCCATAGAACGACCGTTCGAAAATTAAGTTGTTGTATGGACAAATAGTTTAATATACTCCTCATACATAGGCGAAATCCTATTGAATCGGACCACTACCTCATATAGCTGCATAGGAACGATCGGTCAAAATTAAGTTGTTATATGAAAAAACATTTTGTTTTCCTATTAAGATCGGACCACTATATCATATAGCTGCCATAGGAACGATGGATCGAAAATTTAGTTGCATATAAATACATTTGTTTTTTCAAGATATCTTGACCAAACTTGGCAATTTATTTGTTTTACTATTACTCCTCATTATAGGCAAAATCAAATTAAGATCGGACCATTAATCATATAGCTGCCATAGGAACGATGTCGAAAAATAAGTTGTTATATGAAAAAACATTTTGTTTTTCCTATAAGATCGGACCACTATATCATATAGCTGCCATAGGAACGATCAGTCAAAAATTAAGTTGTTGTATGAAAAACATTTGTTTTTCAAAATATCTTGACCAAACTTGGCTTTTATTGTTTAGTATACTTCCCATATATAGGCAAAATCAATTAAGATCGGACCATTTATATCATATAGCTGCCATAGCAACGATCGGTCGAAAATTTAGTTGTATGAAAAAACAATTTTGCTTTTCAAGATATCAACTCGGCATTTATTAGTTTCGGTCTGCTCCTCATATATCTGCCAAATTTATTAAGATCGGAACGCTCTATCATATAGCTGTCATAGAAACGATCGGTCGAAAATGAAGTTTTGTATGAAAAACATTTTGTTTTTCAAATATCTTGACCAAACTCGGCATTTTAGTTTTTACTTTACTCCTCATATATATGCAAAATCCTATTAAGATCGAACCACTATATCATATAGCTGCCATAGGAACAATTGGTCGAAAATTAAGTATTTGTATGAAAGAACATTTTGGTATTAAGATATTGTGACCAAACTCGGCATTAATTAGTTTACTATGCTCCTCATATATTGGCAAAATTCAATTGAGATCGGACCACTTATCATACAGCTGCTATAGGAACGATCGGTCGAAAATTAATGTGTTATATAAAAAACTATTTTGTTTTTCAAAATATCTTGACCAACCTTGGCTTTTATAGTTTTACTATACTCCTCATATTAGGCAAAATCAATAAAGATCGGACCATTATAGCATATAGCTGCCATAGGAACGACCGTTCGAAAATTAAGTTGTTGTATGGACAAATAGGTTCCTATACTCCTCATATATAGGCAAAATCCAATTGAGATCGGACCACTACATCATATAGCTGACATAGGAACGATCAGTCAAAAATTAAGTTGTTGTACTCCTCATATTAGGAAAATTCTATTAAGATAGGAACACTATATCATATAGCTTCCATAGGAACGATCGGTCGAAAATTAAGTTTTTCTATGAAAAAACATTTTGTTTATTAAGATATTTTGACCAAACTTGGCATTTACTTAGTTTTACTATGCTCCTCATATATTGGAAAATTCTATTAAGATCGGAACCACTATATCATACAGCTGCCATAGGAACGATCGGTCGAAAATTTAGTTGTATGAAGAATCATTTTGTTTTTCAACATATCTGACCAACTCGGCATTTATTAGTTTTATTATACTCCTCATATATATGTAAAATCCTAATAAGATAGAACCAGTATCATACTGCTGCCATAGGAGCGATCGGTCGAAATTAAGTTGCATATAAATACATTTTGTTTTTTCAAGATATCTTGACTAAACTTGGCATTTATTTGTTTTACTATGCTCCTCATATGTATGCAAAATTCTATTAAGATCGGAACACTATATCAAATAGCTGCCATAGAACGACCATTCGAAAATTAAGTTGTTGTATGAACAAATAGTTTTACTATACTCCTCATATATAGGGAAAATCCTATTGAGATCGGACCACTACATCATATAGCTGCCATGGGAACGATTGGTGGAAAATTAGGTTGCTGTATGAAAATCATTTTGATTTTTAAAAATATATTGAACAAACTTGTCTTTTATTAGTTTACTATACTCCTCATATATAGGCAAAATCAAATTAAGATCGGACCATTATATCATATAGCTGCCATAGGAACGATCTGTCGAAAATTAAGTTGTTATATGAAAAAACATTTTGTTTTTATCTTGACCAAACTCGGCATTTATTAGTTTTACTATACTCCTCATATATAGGCCAAAATCATATTATGATCGGACTTCTGCCATAGGAACGACCGGTCAAAAATTAAGTTGTTGTATGAAAAATTTTTGGTTTTTCAACATATTTTGTAGCAGTCAGCTTAAACAACGTTCAGGCTTCCATGACAAATAAAAACTTAAAAAACGATGACGTCCCTGGTACCCATGCATACAACACACGCAGCAACACCTGCTCCAGTCATGCAGTGTTTAGCAATATTCCACTGCCAACTAACCCCGAAGTCAACAGCAATCAAGTACACGGTCTTCTAGCCCCGCTCACTGAAGCAAGTAGATCTTCACCTGATTACATGAACGAGGTTCACGCGTACACTCCTGAGGGATGGGGACAGTCGAACCAGCTACAACTACAACAACACGGCATTGTGTGCACAACAGCAACCACAACAACTACAACCACCGTGTCCTCAAGTAGCGGCTGCAGGACCTCTGCCTCCAATGGTACAAGCTGTGCCGCACTGGAGCCCTCTGGAACACACCGCAAAAGCACCAATGAAGCTTTCCAGCTTATCCCAGTAGCAACATATAGCGCCCAGAGCTCTTTCCCGGCAGCTGCGTCTTGCAGCGGTCTTTGCAGCCAAATCCCTGCTCTGCACCCTCTAAAGAGCAAAGGTAATATGCCAGCCTTCCAAGAAGCGTTGGTCAATTGGCAAACGACTAAAACAAAAAAACGACAAGGAACAACACTAAAGGCCGGAGCCATCAAAAAAGGGAAAGTACCCACAAAAAACGGGAAAACCAGCAAGGCAGGAGAAAGTTCAACTGCTCCCAGTGCCTCCCTGACAAATGGAAACAGATATGCTCCACTTGCGCCTCTGGAAGAAGCCTCTGACATCGAAGACGACGAGATTGAAATTGCAGATGAAGCTCCGCCAGCTCGTCCCGAACCTCATCCTGAAAAAAAGGTCCCTAAGCCCAGGCCCATAACACTTCCTGGAGTTAACGACATCGTCGCAATGGAACAGACACTTGACCAGGCAGCTGGCCCAGATGCCTACGAATTTAAGGTCTCTCCCTCCGGCACGCTGAGAATATACGCGAAAGATTCCGACACTCATAGAGCCATTATTCGCAAACTCACTGAGGTCAGGGTCCAGTTCACGCACTTCTGTCTCAAGGAGGACAGACCATATCGCGTAGTCGTCAAAAACTTGGCCGCTTCTACTCCCAGAAGCCAAATCGAAAATGTCTTTGCAATACACGGCCACGTTGTAAAAAATCTATACAACCCGGGGACCAGGCTACCTACAAGTGACGCTGATGCTGACCCCGCAAACGATTCGCCAAATCGCAACTACTGGTTCGTAGATCTTAAGCAGGCCCCAAACAACAGGGACGCGCTTCTAATTAGCAAGGTTGGTCGTCAAAGGGTCCAAGTTGAGCTTCCGAGAAAGAATAAAGCATCAGGCAATGTTATCGGTGCTATGAGTTCGACCACACAAAAAACTATTGCCTCAAAAAGCCCATATGTGGACGGTGCGGCCAACCCCACTGGACCAACTCGGAGCAATGTCAGGCCAAAACGGTGGCAGACTGCGATGCTCAAACTGTGATGGGAACCATGCTGCTTATTATAAAGGATGCAAAGCATTCCAGCAGCGCTTGAATGCCCGACAACCGGCCATCAATGTTGCCCTCCCGGCACGACACAACCAACAGGAACCTGCACGGCGCATCAACTCGCAGTTCGTACCCTCCGAATTGTGCAACAAGGCCTGTCGTATGCTGACGCGTTGCGGCCAGGACGCAACACGTACCAGCAAAATGCACAAGCGTGCCAACCCCCTGTGTGCAATCAGCCCACCGCTACAACAATGCAGCCCCAATACCTCCAGCATGGATCTCAGGGGCAAGACACGTCCCTCGGAAGTATCCTTCAAGGACTCCAGCAGTCGATCGCAGCACTGAATGCAGCAGTCACAAGTATCCTGGTCAGCATCAAGGAGCTGAAGGACGCGCAAGCTCCACAGCTCGGTCTTCCCACTCACCGCAAATAATGGCTGCCCAGATGCGCCTCGGAACGCTCGCAGCATCTTACAAAATGCAAACGAGCTCAAACTGTTTTTGAGAAAATATGAAATAGACATCATGCTTGTCTCAGAAACCCACCTACACGCCGGCCTGTACTTCGCCATGGAGGGATATGTTTGCTACCGTGCGGATCACCCAGCAAATCGAGCCAGAGGAGGTGCTGCGGTGCTTGTCAAGCAGAACTTGGTGCACTACCAACTATCTCAGGTGACTTCCAGCGCAACACAAATGGCTGCTATTATGGTGGGGACTCCTTTGGGCGAAATACCTGTAGCTGCAGTGTACTTACCCCCAAATCTATCCTGGAGCCGAGCTGGATTCGATTCTCTCCTTGATCAATTTGGTCATAAATTCATCGTTGGAGGTGACTTTAACGCCAAACACCGGCTGTGGGGAAGCTACAGAGCTGACAACAGAGGCATTGCGCTACATGAAGCGCTCACCAGCTGCTCAGCCCAGGTCTTGGCCACCGGGAGACCTACCCACTTCCCGTATAACAGGCAAAGTACTCCTTCGTGCATTGATTCTATATATACAAGGGTATTCCCAACAGCTTAATATCAGTTCGCGAAGAGTATGAGCTTTCATCTGACCATCTACCCTTACTTGCAACGGTATCTACGTCTGCTCAAAGGACTGTAAAAAAGCGAAGGCTTGTCACCCCCCAGTCGAACATACAACGCTTCAAAGCTGAACTGAATGGCATGATTGATCTAAGCATGCCAATCTTGACAGCCGAGGATGCCGACGCTGCAGTTCAAACCCTGCTGTATCAAATACATACCGCGGCTGCCAACGCTGCGCCAGCACAAATGTATTTTACGCCTACAAGCCAACCTACGAGGACGCTTCCCCCATCGTTGAAGGCCTTCTTTGCCTGAAAAAGCGGCTGAGGAGGGAGTACGTCCGGACCCAGGACCCCAGAATCGATAGGATCTATCGCCGTATCGCCAACAGAGTCAGAAAGGAGTTGACCTTACTGAGAAGAAAAGCCACAGACACCATGCTGGAGGAAGCAACGGCAGACGAGAGCTCCAAATTCGCACTGTGGAAACTTACCAGTCGATACAAGCGGCAGCCTGCACCAAAGTTTCCCGTTCGACATCCCGATGGCACCTGGGCCAGGTCGCCAATGGAAAGAGCCGAAGCCTTCGCCTGTAACCTGGAGGAGCGTTTCAACCCGTTTGAGACCGCATCGCATAAAAGGATACAGCGAGTCGCGCAAATCCTGGAGGCGCCGCTACAAACGGCACTCCCTTTATCACCAATCACCTTCCAAGAAGTAAAGCAGGAGATAAAGAGCCTAAAAAACAACAAAGCCCTGGGGAAGATCGGTTGGACAACCAGACAATTAAGCTATTGCCATACAAGGCGGTGCTTTTTCTCGTAGCCATTTTAATGCAACTCTTCGGCTAGGTCATTTTCCAGTAGCCTGGAAGAAGGCGCACATCATTATGTTGCACAAGAGCGGAAATCCCCTAATCAACTGGACTCTTATCGCCCCATCAGCCTCCTGCCTACCTTTGGCAAGATACTGGAAAGGTGCATCCTTAGAAGGATCCTGGATACTCCGGAAATAAAACGCTTAATCCCGAAGTTCCAGTTTGGGTTTAGACTGAAACACGGTACCCCTGAGCAACTCCATCGGGTCACAAATTTATTTTGGACGGCTTTAACAGGAAGGAGTATGTGGTGGCAGCATACCTCGACATCCAACAAGCTTTTGACCGGGTTGTGGCACGCAGGACTCCTCTCCAAGATTAAGGGCAAATTGAATCCGCAGCTCTTTAACATCATTGCGAGCTTCTTGAACGAGGACATTTAGAGTGGTACAGGATGGAGTAGCCTCTCAAACCAAACGCATAAAAGCGGGCGTACCACAAGGCAGCGTCTTGGGTCCCACGCTATATAGCCTGTTTACACATGACATGCCCACAGCAAATGCAAGCAGACGGAATGATCGGCAGGACCTTCTGGTGGCCACGTTTGCTGACGACACGGCAATCCTTGCAAAAAACAAATGTGTGTACGTGGCAACTGACCTCTTGCAGGAATACCTCAAGCGATTTGAAAACTGGGCTTGTAGATGGAACATCGCAGTGAACCCTGGAAAATGCGCCACGGTTACCCACACTCTACGCAAGGACTCATGCCCCGGACTTTTTCTTCATGGTGAGCTTCTAGAGCAATATCGTCAACACAAGTACCTAGGTGTCACTCTCGACAGACGACTTACATTTAGTAAGCACGTCTCTGCAGTAACATCAAATCTAAGATAAGGCGAATGAGCTGGCTCCTCAACTCCAAAAACAAACTCTCGCTCCGAAACAAGGTCCTAATCTACAAGGTAATCCTTGCCCCAGTGTGGCGTTACGGGCTTCAAGTTTACGGTATAGCTGCAAAAACACACCTGAACAAAATTCGCATCATTCAGGCCAAAACCCTGCGCAAAATAACTGGAGCCGAATGGTATATTCGAACACGAGACATTGCAAAGGACCTTAAGGTTACTATGGTAGGAGACCTTATTAATCAACAAACAGCAGTCACTTATGTAAGCTCCGCAACCACCCTAACGTCTGGCAAGAAACCTGCTAAGGAGGCGAAGAAGGAGGCTTAAAAAGTGTTATCCTATAGACCTGGCCAAACGCCGACTATAATGAAGCAAAATTAACATGTACATTTATATACACATTGTAAATATTTAACTTAAGCTTTCATTACCCAAAACTCACGCTGATAAAAGTTGCTAAAAGTGAAAAGTAACAGAAAATTAGCAAAAATAAAAGTAACTTAAAACCAAAAAAAAAAAAAAAAAAAAAAAAAAAAACATTTTGACCAAACTTGGCATTTATTGGTCTTACTATAATCCTCATATATTTGCAAAATCCTATTAAGATCGGACCACTATATCATATAGTTGCCATAGGAACGATCAGTCGAAAATTTAGTTGTATTAAAAAACATTTGTTCTTAAGATATCTTGACCAAACTCGACATTTATTAGTTTTACTATACTCCTCATATATACGCAAAATCATATTAAGATCGGACCACTATATCATATAGCTGCCATAGGAACGATCGGTCGAAAATTAAGTTGTTATATGAAAAAACATTTTGTTTTATCTTGACCAAACTCGGCATTTATTAGTTTTACTATACTCCTCATATATAGGCAAAATCATATGAAGATCGGACTTCTGCCATAGGAACGATCGGTCGAAAATTAAGTTGTTGTATGAAAAATTTTTGGTTTTTCGACATATCTTGACCAAACTTGGCATTTGTTGGTCTTACTGTAATCCTCATATATATGCAAAATCCTATTAAGATCGGAACACTATATCATATAGTTGCCATAGGAACGATCAGTCGAAAATTTAGTTGTATTAAAAAACATTTTGTTCTTAAAATATCTTGACCAAACTTGGCTTTTATTAGTTTTACTATACTCCCCATATATAGGCAAAATCAAATTAAGATCGGACCATTATATCATATAGCTGCCATAGGAACGAACGGTCGAAAATTTAGTTGTATGAAAAAACAATTTTGCTTTTCAAGATATCAACTCGGCATTTATTAGTTTCGGTCTGCTCCTCATATATATGCAAAATATTATTAAGATCGGAAAACTCTATCATATAGCTGTCATAGAAACGATCGGTCGAAAATGAGTTTTGTATGATGAACATTTTGTTTTTCAAGATATCTTGACCAAACTCGGCATTTTAGTTTTACTTTACTCCTCATATATATGCAAAATCCTATTAGGATCGGACCACTATATCATATAGCTGCCATAGGAACGATCGGTCGAAAATTTATTTGTATTAAAAAAATTTTGTTATTCAAGATATCTTGACCAAACTCGGCATTTATTAGTTTTACTATTCTCCTCAATTATAGGCAAAATCATATTAAGATCGGACTTCTGCCATAAGAACGATCGGTCGAAAATTAAGTTGTTGTATGAAAAATTTTTGGTTTTTCAACATATCTTGACCAAACTTGGCATTTATTGGTCTTACTATAATCATCATATATATGCAAAATCATATTAGGATCGGACCACGATATCATATAGCTGCCATAGGAACGATCGGTCGAAAATTAAGTTGTATGAAAAAACATTTTGTTATTCAAGATATCTTGACCAAACTCGGCATTTATTAGTTTTACTATTCTCCTCAATTATAGGCAAGATCATATTAAGATCGGACTCTATATCATAAAGCTGCCATAGGAACGATTGGTCAAAAATTCAGTTGTTTTATGAAAAATATTTTGTTGTTCAACATATCTTGACCAAACTCGGCATTAGTAGTTTACTAAACTCCTCATATATAGGCAAATTATATTAAGATCGGACCACTATATCATATAGCTGCCATAGGAATGATCGGTCGAAAATTACGTTTTTCTATGAAAAAAACATTTTGTTTATAAGATATCTTGACCAAACTCGACATTATTAGTTTTACTATGCTCCTCATATATTGGCAAAATTTTATCAAGATCGGACCACTATAGCATATAGTTTCCATAGAAACGATCGGTCGAAAAAATTTGTTGTATGATAAAACATTTTGTTTTTCAAGATATCTTGACCAAACTCGGCATTTATTAGTTTACTTTACACCTCATATATATGCAAAATCCTATTAAGATCGAACCACTATATCATATAGCTGCCATAGGAACAATTGGTCGAAAATTAAGTAATTGTATGAAAGAACATTTTGTTACTAAGATATCTTGACCAAACTCGGCATTAATTAGTTTACTATGCTCCTCATATATTGGCAAATTCAATTGAGACGGACCACTATATCATACAGCTGCTATAGGAACGATCGGTCGAAAATTAAGTTGTTATATAAAAAAACATTTTGTTATTCAAAATATCTTGACCAACCTTGGCTCTTATTAGTTTTACTATACTCCTCATATATAGGCAAAATCAAATAAAGATCGGACCATTATATATAACTGCCATAGGAACGACCGTTTGAAAATTAAGTTGTTGTATGGACAAATAGGTTTCCTATACTCCGCTATATAGGCAAAATCCTATGAGATCGGACCACTACATCATATAGCTGCCATGGGAACGATTGGTGGAAAATTAAGTTGCTGTATGAAATCATTGATTTTAAAAATATATTGAACAAACTGTCTTTTATTAGTTTTACTATACTCATATATACGCAAAATCATATTAAGATCGGACCACTATATCATATAGCTGCCATAGGAACGATCGGTTGAAAATTTAGTTGTATTAAAAAACATTTTGCTTTCCATCTTGACCAACTCGGCATTTATAGTTTTTATACTCCTCATATATAGGCAAAATCATATTAGATCGGACTTCTGCCATAGGAACGACCAGTCAAAAATTAAGTTGTTGTATGAAAAATTTTTGGTTTTCACATATCTTGACCAAACTTGGCATTTATTGGTCTTACTATAATCCTCATATATATGCAAAATCCTATTAAGATCGGACCACTATATCATATAGTTGCCATAGGAACGATCAGTCGAAAATTTAGTTGTATTAAAAAACATTTTGTTCTTAAGATATCTTGACCAAACTCGACATTTATTAGTTTTACTATACTCCTCATATATACGCAAAATCATATTAAGATCGGACCACTATATCATATAGCTGCCATAGGAACGATCGGTCGAAAATTAAGTTGTTATATGAAAAAAACATTTTGTTTTTTATCTTGACCAAACTCGGCATTATTAGTTTTACTATACTCCTCATATATAATCAAAATCATATTAAGATCGGACTTCTGCCATAGGAACGATCGGTCGAAAATTAAGTTGTTGTATGAAAAATTTTTGGTTTTTTCGACATATCTTGACCAAACTTGGCATTTGTTGGTCTTACTGTAATCTCATATATATGCAAAATCCTATTAAGATCGGAACACTATATCATATAGTTGCCATAGGAACGATCATCGAAAATTTAGTTTTATTAAAAAACATTTTGTTCTTAAAATATCTTGACCAAACTTGGCTTTTATTAGTTTTACTATACTCCCATATATAGGCAAAATCAAATTAAGATCGGACCATTATATCATATAGCTGCCATAGGAACGATCGGTCGAAAATTTAGTTGTATGAAAAAAACAATTTTGCCTTTCAAGATATCAAACTCGGCATTTATTAGTTTCGGTCTGCTCCTCATATATATGCAAAATATTATTAGATCGGAACACTCTATCATATAGCTGTCATAGAAACGATCGGTCGAAAATGAAGTTTTTGTATGATGAAACATTTTGTTTTTCAAGATATCTTGACCAAACTCGGCATTTTTAGTTTTACTTTACTCCTCATATATGCAAAATCCTATTAAGATCGAACCACTATCATATAGCTGCCATAGGAACAATTGGTCGAAAATTAAGTATTTGTATGAAAGAACATGTGGTTTACTAAGATATCTTGACAAAAATCGGCACATATTAATTTTACTTTACTCTTCATATATATGCAAAATCCTATTAAGTTGCCACAGGAACGATCGGTCGAAAATTAGTTGGTGTGAAAAAACATTTTTTTTTTAAGATATCTTGACCAAACTCGGCATTTATAGTAATATTATGCTCTCCATATATAAGCAAAATCCTATTAAGATCGGACCACTATATCATATAGCTGCCATAGGAGCGATCGGTCGAAAATTAGGTTTTTATAAGAAAAAATATTTGTTTTTCAAAATATCTTAACGAAACACAGCATTATTAGTTTTACTATTATATATATTTACCTCATATATATGCAAAACTCTATTAAGATCAGACCACTAAATCATATAGCTGCTATAGAAACGATCGGTGGAACATAAACTTGTTGTATGAAAAATATTTTGTTTATTAAGATATCTTGACCAAACTCGGCATTATTAGTTTAGTATACTCCTCATATATATGCAAAATCCCAATAAGATCGGACCAGTATATCATACAGCTGCCATAGGAACGATCGGTCGAAAATAAAGTTGCATACAAATACATTTTGTTTTGCAAGATATCTTGAACAAACTTGGCATTATTTGTTTTAAAATGCTCCTCAAATATATATGCAAAATCCTATTAAATCGGACCACTATATCAAATATCTGCCATAGAACGACTGTCGAAAATTTAGCTGTTGTATGGACAAATAGGCTTACTATACTCCTCATATATAGGCAAAATCCTATTGCGATCGGACCGCTACTTCATATAGCTGCCATAGGAGCGATCGGTCTTAAATTAAGTTTTCTATGAAAAAACATTTTGTTTATTAAGATATCTTGACCAAACTCGGCATTTATTAGTTTTACTATGCTCCTCAATATTGGCAAAATCATATTAAGATCGGACTTCTGCCATAGGAACGATCGGTCGAAAATTAAGTTGTTGTATGAAAAATTTTTAGTTTTTCAACATATCTTGACCAAACTTGGCATTTATTAGTTTACTATACTCCCCATATATAGGCAAAAATCCTATTAAGATAGGACCACTATATCATACAGCTGCCATAGAACGAACGTTTGAATATTAAGTTGTTGTATGGACAAATAGTTTTACTATTTCCTCATATATAGCAAAATCAAATTAAGATCGGACCATTATATCATATAGCTGCCATAGGAACGATCGGTCGAAAATTAAGTTGCATATAAATACATTTTGTTTTTTCAAGATATCTCGAACAAGCTCGGCATTTACTAGTTTTACTATACTCCTCATATATAGGCAAAATCCTATAAGATCGGAACACTATATCAAATAGCTGCCATAGAACGACCATTCGAACAATTAGTTTTACTATACTCTCATATATAGGCAAAATCACATAAAGATCGGACCATTATATCATATAGCTGCCATAGGAACGATCGGTCGAAAATTAAGTTGTTATATGAAAAAACATTTTTTTTTAAGATATCGTGACCAAACTCGGCATTTATTAGTAATATTATGCTCTCCATATATAAGCAAAATCCTATTAATCCTAAGATCGGCCAACTACATCATATAGCTGCCATAAGACCGATCGGTCGAAAATTAGGTTTTTATAAGAAAAAAACATTTTGTTTTACAAAATATCTAGTGAAACACAGCATTTATAAGTTTTACTATTATATATATTTTACCTCATATATATGCAAAACCCTATTAAGATCAGACCACTAAATCATATAGCTGCTATAGAAACGATAGTCGAAAATTTGTTGTATGATAAAACATTTTGTTTTCAAGATATCTTGACCAAACTCGGCATTTATTAGTTTACTTTACTCCTCATATATACGATCGGTGGAATATAAACTTGTTGTATGAAAAAACATTTTGTTTTTAAGATATCTTGACCAAACTCGGCAATTAGTCGTTTACTAAACTCCTCATATATAGGCAAAATTATATTAAGATCGGACCACTATATCATAAGGCTGCCATTGGAACGATCGGTTGAAAATTTAGTTGAATAAAAAAATATTTTGTTTTTCAAGATATCTTGACCAACTCGTAATTTATTTGTTTTAGTATACTCCTCATATATATGCAAAATCCCAATAAGATCGGACCAGTATATCATACAGCTGCCATAGGAACGATCCGAACGATCGGTCGAATATAAAGTTGCATACAAATACATTTGTTTTTGCAAGATATCTTGAACAAACTTGGCATTTATTTGTTTTAAAATGCTCCTCAAATATATATGCAAAATCCTATTAAAATCGGACCACTAAATCAAATATCTGCCATAGAACGACCGTTCGAAAATTTAGCTGTTGTATGGACAAATAGGCTTACTATACTCCTCATAAATAGGCAAAATCCTATTGCGATCGGACCGCTATTCATATAGTTGCCATAGGAACGATCAGTCGAAAATTTAGTTGTATTAAAAACATTTGTTCTTAAGATATCTTGACCAAACTCGACACTTATTAGTTTTACAATACTCCTCATATATACGCAAAATCATATTAAGATCGGACCACTATATCATATAGCTGCCATAGAAACGATCGGTCGAAGAATTTGTTGTTGTATGATAAAACATTTTGTTTTTCAAGATATCTTGACCAAACTCGGCATTTATTAGTTTACTTTACTCCTCATATATATGCAAAATCCTATTAAGATCGAACACTATATCATATTGCTGCCATAGGAACGATCGGTTGAAAATTTAGTTGAATGAAAAAATATTTTGTTTTTCAAGATATCTTGACCAAACTCGTAATTTATTAGTTTTAGTATACTCCTCATATACATGCAAAATCTCAATAAGATCGGACAGTATATCATACAGCTGCCATAGGAACGATCCGAACGATCGGTCGAAAATAAGTTGCATACAAATACATTTTGTTTTTGCAAGATATCTTGAACAAACTTTGCATTTATTTGTTTAAAATGCTCCTCAAATATATATGCAAAATCCTATTAAAATCAGACACTTATCAAATATCTGCCATAGAACGACCGTTCGAAAATTAGGCTGTACGGACAAATAGGCTTACTATACTCCTCATATATAGGCAAAATCCTATTGCGATCGGACCGCTACTTCATATAGCTGCCATAGGAACGATCGGTCGAAAATTACGTTTTTCTATGAAAAAACATTTTGTTTATTAAGATATCTTGACCAAACTCGACATTTATTAGTTTTACTATGCTCCTCAATATTGGCAAAATTCTATTAAGATCGAACCACTATATCATATAGTTGCCATAGAAACGATTGTCGAAAAATTTGTTGTATGATAAAACATTTTGTTTTTCAAGATATCTTGACCAAACTCGGCATTTATTAGTTTACTTTACTCCTCATATATATGCAAAATCCTATTAAGATCGAACCACTATATCATATAGCTGCCATAGGAACAATTGGTCGAAAATTAAGTATTTGTATGAAAGAACATTTTGTTACTAAGATATCTTGACCAAACTCGGCATTAATTAGTTTTACTATGCTCCTCATATATTGGCAAAATTCAATTGAGATCGGACAACTATATCATACAGCTGCTATAGGAACGATCGGTCGAAAATTAAGTTGTTATATAAAAAAACATTTTGTTATTCAAAATATCTTGACCAACCTTGGCTTTTATTAGTTTTACTATACTCCTCATATGTATGTAAAATCCTATTAAGATCGGAACACTATATCAAATAGCTGCCATAGAACGACCATTCGAACAAATAGTTTTACTATACTCCTCATATATAAGCAAAATCAAATTAAGATCGGACCATTATATCATATAGCTGCCATAGGAACGATCGGTCGAAAATTAAGTTGTTATATGAAAAAACATTTTGTTTTTCAAGATATCTTGACCAAAATCGGCATATATTAATTTTACTTTACCCTTCATATATATGCAAAATCCTATTAAGTTGCCATAGGAACGATCGGTAGAAAATTTAGTTGAATGAAAAAACATTTTTTTTAAGATATCGTGACCAACTCGGCATTTATTAGTAATATTATGCTCTCCATATATAAGCAAAATCCTATTAAGATCGGCGAACTATATCATATAGCTGCCATAGGAACGATCGGTCGAAAATTAAGTTTTTATAAGAAAAAACATTTTGTTTTTCAAAATATCTTAACGAAACACAGCATTTATAATTATATATTATATATATTTACCTCATATATATGCAAAACTCTATTAAGATCAGACCACTAAATCATATAGCTGCTATAGGAACGATCGTGGAATATAAAACTTGTTGTATGAAAAAACATTTTGTTTTTAAGATATCTTGACCAAACTCGGCAATTAGTCGTTTTACTAAACTCCTATATATAGGCAAATTATATTAAGATCGGACCACTATATCATATAGCTGCCATAGGAACGATCGGTTGAAAATTTAGTTGAATTAAAAAATATTTTGTTTTTCAAGATATCTTGACCAAACTCGTAATTTATTTAGTTTTAGTATACTCCTCATATATGCAAAATCCAATAAGATCGGACCAGTATATCATACAGCTGCCATAGGAACGATCCGAACGATCGGTCGAAAATAAAGTTGCATACAATACATTTTGTTTTTGCAAGATATCTTGAACAAACTTGGCATTTATTTGTTTTAAAATGCTCTTAAAATATATGCAAAATCCTATTAATATCGGACCACTATATCAAAAATCTGCCATAGAACGACCGTTCGAAAATTAGCTGTTGTATGGACAAATAGGTTTACTATACTCCTCATATATAGGCAAAATCCTATTGCGATCGGACCGCTACTTCATATAGCTGCCATAGGAGCAATCGGTCGAAAATTAAGTTTTTCTATGAAAAAACATTTTGTTTATTAGATATCCTGACCAATCGGCAATTGTACTTTTACTATGCTCCTCATATATTGGCAAAATCCTATTAAGATCGGACCACTATATCATATAGCTGCCTTAGGAACGATCGGTCGAAAATTAGTTGTATGCATTTGTTTTTTATCTCTACCAAACTCGGCATTTATTAGTTTTACTATACTCTTCATATATAGGCAAAATCATATTAAGATCGGACTTCTGCCATAGGAACGATCGGTCGAAAATTAAGTTGTTGTATGAAAAATTTTTGGTTTTTCAACATATCTTGACCAAACTTGGCATTTATTAGTCTTACCATAATCCTCATATATATGCAAAATCCTATAAGATCAGACCACTATATCATATAGTTGCCATAGGAACAATCAGTCGAAAATTTAGTTGTATTAAAAAACATTTTGTTCTTAAGATATCTTGACCAAACTCGACACTTATTAGTTTTACTATACTCCTCATATATACGCAAATCATATTAAGATCGGACCACTATATCATATAGCTGCCATAGAAACGATCGGTCGAAAAATTTGTTGTATAATAAAACATTTTGTTTTTCAAGATATCTTGACCAAACTTGGCATTTATTAGTCTTACCATAATCCTCATATATATGCAAAATCCTATTAAGATCAGACCACTATATCATATAGTTGCCATAGGAACGATCAGTCGAAAATTTAGTTGTATTAAAAAACATTTTGTTCTTAAGATATCTTGACCAAACTCGACACTTATTAGTTTTACTATACTCCTCATATATATGCAAAATCCTATTAAGATCAGACCACTATATCATATAGTTGCCATAGGAACGATCAGTCGAAAATTTAGTTGTATTAAAAAACATTTTGTTCTTAAGATATCTTGACCAAACTCGACACTTATTAGTTTTACTATACTCCTCATATATATGCAAAATCCTATTAAGATCGAACCACTATATCATATAGCTGCCATAGGAACGATCGGTTGAAAATTTATTTAAATGAAAAAATATTTTGTTTTTCAAGATATCTTGACCAAACTCGTAATTTATTAGTTTTAGTATACTAATCATATATATGCAAAATCCCAATAAGATCGGACCAGTATATCATACAGCTGCCATAGGAACGATCCGAACGATCGGTCGAAAATAAAGTTGCATACAAATACATATTGTTTTTGCAAGATATCTTGAACAAACTTGGCATTTATTTGTTTTAAAATGCTCCTCAAATATATATGCAAAATCCTATTAAAATCGGACCACTATATCAAATATCTGCCATAGAACGACCGTTCGAAAATTAAACTGTTGTATGGACAAATAGGCTTACTATACTCCTCATATATAGGCAAAATCCTATTGCGATCGGACCGCTACTTCATATAGCTGCCATAGGAGCGATCGGTCGAAAATTAAGTTTTTCTATGAAAAAAAATTTTGTTTATTAAGATATCCTGACCAAACTCGGCATTTATTAGTTTTACTATGCTCCTCATATATTGGCAAAATCATATTAAGATCGGACTTCTGCCATAGGAACGATCGGTCGAAAATTAAGTTGTTGTATGAAAAATTTTTGGTTTTTCAACATATCTTGACCAAACTTGGCATTTATTGGTCTTACTATAATCCTCATATATATGCAAAATCCTATTAGGATCGGACCACTATATCATATAGCTGCCATAGGAACGATCGGTCGAAAATTTAGTTGTATGAAAAAACATTTTGCTTTCTATCTTGACCAAACTCGGCATTTATTAGTTTTACTATACTCCTCATATATAGGCAAAATCATATTAAGATCGGACTTCTGCCATAGGAGCGATCGGTCGAAAATTAAGTTGTCGTATGAAAAATTCTTGGTTTTTCAACATATCTTGACCAAACTTGGCATTTATTGGTCTTACTATAATCCTCATATATATGAAAAATCCTATTAGGATCGGACCACTATATCATATAGCTGCCATAGGAACGATCGGTCAAAAAATTAGTTGTATGAAAAAACATTTTGTTATTAAAGATATCTTGACCAAACGCGGCATTTATTAGTTGTACTATTCTCCTCAATTATAGGCAAAATCATATTAAGATCAGACTTCTATATCATAAAGCTGCCAGAGGAACGATCGGTCGAAAATTAAGTTGTTGTATGAAAAATTTTTTGTTTTTCAACATATCTTGACCCAACTCGGCATTTAGTAGTTTTACCCAACTCCTCATATATAGGCAAAATTGTATTAAGATCGGACCACTATATCATATAGCTGCCATAGGAACGATCGGTCGAAAATTACGTTTTTCTATGAAAAAACATTTTGTTTATTAAGATATCTTGACCAAACTCGACATTTATTAGTTTTACTATGCTCCTCATATATTGGCAAAATTCTATTAAGATCGGACAACTATATCATATAGTTGCCATAGAAACGATCGGTCGAAAAATTTGTTGTATGATAAAACATTTTGTTTTTCAAGATATCTTGATCAAACTCGGCATTTATTAGTTTACTTTACCCCTCATATATATGCAAAATCCTATTAAGATCGAACCACTATATCATATAGCTGCCATAGGAACAATTGGTCGAAAATTAAGTATTTGTATGAAAGAACATTTTGTTTACTAAGATATCTTGACCAAACTCGGCATTAATTAGTTTTACTATGCTCCTTATATATTGGCAAAATTCAATTGAGATCGGACCACTATATCATACAGCTGCTATAGGAACGATCGGTCGAAAATTTAGTTGTATGAAAAAACATTTTGTTTTTTATCTCGACCAAACTCGGCATTTATTAGTTTTACTATACTCTTCATATATACGCAAAATCATATCAAGATCGGACCACTATATCATATAGCTGCCATAGGAACGATCGGTCGAAAATTAAGCTTTTCTATGAAAAAACATTTGTTTATTAAGATATCTTGACCAAACTCGGCATTTATTAGTTTTACTATGCTTCTCATATATTGGCATAATCCTATTAAGGTCGGACACTATATCATATAGCTGCCATAGGAACGATCGGTCGATAATTAAGTTTTTCTATGAAAAAACATTTTGTTTATTAAGATATCTTGACCAAACTCGGCATTTATTAGTTTTACTATGCTCCTCATATATTGGCAAAATCCTATTAAGATCGGACCACTATATCATATAGCTGCCATAGGAACCATCGGTCGAAAAATTAGTTGTATGAAAAATCATTTTGTTATTCAAGATATCTTGACCAAACTCGGCATTTAGTAGATTTATTAAACTCCTCATATATAGGCAAAATCATATTAAGGTCGGACCACTATATCATATAGCTGCCATAGGAACGATCGGTCGATAATTAAGTTTTCTATGAAAAAACATTTTGTTTATTAAGATATCTTGACCAAACTCGGCATTTATTAGTTTTACTATGCTCCTCATATATTGGCAAAATCCTATTAAGATCGGACCACTATATCATATAGCTGCCATAGGAACGATCGGTCGAAAAATTAGTTGTATGAAACAACATTTTGTTTGTTAAGATATCTTGACCAAAGTCGGCATTTATTAGTTTTACTATACTCTTCATATATAGGCAAAACCGTATTAAGATCGGACCACTATATCATATAGCAGCCATAGGAACGATCGTTAGAAAAATAAGTTGTATGAAAAAATATTTTGTTTTTCAAGCTATATTAACCAAACTCGGCATATATTAGTTTTACTATACTCCTCATATATAGGCAAAACCCTATTAAGATCGGACCACTATATCATATAGCTGCCATAGGAACGATCGGTCGAAAATTAAGTTGTATGAAAAAACATTTTGCTTTTCATTATATCTTGACCAAACTCGGCATTTATTGATTTAAAATGCTCCTCAAATATATATGCAAAATCCTATTAAGACCGGACCACTATATCAAATATCTGCCATAGAACGTCCGTTTGAAAATTAAATTGTTTAATGGACAAAAAGGTTTACTATACTCCTCATATATAGGCAAAATTGTATTGAGATCGGACCACTACATCATATAGCTGCCATATGAACGATCGGTCGAAAATTAAGTTGTTATATGTAAAAACATTTTGTTTTTCAAGATATCTTGATCAAAATCGGCATTTATTAGATTTACTTTACTCTTCATATATATGCAAAATCCTATTAAGATCGGACCATTATATCATATAGCTGCCATAGGAACGATAGGTCGAAAATTTAGTTGTATGAAAAAACATTTTGCTTGTCAAGATATCTTAACCAAACTCGGCATTTATTAGTTTTCCTAAGTTTACTCCTCATATATACGCAAAATCCTTTTGAGATCCGACCACTACATCATGCTGCCATGCGAACGATCGGTCGAAAATTAAATTGTTGTAAGAAAAAACATTTTGGTTTTTAAGATATCTTGACCAAACTCGGCATTTATTAGTTTTACTATACTCCCATATATATGCAAAATTCTATTAAGATCGGACCAGTATATCATACAGCTGCCATAGGAACGATCGGTCGAAAATTAAGTTGCAAATAATTATATTTTGTTTTTTCAAGATATCTTGACCAAACTTGGCATTTATTTGTTTACTATGCTCCTCATATATATGCAAAATCCTTTTATGATCGGACCACTATATCATATAGCTGTCATAGAACGATCGTTCGAAAATTAAGTTGTTGTATGAAAAAACATTTTGTTTTTCAAAATATCTTTACCAAATTTGGCTTTTATTAGTTTTACTATACTCCTCATATATAGGGAAAATCCTATTGAGATCGGACCACTACATCATATAGCTGCCATGGGAACGATTGGTGGAAAATTAAGTGGTTGTATGAAAAAACATTTTGTTTTTCAAAATATCTTTACCAAATTTGGCTTTTATTAGTTTAACTATACTCCTTATAAATAGGCGAAATCAAATTAAGATCGGACCATTATATCATATAGCTGCCATAGGAACGGTTGGTCGAAAATTAAGTTGTTGTATAAAAAACATTTTGTTTTTTTCAAAATATCTTGACCAAAGTTGGAATTTATTAGTTTTACTAAGTTTACTCCTCATATATTTGAAAAATCACATTAAGATCGGACTTCTATATCGTAAAGCTGCTATAGGAACGATCGGTCGAAAATTTAGTTGTATGAAAAAACATTTTGTTTTTTATCTCGACCAAACTCGGCATTTATTAGTTTTACTATACTCTTCATATATAGGCAAAATCATAACAAGATCGGACTTCTGCCATAGGAACGATCGGTCGAAAATTAAGTTGTTGTATGAAAAATTTGTGGTTTTTCAACATATCTTGACCAAACTTGGCATTTATTAGTCTTACTATAATCCTCATATATATGCGAAATCCTATTAAGATCGGACCACTATATCATATAGTTGCCATAGGAACGATCGGTCGAAAATTTAGTTGTATTAAAAAACATTTTGTTCTTAAGATATCTTGACCAAACTCGACACTTATTAGTTTTACTATACTCCTCATATATACGCAATATCATATTAAGATCGGACCACTATATCATATAGCTGCCATAGAAAACGATCGGTCGAAAAATTTGTTGTATGATAAAACATTTTGTTTTTCAAGATATCTTGACCAAACTCGGCATTTTTTAGTTTACTTTACTCCTCATATATATGCAAAATCCTATTAAGATCGAACCACTATATCATATAGCTGCCATAGGAACGATCGGTCAAAATTTTGTTGTATGAAAAAACATTTTGTTTGTTAAGATATCTTGACCAAACTCGGCAGTTATTAGTTTTACTATACTCTTCATATATAGGCAAAATCCTATTAAGATCGGACCACTATATCATATAGCTGCCATAGGAACCATCGGTCGAAAAATTAGTTGTATGAAAAATCATTTTGTTATTCAAGATATCTTGACCAAACTCGGCATTTAGTAGATTTATTAAACTCCTCATATATAGGCAAAATCATATTAAGGTCGGACCACTATATCATATAGCTGCCATAGGAACGATCGGTCGATAATTAAGTTTTCTATGAAAAAACATTTTGTTTATTAAGATATCTTGACCAAACTCGGCATTTATTAGTTTTACTATGCTCCTCATATATTGGCAAAATCCTATTAAGATCGGACCACTATATCATATAGCTGCCATAGGAACGATCGGTCGAAAAATTAGTTGTATGAAACAACATTTTGTTTGTTAAGATATCTTGACCAAAGTCGGCATTTATTAGTTTTACTATACTCTTCATATATAGGCAAAACCGTATTAAGATCGGACCACTATATCATAAAGCAGCCATAGGAACGATCGTTAGAAAAATAAGTTGTATGAAAAAATATTTTGTTTTTCAAGCTATATTAACCAAACTCGGCATATATTAGTTTTACTATACTCCTCATATATAGGCAAAACCCTATTAAGATCGGACCACTATATCATATAGCTGCCATAGGAACGATCGGTCGAAAATTAAGTTGTATGAAAAAACATTTTGCTTTTCATTATATCTTGACCAAACTCGGCATTTATTTGATTTAAAATGCTCCTCAAATATATATGCAAAATCCTATTAAGACCGGACCACTATATCAAATATCTGCCATAGAACGTCCGTTTGAAAATTAAATTGTTTAATGGACAAAAAGGTTTACTATACTCCTCATATATAGGCAAAATTGTATTGAGATCGGACCACTACATCATATAGCTGCCATATGAACGATCGGTCGAAAATTAAGTTGTTATATGTAAAAACATTTTGTTTTTCAAGATATCTTGATCAAAATCGGCATTTATTAGATTTACTTTACTCTTCATATATATGCAAAATCCTATTAAGATCGGACCATTATATCATATAGCTGCCATAGGAACGATAGGTCGAAAATTTAGTTGTATGAAAAAACATTTTGCTTGTCAAGATATCTTAACCAAACTCGGCATTTATTAGTTTTCCTAAGTTTACTCCTCATATATACGCAAAATCCTTTTGAGATCCGACCACTACATCATGCTGCCATGCGAACGATCGGTCGAAAATTAAATTGTTGTAAGAAAAAACATTTTGGTTTTAAGATATCTTGACCAAACTCGGCATTTATTAGTTTTACTATACTCCTCATATATATGCAAAATTCTATTAAGATCGGACCAGTATATCATACAGCTGCCATAGGAACGATCGGTCGAAAATTAAGTTGCAAATAATTATATTTTGTTTTTTCAAGATATCTTGACCAAACTTGGCATTTATTTGTTTTACTATGCTCCTCTATATATGCAAAATCCTTTTATGATCGGACCACTATATCATATAGCTGTCATAGAACGATCGTTCGAAAATTAAGTTGTTGTATGAAAAAACATTTTGTTTTTCAAAATATCTTTACCAAATTTGGCTTTTATTAGTTTTACTATACTCCTCATATATAGGGAAAATCCTATTGAGATCGGACCACTACATCATATAGCTGCCATGGGAACGATTGGTGGAAAATTAAGTGGTTGTATGAAAAAACATTTTGTTTTTCAAAATATCTTTACCAAATTTGGCTTTTATTAGTTTAACTATACTCCTTATAAATAGGCGAAATCAAATTAAGATCGGACCATTATATCATATAGCTGCCATAGGAACGGTTGGTCGAAAATTAAGTTGTTGTATAAAAAACATTTTGTTTTTTCAAAATATCTTGACCAAAGTTGGAATTTATTAGTTTTACTAAGTTTACTCCTCATATATTTGAAAAATCACATTAAGATCGGACTTCTATATCGTAAAGCTGCTATAGGAACGATCGGTCGAAAATTTAGTTGTATGAAAAAACATTTTGTTTTTTATCTCGACCAAACTCGGCATTATTAGTTTTACTATACTCTTCATATATAGGCAAAATCATAACAAGATCGGACTTCTGCCATAGGAACGATCGGTCGAAAATTAAGTTGTTGTATGAAAAATTTGTGGTTTTTCAACATATCTTGACCAAACTTGGCATTTATTAGTCTTACTATAATCCTCATATATATGCGAAATCCTATTAAGATCGGACCACTATATCATATAGTTGCCATAGGAACGATCGGTCGAAAATTTAGTTGTATTAAAAAACATTTTGTTCTTAAGATATCTTGACCAAACTCGACACTTATTAGTTTTACTATACTCCTCATATATACGCAATATCATATTAAGATCGGACCACTATATCATATAGCTGCCATAGAAACGATCGGTCGAAAAATTTGTTGTATGATAAAACATTTTGTTTTTCAAGATATCTTGACCAAACTCGGCATTTTTTAGTTTACTTTACTCCTCATATATATGCAAAATCCTATTAAGATCGAACCACTATATCATATAGCTGCCATAGGAACGATCGGTCAAAATTTTGTTGTATGAAAAAACATTTTGTTTGTTAAGATATCTTGACCAAACTCGGCAGTTATTAGTTTTACTATACTCTTCATATATAGGCAAACCGTATTAAGATCGGACCACTATATCATATAGCAGCCATAGGAACTATCGTTAGAAAAATAAGTTGTATGAAAAAATATTTTGTTTTTTTATCTATATTGACCAAGCTCGGCATTTATTAGTTTAACTATACTTCCCATATATAGGCAAAACCCTATTAAGATCGGACCACTATATCATATAGCTGCCATAGGAACGATCGGTCGAAAATTAAGTTGCATGAAAAAATATTTTGTTTTTCAAGATATCTTGACCAAACTCGGCATTTATTAGTTTTACTATACTCCTCATATATAGGCAAAATCAAATTAAGATCGGACCATTATATCATATAGCTGCCATAGGAACGATCGGTCGAAAATTAAGTTGTATGAAAAAACCTTTTGCTTTTCATTATATCTTGACCAAACTCGGCATTTATTTTATTTCAAATGCTCCTCAAATATATATGCAAAATCGTATTGAGATCGGACCACTACATCATATAGCTGTCATAGGAACGATCGGTCGAAAATTAAGTTGCATGAAAAAATATTTTGTTTTTCAAGATATCTTGACCAAATTCGGCATTTATTAGTTTTACTATACTCCTCATATATAGGCAAAATTAAATTAAGATCAGACCATTATATCATATAGCTGCCATAGGAACGATCGGTCGAAAATTAAGTTGTTGTATGAAAAAACATTTTGCTTTTCAAGATATCTTGACCAAACTCGACATTTATTAGTTTTACTAAGTTTACTCCTCATATATAGGCAAAATACTATTAAGATCGGACCACTATATCATATAGCAGCCATAGGAACGATCGTTAGAAAATAAGTTGTATGAAAAAATATTTTGTTTTTCAAGCTATATTAACCAAACTCGGCATATATTAGTTTTACTATACTCCTCATATATAGGCAAAACCCTATTAAGATCGGACCACTATATCATATAGCTGCCATAGGAACGATCGGTCGAAAATTAAGTTGTATGAAAAAACATTTTGCTTTTCATTATATCTTGACCAAACTCGGCATTTATTTGATTTAAAATGCTCCTCAAATATATATGCAAAATCCTATTAAGATCGGACCACTATATCAAATATCTGCCATAGAACGTCCGTTTGAAAATTAAATGTTTAATGGACAAAAAGGTTTACTATACTCCTCATATATAGGCAAAATTGTATTGAGATCGGACCACTACATCATATAGCTGCCATATGAACGATCGGTCGAAAATTAAGTTGTTATATGTAAAAACATTTTGTTTTTCAAGATATCTTGATCAAAATCGGCATTTATTAGATTTACTTTACTCTTCATATATATGCAAAATCCTATTAAGATCGGACCATTATATCATATAGCTGCCATAGGAACGATAGGTCGAAAATTTAGTTGTATGAAAAAACATTTTGCTTGTCAAGATATCTTAACCAAACTCGGCATTTATTAGTTTTCCTAAGTTTACTCCTCATATATACGCAAAATCCTTTTGAGATACGACCACTACATCATGCTGCCATGCGAACGATCGGTCGAAAATTAAATTGTTGTAAGAAAAAACATTTTGGTTTTTAAGATATCTTGACCAAACTCGGCATTTATTAGTTTTACTATACTCCTCATATATATGCAAAATTCTATTAAGATCGGACCAGTATATCATACAGCTGCCATAGGAACGATCGGTCGAAAATTAAGTTGCAAATAATTATATTTTGTTTTTCAAGATATCTTGACCAAACTTGGCATTTATTTGTTTTACTATGCTCCTCATATATATGCAAAATCCTTTTATGATCGGACCACTATATCATATAGCTGTCATAGAACGATCGTTCGAAAATTAAGTTGTTGTATGAAAAAACATTTTGTTTTTCAAAATATCTTTACCAAATTTGGCTTTTATTAGTTTTACTATACTCCTCATATATAGGGAAAATCCTATTGAGATCGGACCACTACATCATATAGCTGCCATGGGAACGATTGGTGGAAAATTAAGTGGTTGTATGAAAAAACATTTTGTTTTTCAAAATATCTTTACCAAATTTGGCTTTATTAGTTTAACTATACTCCTTATAAATAGGCGAAATCAAATTAAGATCGGACCATTATATCATATAGCTGCCATAGGAACGATTGGTCGAAAATTAAGTTGTTGTATAAAAAACATTTTGTTTTTTTCAAATATCTTGACCAAAGTTGGAATTTATTAGTTTTACTAAGTTTACTCCTCATATATAGGAAAAATCACATTAAGATCGGACTTCTATATCGTAAAGCTGCTATAGGAACGATCGGTCGAAAATTTAGTTGTATGAAAAAACATTTTGTTTTTTATCTCGACCAAACTCGGCATTTATTAGTTTTACTATACTCTTCATATATAGGCAAAATCATAACAAGATCGGACTTCTGCCATAGGAACGATCGGTCGAAAATTAAGTTGTTGTATGAAAAATTTGTGGTTTTTCAACATATCTTGACCAAACTTGGCATTTATTAGTCTTCCTATAATCCTCATATATATGCAAAATCCTATTAAGATCGGACCACTATATCATATAGTTGCCATAGGAACGATCGGTCGAAAATTTAGTTGTATTAAAAAACATTTTGTTCTTAAGATATCTTGACCAAACTCGACACTTATTAGTTTTACTATACTCCTCATATATACGCAATATCATATTAAGATCGGACCACTATATCATATAGCTGCCATAGAAACGATCGGTCGAAAATTAAGTTTTTCTATGAAAAAACATTTTGTTTATTAAGATGTCTTGACCAAACTCGGCATTTATTAGTTTTACTATGCTCCTCATATATTGGCAAAATCCTATTAAGATCGGACCACTATATCATATAGCTGCCATAGGAACGATCGGTCGAAAATTTTGTTGTATGAAAAAACATTTTGTTTGTTAAGATATCTTGACCAAACTCGGCATTTATTAGTTTTACTATACTCTTCATATATAGGCAAAACCGTATTAAGATCGGACCACTATATCATATAGCAGCATAGGAACTATCGTTAGAAAAATAAGTGTATGAAAAACTACTTTGTTTTTTAAGCTATATTGACCAAGCTCGGCATTTATTAGTTTAACTATACTTCCCATATATAGGCAAAACCCTATTAAGATCGGACCATTATATCATATAGCTGCCATAGGAACGATCGGTCGAAAATTAAGTTGCATGAAAAAATATTTTGATTTTCAAGATATCTTGACCAAACTCGGCATTTATTAGTTTCACTATACTCCTCATATATAGGCAAAATCAAATTAAGATCGGACCATTATATCATATAGCTGCCATAGGAACGATCGGTCGAAAATTAAGTTGTATGAAAAAACATTTTGCTTTTCATGATATCTTGACCAAACTCGGCATTTATTTTATTTAAAATGCTCCTCAAATATATATGCAAAATCGTATTGAGATCGGACCACTACATCATATAGCTGTCATAGGAACGATCGGTCGAAAATTAAGTTGTTGTATGAAAAAACATTTTGCTTTTCAAGATATCTTGACAAAACTTGGCATTTATTTGTTTTACTATGCTCCTCATATATATGCAAAATCCTGTTATGATCGGACCACTATATCATATAGCTGTCATAGAACGATCGTTCGAAAATTAAGTTGTTGTATGAAAAAACATTTTGTTTGTCAAGACATCTTGACCAAACTCGGCATTTATTAGTTTTACTATACTCCTCATATATATGCTTAATCCTATTAAGATCGGACCACTATATCATATAGCTGCCATAGGAACGATCGATCGAAAATTAAGTTGTATGAAAAAACATTTTGCTTTTCATTATATCTTGACCAAACTCGGCATTTATTTGATTTAAAATGCTCCTCAAATATATATGCAAAATCGTATTGAGATCGGACCACTACATCATATAGCTGTCATAGTAACGATCGGTCGATAATTAAGTTGTTGTATGAAAAAACATTTTGCTTTTCAAGATATCTTGACCAAACTCGACATTTATTAGTTTTACTAAGTTTACTCCTCATTCAAGATATCTTGACCAAACTTGGCATTTATTTGTTTTACTATGCTCCTCATATATAGGAAAAATCATATTAAGATCGGACTTCTATATCGTAAAGCTGCTATAGGAACGATCGGTCGAAAATTAAGTTGTTGTATGAAAAATGTTTTGTTTTTAAGATATCTTGACCAAACTCGGCATTTAGTAGTTGTACTAAACTCCTCATATATTGGCAAAATTATATTAAGATCGGACCATTATATTATATAGCTGCCCTAGGAAAGATCGTACGAAAATTAAGTTGTTAGAAAAAACATTTTTTTTTTAAGATATGTTGACCAAACTCGGCATTTATTAGTTTTACTTAACTCTTCATATATAGACTAAATCAAACTAAGATCGGCCCATTATATCATATAGCTGCCATAGGAACGATCAGTCGAAAATTAAGTTGTTGTATGAAAAAACATTTTGTTGCCATGAAAAAACATTTTGCTTTTCATGATATCTTGACCAAACTCGGCATTTATTTAATCGGACCACTGTATCAAATATCTGCCATAGAACGACCGTTCGAAAATTGAGTTTTTTAATGGACAAATAGGTTTATTATAGTCCTCATATAGAGGCAAAATCCTATTGAGGTCGGACCAATACATCATATAGCTGCCATAGGATCGATCGGTCGAAAATTAAGTTGTTGTATGAAAAAACATTTTGTTTTTCAAAATATATTGACCAAACTTGGCTTTTATTAGTTTTTCTATACTCCACATATATAGGCAATATCAAATTAAGATCGGCCCATTATATCATATAGCTGCCATAGGAACGATCGGTCGAAAATTAAGTTGTTGTATGAAAAAACATTTTGTTGCCATGAAAAACATTTTGCTTTTCATGATATCTTGACCAAACTCGGCATTTATTTAATCGGACCACTGTATCAAATATCTGCCATAGAACGACCGTTCGAAAATTGAGTTTTTTAATGGACAAATAGGTTTATTATAGTCCTCATATAGAGGCAAAATCCTATTGAGGTCGGACCAATACATCATATAGCTGCCATAGGATCGATCGGTCGAAAATTAAGTTGTTGTATGAAAAAAACATTTTGCTTTTCAAGATATCTTGACCAAACTCGACATTTATTAGTTTTACTAAGTTTACTCCTCATTCAAGATATCTTGACCAAACTTGGCATTTATTTGTTTTACTATGCTCCTCATATATATGCAAAATCCTTTTATGATCGGACCACTATATTATATAGATGTCATAGAACGATCGTTCGAAAATTAAGTTGTTGTATGAAAAAACATTTTGTTTTTCAAAATATCTTTACCAAACTCGGCATTTATTAGTTTTACTTAACTCTTCATATATAGACTTAATCAAATTAAGATCGGCCCATTATATCATATAGCTGCTATAGGAACGATCGGTCGAAAATTAAGTTGTTGTATGAAAAAACATTTTGTTTTTCAAGATATCTTGACCAAAATCGGCATTTATTTTTTTACTTTACTCTTCATATATAGGCAAAATTCTATTAGGATCGGACTATATCATAAAGCTGCCATAGGAACGATCGGTCGAAAATTAAGTTGTTGTATGAAAAACAGTTGTTTTTAAGATATCTTGACCAAACTCGGCATTTAGTAGTTTTACTAAACTTCTCATAAATAGGCAAAATTATATTAAGATCGGCCCATTATATCATATAGCTGCTATAGGAACGATCGGTCGAAAATTAAGTTGTTGTATGAAAAAACATTTTGTTTTTCAAAATATCTTTACCAAACTCGGCATTTATTAGTTTTACTAACTCTTCATATATAGACTAAATCCAATTAAGATCGGCCCATTATATCATTTAGCTGCTATAGGAACGATCGGTCGAAAATTAAGTTGTTGTATGAAAAAACATTTTGTTTTTCAAAATATCTTGACCAAACTTGGCTTTTATTAGTTTTTCTATACTCCACATATATAGGCAAAATCAAATTAAGATCGGACCATTATATCATATAGCTGCCATAGGAACGATCGTACGAAAATTAAGTTGTTAGAAAAAACATTTTGTTTTTTAAGATATGTTGACCAAACTCGGCATTATAAGTTTTACTTTACTCTTCATATGTAGACAAAATCAAATTAAGATCGCCCCATTATATCATATTGCTGCCATAGGAACGATCGGTCGAAAATTAAGTTGTATGAAAAAACATTTTGCTTTTCATGATATCTTGACCAAACTCGGCATTTATTTTATTTAAAATGATCCTCAAATATATATGCAAAATCGTATTGAGATCGGACCACTACATCATATAGCTGTCATAGGAACGATCGGTCGAAAATTAAGTTGTTGTATGAAAAAACATTTTGCTTTTCAAGATATCTTGACCAAACTCGACATTTATTAGTTTTACTAAGTTACTCCTCATATATAGGCAAAATACTATTAAGATCGGAGCACTATATCATATAGCTGCCATATGAACGATCGGTCGAAAATTAAGTTGTTATATGTAAAAACATTTTGTTTTTCAAGATATCTTGACCAAAATTGGCATTTATTAGATTTACTTAACTCTTCATATATATGCAAAATTCTATTAAGATCGGACCATTATATCATATAGCTGCCATAGGAACGATAGGTCGAAAATTTAGTTGTATGAAAAAACATTTTGCTTGTCAAGATATCTTAACCAAACTCGGCATTTATTAGTTTTACTAAGTTTACTCCTCATATATAGGCAAAATCCTTTTGAGATCCGACCACTACATCATGCTGCCATGCGAACGATCGGTCGAAAATAAAGTTGTTGTAAGAAAAAACATTTTGGTTTTTAAGATATCTTGACCAAACTCGGCATTTATTAGTTTTACTATACTCCTCATATATATGCAAAATTCTATTAAGATCGGACCAGTATATCATACAGCTGCCATAGGAACGATCGGTCGAAAATTAAGTTGCATATAATTATATGTTGTTTTTTCAAGATATCTTGACCAAACTTGTCATTTATTTGTTTTACTATGCTCCTCATATATATGCAAAATCCTTTTATGATCGGACCACTATATCATATAGCTGTCATAGAACGATCGTTCGAAAATTAAGTTGTTGTATGAAAAAACATTTTGTTTGTCAAGACATCTTGACCAAACTCGGCATTTATTAGTTTTACTACACTCCTCATATATATGCTTAATCCTATTAAGATCGGACCACTATATCATATAGCTGCCATAGGAACGATCGATCGAAAATTAAGTTGTATGAAAAACATTTTGCTTTTCATTATATCTTGACCACACTCGGCATTTATTTGATTTAAAATGCTCCTCAAATATATATGCAAAATCGTATTGAGATCGGACCACTACATCATATAGATGTCATAGTAACGATCGGTCGATAATTAAGTTGTTGTATGAAAAAACATTTTGCTTTTCAAGATATCTTGACCAAACTCGACATTTATTAGTTTTACTAAGTTTACTCCTCATTCAAGATATCTTGACCAAACTTGGCATTTATTTGTTTTACTATGCTCCTCATATATAGGAAAAATCATATTAAGATCGGACTTCTATATCGTAAAGCTGCTATAGGAACGATCGGTCGAAAATTAAGTTGTTGTATGAAAAATGTTTGTTTTTAAGATATCTTGACCAAACTCGGCATTTAGTAGTTGTACTAAACTCCTCATATATTGGCAAAATTATATTAAGATCGGACCATTATATTATATAGCTTCCATAGAACAATCTTCCAAAAATTTAGTTGTTGTAAGAAAAAACATTTTGTTTTTTAAGATATGTTGACCAAACTCGGCATTTAGTAGGTTTACTAAACTTCTCATATATAGGCAAAATTATATTAAGATCGGACTATTATATTATATAGCTGCCCTAGGAAAGATCGTACGAAAATTAAGTTGTTAGAAAAAACATTTTGTTTTTTAAGATATGTTGACCAAACTCGGCATTTATTAGTTTTACTTAACTCTTCATATATAGACTAAATCAAATTAAGATCGGCCCATTATATCATATAGCTGCCATAGGAACGATCGGTCGAAAATTAAATTGTTGTATGAAAAAACATTTTGTTGCCATGAAAAAACATTTTGCTTTTCATGATATCTTGACCAAACTCGGTATTTATTTAATCGGACCACTGTATCAAATATCTGCCATAGAACGACCGTTCGAAAATGGAGTTTTTTAATGGACAAATAGGTTTACTATAGTCCTCATATAGAGGCAAAATCCTATTGAGGTCGGACCAATACATCATATAGCTGCCATAGGATCGATCGGTCGAAAATTAAGTTGTTGTATGAAAAAACATTTTGTTTTTCAAATATCTTGACCAAACTTGGCTTTTATTAGTTTTTCTATACTCCACATATATAGGCAAAATCAAATTAAGATCGGACCATTATATCATATAGCTGCCATAGGAGCGATCGGTCGAAAATTAAGTTGTTGTATGAAAAACAGTTTGTTTTTAAGATATCTTGACCAAACTCGGCATTTAGTAGTTTTACTAAACTTCTCATAAATAGGCAAAATTATATTAAGATCGGACTATTATATTATATAGCTGCCATAGGAACGATCGTACGAAAATTAAGTTGTTAGAAAAAACATTTTGTTTTTTAAGATATGTTGACCAAACTCGGCATTTATTAGTTTTACTTTACTCTTCATATGTAGACAAAATCAAATTAAGATCGCCCCATTATATCATATAGCTGCCATAGGAACGATCGGTCGAAAATTAAGTTGTATGAAAAACCATTTTGCTTTTCATGATATCTTGACCAAACTCGGCATTTATTTGATTTAAAATGATCCTCAAATATATATGCAAAATCGTATTGAGATCGGACCACTACATCATATAGCTGTCATAGGAACGATCGGTCGAAAATTAAGTTGTTGTATGAAAAAACATTTTGCTTTTCAAGATATCTTGACCAAACTTGGCTTTTATTAGTTTTTCTATACTCCACATATATAGGCAAAAACAAATTAAGATCGGACCATTATATCATATAGCTGCCATAGGAGCGATCGGTCGAAAATTAAGTTGTATGAAAAATCATTTTGCTTTTCATGATATCTTGACCAAACTCGGCATTTATTAGTTATACTAAGTTTACTCCTCATATATAGGCAAAATACTATTAAAATCGGAACACTATATCATATAGCTGCCATAGGAACGATCGGTCGAAAATTAAGTTGTCATTTTGCTTTTCATGATATCTTGACCAAACTCGGCATTTATTAGTTATACTAAGTTTACTCCTCATATATAGGCAAAATACTATTAAGATCGGAACACTATATCATATAGCTGCCATAGGAACGATTGGTGGAAAATTAAGTTGTTGTATGAAAAAATATTTTGTTTTTCAAAATATCTTTACCAAATTTGGCTTTTATTAGTTTACTATACTCCTTATATATAGGGAAAATCCTATTGAGATCGGACCCCTACATCATATAGCTGCCATGGGAACGATTGGTGGAAAATTAAGTTGTTGTATGAAAAAACATTTTGTTTTTCAAGATATCTTGACCAAAATCGGCATTTATTATTTTTACTTTACTCTTCATATATAGGCAAAATTCTATTAAGATCCGACCATTATATCATACAGCTGCCATAAGAACGATCGGTCGAAAATTAAGTTGCATATCAATATATTTTGTTTTTTCAAGATATCTTGACCAAACTTGGCATTTCTTTGTTTTACTATGCTCCTCATATATATGCAAAATCCTATTATGATCGGACCACTATATCAAATATCTGCCATAGAACGTCCGTTCGAAAATTAAGCTGTTTAATGGACAAATAGGTTTACTATACTCCTCATATATAGGCAAAATCCTATTGAGATCGGACCACTACATCATATAACTGCCATACGAACGATCGGTCGAAAATTAAGTTGTTGTAAAAAAAAATAGTTTGTTTGTTAGATATCTTGACCAAACTCGGCATTTATTAGTTTTACTATACTCTTCATATATAGGCAAAACCGTATTAAGATCGGACCACTATATCATATAGCAGCCATAGGAACGATCGGTCGAAAAATAAGTTGTATGAAAAAATATTTTGTTTTTCAAGATATCATGACCAAACTCGGCATTTATTAGTTTTACTATACTCCTCATATATAGGCAAAACCCTATTAAGATCGGACCACTATATCATATAGCTGCCATAGGAACGATCGGTCGAAAATCAAGTTGCATGAAAAAATATTTTGTTTTTCAAGATATCTTGCCCAAACTCGGCATTTATTAGTTTTACTATACTCCTCATATATAGGCAAAATCAAATTAAGATCGGACCATTATATCATATAGCTGCCATAGGATCGATCGGTCGAAAATTAAGTTGTTTAATGGACAAATCGGTTTACTGTACTCCTCATATATAGGCAAAATTCTATGAGATCGGACCACTACATCATATAACTGCCATACGAACGATCGATCGAAAATTAAGTTGTTGTAAGAAAAAACATTTTGATTTTTAAGATATCTTGACCAAATTCGGCATTTATTAGTTTTACTATACTCCTCATATATATGCAAAATCCTATTAAGATCGGACCTTTATATCATATAGCTGCCATAGGAACGATCGGTCGAAATTTGTTGTATGAAAAAACATTTTGTTTGTTAAGATATCTTGACCAAACTCGGCATTTATTAGTTTTACTATACTCTTCATATATAGGCAAAACCGTATTAAGATCGGACCACGATATCATATAGCAGCCATAGGAACTATCGTTAGAAAAATAAGTTGTATGAAAAACTATTTTGTTTTTTAGGCTATATTGACCAGGCTCGGCATTTATTAGTTTAACTATACTCCCCATATATAGGCAAAACCATATTAAGATCGGACCACTATATCATATAGCTGCCATAGGAACGATCGGTCGAAAATTAAGTTGCATAAAAAAATATTTTGTTTTTCAAGATATCTTGACCAAACTCGGCATTTATTATTTTACTATACTCCTCATATATAGGCAAAATCAAATTAAGATCGGACCATTATATCATATAGCTGCCATAGGAACGATCGGTCGAAAATTAAGTTGTATGAAAAAACATTTTGCTTTTCATGATATCTTGACCAAACTCGGCATTTATTTTATTTAAAATGCTCCTCAAATATATATGCAAAATCGTATTGAGATCGGACCACTACATCATATAGCTGTCATAGGAACGATCGGTCGAAAATTAAGTTGTTGTATGAAAAAACATTTTGCTTTTCAAGATATCTTGACCAAACTCGACATTTATTAGTTTTACTATACTCCTCATATATAGGCAAAATACTATTAAGATCGGAACACTATATCATATAGCTGCCATATGAACGATCGGTCGAAAATTAAGTTGTTATATGTAAAAACATTTTGTTTTTCAAGATATCTTGACCAAAATCGGCATTTATTAGATTTACTTTACTCTTCATATATATGCAAAATCCTATTAAGATCGGACCATTATATCATATAGCTGCCATAGGAACGATAGGTCGAAAATTTAGTTGTATGAAAAAACATTTTGCTTGTCAAGATATCTTAACCAAACTCGGCATTTATTAGTTTTACTAAGTTTACTCCTCATATATAGGCAAAATCCTTTGAGATCCGACCACTACATCATGCTGCCATGCGAACGATCGGTCGAAAATTAAGTTGTTGTGTGAAAAAACATTTTGGTTTTTAAGATATCTTGACCAAACTCGGCATTTATTAGTTTTACTATACTCCTCATATATATGCAAAATTCTATTAAGATCGGACCAGTATATCATACAGCTGCCATAGGAACGATCGGTCGAAAATTAAGTTGCATATAATTATATTTTGTTTTTTCAAGATATCTTGACCAAACTTGGCATTTATTTGTTTTACTATGCTCCTCATATATGTGCAAAATCCTTTTATGATCGGACCACTATATCATATAGCTGTCATAGAACGATCGTTCGAAAATTAAGTCGTTGTATGAAAAAACATTTTGTTTTTCAAAATATCTTTACCAAATTTGGCTTTTATTAGTTTAACTATACTCCTCATATGTCGGCGAAATCCTATTAAGTTCGGACCACTATATCATGTAGCTGCCATAGGAACGATCGGTCAAAAAATTGCTGTATGAAAACACATTTTGTTTTTCAACATATCTTGAACAAACTTGCCATTTATTAGTCTTACTATAATCCTCATATTATGCAAAATCCTATTGAGATCGGACCACTACATCATATAGCTGCCATAGGAACGATCAATCGAAAATTAAGTTGATGTATAAAAAAAATTTTGTTTTAAAATATCTTGACCAAACTTGGCTTTTATTAGTTTAACTATACTCCTTATAAATAGGCGAAATCAAATTAAGATCGGACCATTATATCATATAGCTGCCATAGGAATGATTGGACAAAAATTAAGTTGTTGTATAAAAAACATTTGTGTTTTTCAAAATATCTTGACCAAAGTTGGAATTTATTAGTTTTACTAAGTTTACTCCTCATATATAGGAAAAATCATATTAAGATCGGACTTCTATATCGTAAAGCTGCTATAGGAACGATCGGTCGAAAATTAAGTTGTTGTATGAAAATGTTTGGTTTTTAAGATATCTTGACCAAACTCGGCATTTAGTAGTTTTACTAAACTTCTCATATATTGGCAAAATTATATTAAGATCGGACCATTATATTATATAGCTTCCATAGAACAATCTTCCAAAAATTTAGTTGTTGCAAGAAAAAACATTTTGTTTTTTAAGATATGTTGACCAAACACGGCATTTAGTAGTTTTACTAAACTTCTCATATATAGGCAAAATTATATTAAGATCGGACTATTATATTATATAGCTGCCCTAGGAAAGATCGTACGATAATTAAGTTGTTAGAAAAAACATTTTGTTTTTTAAGATATGTTGACCAAACTCGGCATTTATTAGTTTTACTTAACTCTTCATATATAGACTAAATCAAATTAAGATCGGCCCATTATATCATATAGCTGCCATAGGAACGATCGGTCGAAAATTAAGTTGTTGTATGAAAAAACATTTTGTTGCCATGAAAAAACATTTCGCTTTTCATGATATCTTGACCAAAATCGGCATTTATTATTTTTACTTTACTCTTCATATATAGGCAAAATTCTATTAGGATCGGACTATATCATAAAGCTGCCATAGGAACGATCGGTCGAAAATTAAGTTGTTGTATGAAAAACAGTTTGTGTTTTTCAAAATATCTTGACCAAAGTTGGAATTTATTAGTTTTACTAAGTTTACTCCTCATATATAGGAAAAATCATATTAAGATTGGACTTCTATATCGTAAAGCTGCTATAGTAACGATCGGTCGAAAATTAAGTTGTTGTATGAAAAATGTTTTGTTTTTAAGATATCTTGACCAAACTCGGCACTTAGTAGTTTTACTAAACTTCTCATATATAGGCAAAATTATATTAAGATCGGACTATTATATTATATAGCTGCCCTAGGAACGATCGTACGAAAATTAAGTTGTTAGAAAAACATTTTGTTTTTTAAGATATGTTGACCAAACTCGGCATTTATTAGTTTTACTTAACTCTTCATATATAGACTAAATCAAATTAAGATCGGCCCATTATATCATATAGCTGCTATAGGAACGATCGGTCGAAAATTAAGTTGTTGTATGAAAAAACATTTTGTTTTTCAAGATATCTTGACCAAAATCGGCATTTATTATTTTTACTTTACTCTTCATATATAGGCAAAATTCTATTAGGATCGGACTATATCATAAAGCTGCCATAGGAACGATCGGTCGAAAATTAAGTTGTTGTATGAAAAACAGTTTGTTTTTAAGATATCTTGACCAAACTCGGCATTTAGTAGTTTTACTAAACTTCTCATAAATAGGCAAAATTATATTAAGATCGGACTATTATATTATATAGCTGCCCTAGGAACGATCGTACGAAAATTAAGTTGTTAGAAAAAATTTTGTTTTTTAAGATATGTTGACCAAACTCGGCATTTATTAGTTTTACTTTACTCTTCATATGTAGACAAAATCAAATTAAGATCGGCCCATTATATCATATAGCTGCCATAGGAACGATCGGTCGAAAATTAAGTTGTATGAAAAAACATTTTGCTTTTCATGATATCTTGACCAAACTCGGCATTTATTTGATATAAAATGATCCTCAAATATATATGCAAAATAGTATTGAGATCGGACCACTACATCATATAGCTGTCATAGGAACGATCGGTCGAAAATTAAGTTGTTGTAAAAAAAAAACAAATTGTTTGTTAGATATCTTGACCAAACTCGGCATTTATTAGTTTTACTATACTCTTCATATATAGGCAAAACCGTATTAAGATCGGACCACTATATCATATAGCAGCCATAGGAACGATTGGTCGAAAAATAAGTTGTATGAAAAATATTTTGTTTTTCAAGATATCATGACCAAACTCGGCATTTATTAGTTTTACTATACTCCTCATATATAGGTAAAACCCTATTAAGATCGGACCACTATATCATATAACTGCCATACGAACGATCGGTCGAAAATTAAGTTGTTGTAAGAAAAACATTTTGATTTTTAAGATATTTTGACCAAAGTCGGCATTTATTAGTTTTACTATACTCCTCATATATATGCAAAATCCTATTATGATCGGACCACTATATCAAATATCTGCCATAGAACGTCCGGTCGAAAATTAAGCTGTTTAATGGACAAATAGGTTTACTATACTCCTCATATATAGGCAAAATCCTATTGAGATCGGACCACTACATGATATAACTGCCATACGAACGATCGGTCGAAAATTAACTTGTTGTAAGAAAAAACATTTTGTTTGTTAAGATATCTTGACCAAACTCGGCATTTGTTAGTTTTACTATACTCCTCATATATAGGCAAAATCAAATTAAGATCGGACCATTATATCATACAGCTGCCATAGGAACGATCGGTCGAAAATTAAGTTGCATATAAATACATTTTGTTTTTTCAAGATATCTTGACCAAACTTGGCATTTCTTTGTTTTACTATGCTCCTCATATATATGCAAAATCCTATTATGATCGGACCACTATATCAAATATCTGCCATAAAACGTCCGTTCGAAAATTAAGCTGTTTAATGGACAAATAGGTTTACTATACTCCTCATATGTAGGCAAAATCCTATTGAGATCGGACCACTACATCATATAACTGCCATACGAACGATCGGTCGAAAATTAAGTTGTTGTAAAAAAAAAAAACAAATTGTTTGTTAGATATCTTGACCAAGCTCGGCATTTATTAGTTTTACTATATTCTTCATATATAGGCAAAACCGTATTAAGATCGGACCACTATATCATATAGCAGCCATGAGAACGATCGGTCGAAAAATTAGTTGTATGAGAAAATATTTTGTTTTTCAAGATATCTTGACCAAAATCGGCATTTATTATTTTTACTTTACTCTTCATACATAGGCAAAATTCTATTAAGATCGGACCATTATATCATACAGCTGCCATAAGAACGATCGGTCGAAAATTAAGTTGCATATCAATATATTTTGTTTTTTCAAGATATCTTGACCAAACTTGGCATTTCTTTGTTTTACTATGCTCCTCATATATATGCAAAATCCTATTATGATCGGACCACTATATCAAATATCTGCCATAAAACGTCCGTTCGAAAATTAAGCTGTTTAATGGACAAATAGGTTTACTATACTCCTCATATATAGGCAAAATCCTATTGAGATCGGACCACTACATCATATAACTGCCATACGAACGATCGGTCGAAAATTAAGTTGTTGTAAAAAAAAAAACAAATTGTTTGTTAGATATCTTGACCAAACTCGGCATTTATTAGTTTTACTATACTCTTCATATATAGGCAAAACCGTATTAAGATCGGACCACTATATCATATAGCAGCCATAGGAACGATTGGTCGAAAAATAAGTTGTATGAAAAAATATTTTGTTTTTCAAGATATCATGACCAATCTCGGCATTTAGTAGTTTTACTATACTCCTCATATATAGGTAAAACCCTATTAAGATCGGACCACTATATCATATAACTGCCATACGAACGATCGGTCGAAAATTAAGTTGTTGTAAGAAAAAACATTTTGATTTTTAAGATATTTTGACCAAAGTCGGCATTTATTAGTTTTACTATACTCCTCATATATATGCAAAATCCTATTATGATCGGACCACTATATCAATATCTGCCATAGAACGTCCGGTCGAAAATTAAGCTGTTTAATGGACAAATAGGTTTACTATACTCCTCATATATAGGCAAAATCCTATTGAGATCGGACCACTACATGATATAACTGCCATACGAACGATCGGTCGAAAATTAACTTGTTGTAAGAAAAAACATTTTGTTTGTTAAGATATCTTGACCAAACTCGGCATTTGTTAGTTTTACTATACTTCTCATATATAGGCAAAATCAAATTAAGATCGGACCATTATATCATACAGCTGCCATAGGAACGATCGGTCGAAAATTAAGTTGCATATAAATACATTTTGTTTTTTCAAGATATCTTGACCAAACTTGGCATTTCTTTGTTTTTACTATAATCCTCATACATATGCAAAATCCTATTATGATATTTTGTTTTTCAAGATATCATGACCAAACTAGGCATTTATTAGTTTTACTATACTCCTCATATATAGGCAAAACCCTATTAAGATCGGACCACTATTTCATATAGCTGCCATAGGAACGATCGGTCGAAAATTAAGTTGCATGAAAAAATATTTTGTTTTTCAAGATATCTTGCCCAAACTCGGCATTTATTAGTTTTACTATACTCCTCATATATAGGCAAAATCAAATTAAGATCGGACCATTATATCATATAGCTGCCATAGGATCGATCGGTCGAAAATTAAGTTGTTTAATGGACAAATCGGTTTACTATACTCCTCATATATAGGCAAAATTCTATTGAGATCGGACCACTACATCATATAACTGCCTTACGAAATATCGGTCGAAAATTAAGTTGTTGTAAGAAAAAACATTTTGATTTTTAAGATAGATTAGTTTTACTATACTCCTCATATATATGCAAAATCCTATTATGATCGGACCACTATATCAAATATCTGCCTTAGAACGTCCGTTCGAAAATTAAGCTGTTTAATGGACAAATAGGTTTACTATACTCCTCATATATAGGCAAAATCCTATTGAGATCGGACCCATACATCATATAACTGCCATACGAACGATCGGTCGTAAATTAAGTTGTTTTAAAAAAAAAAAAAGTTTGTTTGTTAGATATCTTGACCAAACTCGGCATTTATTAGTTTTACTATACTCTTCATATATAGGCAAAACCGTATTAAGTTCGGACCACTATATCATATAGGAGCCATAGGAACGATCGGTCGAAAAATAAGTTGTATGAAAAATATTTTGTTTTTCAAGATATCTTGCCCAAACTCGGCATTTATTAGTTTTACTATACTCCTCATATATAGGCAAAATCAAATTAAGATCGGACCATTATATCATATAGCTGCCATAGGATCGATCGGTCAAAAATTAAGTTGTTTAATGGACAAATCGGTTTACTATACTCCTCATATATAGGCAAAATTCTATTGAGATCGGACCACTACATCATATAACTGCCATACGAACGATCGGTCGAAAATTAAGCTGTTTAATGGACAAATAGGTTTACTATACTCCTCATATATAGGCAAAATCGTATTGAGATCGGACCACTACATCATATAACTGCCATACGAACGATCGGTCGAAAATTAAGTTGTTGTAAGAAAAAACATTTTGTTTGTTAAGATATCTTGACCAAACTCGGCATTTATTAGTTTTACTATACTCTTCATATATAGGCAAAACCGTATTAAGATCGGACCACTATATCATATAGCAGCCATAGGAACGATCGGTCGAAAAATAAGTTGTAAGAAAAAATATTTGTTTTTCAAGATATCTTGACCAAACTCGGCATTTATTAGTTTTACTATACTCCTCATATATAGGCAAAACCCTATTAAGATCGGACCACTATATCATATAGCTGTCATAGAAACGATCGGTCGAAAATTAAGTTGCATAAAAAATTATTTTGTTTTTCAAGATATCTTGCCCAAAATCGGCATTTATTAGTTTTACTATACTCTTCATATATAGGCAAAACCGTATTAAGATCGGACCACTATATCATATAGCAGCAATAGGAACGATCGGTCGAAAAAAATAAGTGTATGAAAAATATTTTGTTTTTCAAGATATCATGACCAAACTAGGCATTTATAAGTTTTACTATACTCCTCATATATAGGCAAAACCCTATTAAGATCGGACCACTATATCATATAGCTGCCATAGGAACGATCGGTCGAAAATTAAGTTGCATGAAAAAATATTTTGTTTTTCAAGATATCTTGCCCAAACTCGGCATTTATTAGTTTTACTATACTCCTCATATATAGGCAAAATCAAATTAAGATCGGACCATTATATCATATAGCTGCCATAGGATCGATCGGTCGAAAATTAAGTTGTTTAATGGACAAATCGGTTTACTATACTCCTCATATATAGGCAAAATTCTATTGAGATCGGACCACTACATCATATAACTGCCATACGAACGATCGGTCGAAAATTAAGTTGTTGTAAGAAAAAACATTTTGATTTTTAAGATAGATTAGTTTTACTATACTCCTCATATATATGCAAGATCCTATTATGATCGGACCACTATATCAAATATCTGCCATAGAACGTCCGTTCTAAAATTAAGCTGTTTAATGGACAAATAGGTTTACTATACTCCTCATATATAGGCAAAATCCTATTGAGATCGGACCACTACATCATATAACTGCCATACGAACGATCGGTCGAAAATTAAGTTGTTGTAAGAAAAAACATTTTGTTTGTTAAGATATCTTGACCAAACTCGGCATTTATTAGTTTTACTATACTCTTCATATATAGGCAAAACCGTATTAAGATCGGACCACTATATCATATAGCAGCCATGAGAACGATCGGTCGAAAAATAAGTTGTATGAGAAAATATTTTGTTTTTCAAGATATCTTGACCAAAATCGGCATTTATTATTTTACTTTACTCTTCATATGTAGGCAAAATTCTATTAAGATCGGACCATTATATCATACAGATGCCATAAGAACGATCGGTCGAAAATTAAGTTGCATATCAATATATTTGTTTTTTCAAGATATCTTGACCAAACTTGTCATTTCTTTGTTTTACTATAATCCTCATACATATGCAAAATCCTATTATGATCGGACCACTATATCAAATATCTGCCATAGAACGTCCGTTCGAAAATTAAGCTGTTTAATGGACAAATAGGTTTACTATACTCCTCATATATAGGCAAAATCTTATTGAGATCGGACCACTACATCATATAACTGCCATACGAACGATCGGTCGAAAATTAAGTTGTTGTAAAAAAAAAAACAGTTTGTTTGTTAGATATCTTGACCAAACTCGGCATTTATTAGTTTTACTATACTCTTCATATATAGGCAAAATTCTATTAAGATCGGACCATTATATCATACAGCTGCCATAAGAACGATCGGTCGAAAAATAAGTTGTATGAAAAAATATTTTGTTTTTCAAGATATCATGACCAAACTCGGCATTTATTAGTTTTACTATACTCCTCATATATAGGCAAAACCTTATTAAGATCGGACCACTATATCATATAGCTGCCATAGGAACGATCGGTCGAAATTTAAGTTGCATGAAAAAATATTTTGTTTTTCAAGATATCTTGCCCAAACTCGGCATTTATTAGTTTTACTATACTCCTCATATATAGGCAAAATCAAATTAAGATCGGACCATTATATCATATAGCTGCCATAGGATCGATCGGTCGAAAATTAAGTTGTTTAATGGACAAATAGGTTTACTATACTCCTCATATATAGGCAAAATTCTATTGAGATCGGACCACTACATCATATAACTGCCATACGAACGATCGGTCGAAAATTAAGTTGTTGTAAGAAAAAACATTTTGATTTTTAAGATATCTTGACCTAAGTCGGCATTTATTAGTTTTATTATACTCCTCATATATATGCAAAATCCTATTATGATCGGACCACTATATCAAATATCTGCCATAGAACGTCCGTTCGAAAATTAAGCTGTTTAATGGACAAATAGGTTTACTATACTCCTCATATATAGGCAAAATCTTATTGAGATCGGACCACTACATCATATAACTGCCATACGAACGATCGGTCGAAAATTAACTTGTTGTAAGAAAAAACATTTTGTTTGTTAAGATATCTTGACCAACTCGGCATTTGTTAGTTTTACTAAACTCTTCATATATAGGCAAAATCAAATTAAGATCGGACCATTATATCATACAGCTGCCATAGGAACGATCGGTCGAAAATTAAGTTGCATATAAATATATTTTGTTTTTTTCAAGATATCTTGACCAAACTTGGCATTTCTTTGTTTTACTATAATCCTCATACATATGCAAAATCCTATTATGATCGGACCACTATATCAAATATCTGCCATAGAACGTCCGTTCGAAAATTAAGCTGTTTAATGGACAAATAGGTTTACTATACTCCTCATATATAGGCAAAATCCTATTGAGATCGGACCACTACATCATATAACTGCCATACGAACGATCGGTCGAAAATTAAGTTGTTGTCAGAAAAAACATTTTGTTTGCTAAGATATCCTGACCAAACTCGGCATTTATTAGTTTTACTATACTCTTCATATATAGGCAAAACCGTATTAAGATCGGACCACTATATCATATAGCAGCCATAGGAACGATCGGTCGAAAAATAAGTTGTATGAAAAAATATTTTGTTTTTCAAGATATCTTGACCAAACTCGGCATTTATAAGTTTTACTATACTCCTCATATATAGGCAAAACCCTATTAAGATCGGACCACTATATCATATAGCTGCCATAGGAACGATCGGTCGAAAATTAAGTTGCATGAAAAAATATTTTGTTTTTCAAGATATCTTGCCCAAACTCGGCATTTATTTGATTTAAAATGCTCCTCAAATATATATGCAAAATCCTCTTAAGATCGGACCACTATATCAAATATCTGCCATAGAACGTCCGTTCGAAAATTAAATTGTTTAATGGACAAATAAGTTTACTATACTCCTCATATATAGGCAAAATCGTATTGAGATCGGACCACTACATCATATAGCTGTCATAGGAACGATCGGTCGAAAATTAACTTGTTGTATGAAAAAACATTTTGCTTTTCAAGATATCTTGACCAAACTCGACATTTATTAGTTTTACTAAGTTTACTCCTCATATATAGGCAAAATACTATTAAGATCGGAACACTATATCATATAGCTGCCATAGGAACGATCGGTCGAAAATTAAGTTGTTATATGAAAAAACATTTTGTTTTTCAATATATCTTGACGAAAATCGGCATTTATTATTTTTACTATACTCCTCATATATAGGCAAAATCAAATTAAGATCGGACCATTATATCATATAGCTGCCATAGGATCGATCGGTCGAAAATTAAGTTGTTTAATGGACAAATAGGTTTACTATACTCCTCATATATATGCAAAATTCTATTGAGATCGGACCACTACATCATATAACTGCCATACGAACGATCGGTCGAAAATTAAGTTGTTGTAAGAAAAAACATTTTGATTTTTAAGATATCTTGACCTAAGTCGGCATTTATTAGTTTTATTATACTCCTCATATATATGCAAAATCCTATTATGATCGGACCACTATATCAAATATCTGCCATAGAACGTCCGTTCGAAAATTAAGCTGTTTAATGGACAAATAGGTTTACTATACTCCTCATATATAGGCAAAATCTTATTGAGATCGGACCACTACATCATATAACTGCCATACGAACGATCGGTCGAAAATTAACTTGTTGTAAGAAAAAACATTTTGTTTGTTAAGATATCTTGACCAAACTCGGCATTTGTTAGTTTTACTAAACTCTTCATATATAGGCAAAATCAAATTAAGATCGGACCATTATATCATACAGCTGCCATAGGAACGATCGGTCGAAAATTAAGTTGCATATAAATATATTTTGTTTTTTCAAGATATCTTGACCAAACTTGGCATTTCTTTGTTTTACTATAATCCTCATACATATGCAAAATCCTATTATGATCGGACCACTATATAAAATATCTGCCATAGAACGTCCGTTCGAAAATTAAGCTGTTTAATGGACAAATAGGTTTACTATACTCCTCATGTATAGGCAAAATCCTATTGAGATCGGAACACTATATCATATAGCTGCCATAGGAACGATCGGTTGAAAATTAAGTTGTTATATGAAAAACCATTTTGTTTTTCAATATATCTTGCCGAAAATCGGCATTTATTAGTTTTACTATACTCTTCATATATAGGCAAAACCGTATTAAGATCGGACCATTATATCATACAGCTGCCATAGGAACGATCGGTCGAAAATTAAGTTGCATATAAATATATTTTGTTTTTTCAAGATATCTTGACCAAACTTGGCATTTCTTTGTTTTACTATAATCCTCATACATATGCAAAATCCTATTATGATCGGACCACTATATAAAATATCTGCCATAGAACGTCCGTTCGAAAATTAAGCTGTTTAATGGACAAATAGGTTTTACTATACTCCTCATGTATAGGCAAAATCCTATTGAGATCGGAACACTATATCATATAGCTGCCATAGGAACGATCGGTTGAAAATTAAGTTGTTATATGAAAAAACATTTTGTTTTTCAATATATCTTGACGAAAATCGGCATTTATTAGTTTTACTATACTCTTCATATATAGGCAAAACCGTATTAAGATCGGACCACTATATCATATAGCTGCCATAGGAACGATCGGTCGAAAATTAAGTTGCATGAAAAAATATTTTGTTTTTCAAGATATCTTGCCCAAACTCGGCATTTATTTGATTTAAAATGCTCCTCAAATATATATGCAAAATCCTATTAAGATCGGACCACTATATCAAATATCTGCCATAGAACGTCCGTTCGAAAATTAAATTGTTTAATGGACAAATAGGTTTACTATACTCCTCATATATAGGCAAAACCCTATTAAGATCGGACCACTATATCATATAGCTGCCATGGGAACGATCGGTCGAAAATTAAGTTGCATGAAAAAATATTTTGTTTTTCAAGATATCTTGCCCAAACTCGGCATTTATTTGATTTAAAATGCTCCTCAAATATATATGCAAAATCCTATTAAGATCGGACCACTATATCAAATATCTGCCATAGAACGTCCGTTCGAAAATTAAATTGTTTAATGGACAAATAGGTTTACTATACTCCTCATATATAGGCAAAATCGTATTGAGATCGGACCACTACATCATATAGCTGTCATAGGAACGATCGGTCGAAAATTAAGTTGTTGTATGAAAAACCATTTGGCTTTTCAAGATATCTTGACCAAACTCGACATTTATTAGTTTTACTAAGTTTACTCCTCATATATAGGCAAAATACTACTAAGATCGGAACACTATATCATATAGCTGCCATATGAACGATCGGTCGAAAATTAAGTTGTCATTTTGCTTTTCATGATATCTTGACCAAACTCGGCATTTATTAGTTATACTAAGTTTACTCCTCATATATAGGCAAAATACTATTAAGATCGGAACACTATATCATATAGCTGCCATAGGAACGATCAATCGAAAATTAAGTGTTATATGAAAAAACATTTTGTTTTTCAATATATCTTGACGAAAATCGGCATTTATTATTTTTACTTTACTCTTCATATATAGGCAAAATTCTATTAAGATCGGACCATTATATCATACAGCTGCCATTAGAACGATCTGTCGAAAATTAAGTTGCATATCAATATATTTTGTTTTTTCAAGATATCTTGACCAAACTTGGCATTTCTTTGTTTTACTATGCTCCTCATATATATGCAAAATCCTATTATGATCGGATCACTATATCAAATATCTGCCATAGAACGTCCGTTCGAAAATTAAGCTGTTTAATGGACAAATAGGTTTACTATACTCCTCATATATAGGCAAAATCCTATTGAGATCGGACCACTACATCATATAACTGCCATACGAACGATCGGTCGAAAATTAAGTCGTTGTAAAAAAAAAAGGTTGTTTGTTAGATATCTTGACCAAACTCGGCATTTATTAGTTTTACTATACTCTTCATATATAGGCAAAACCGTATTAAGATCGGAGCACTATATCATATAGCAGCCATAGGAACGATCGGTCGAAAAATAAGTTGTATGAAAAAATATTTTGTTTTTCAAGATATCATGACCAAACTCTGCATTAATTAGTTTTACTATACTCCTCATATATAGGCAAAACCCTATTAAGATCGGACCACTATATCATATAGCTGCAATAGGAACGATCGGTCGAAAATTAAGTTGCATGAAAAATATTTTGTTTTTCAAGATATCTTGCCCAAACTCGGCATTTATTAGTTTTACTATACTCCTCATATATAGGCAAAATCAAATTAAGATCGGACCATTATATCATACAGCTGCCATAGGATCGATCGGTCGAAAATTAAGTTGTTTAATGGACAAATAGGTTTACTATACTCCTCATATATAGGCAAAATTCTATTGAGATCGGACCACTACATCATATAACTGCCATACGAACGATCGGTCGAAAATTAAGTTGTTGTAAGAAAAAACATTTTGATTTTTAAGATATCTTGACCAAACTCGGCATTTGTTATTTTTACTATACTCCTCATATATAGGCAAAATCAAATTAAGATCGGACCATTATATCATACAGCTGCCATAGGAACGATCTGTCAAAAATTAAGTTGCATATAAAATATTTTGTTTTTCAAGATATCTTGACCAAACTTGGCATTTCTTTGTTTTACTATAATCCTCATACATATGCAAAATGCTAATATGATCGGACCACTATATAAAATATCTGCCATAGAACGTCCGTTCGAAAATTAAGCTGTTTAATGGACAAATAGGTTTACTATACTCCTCATGTATAGGCAAAATCCTATTGAGATCGGAACACTATATCATATAGCTGCCATAGGAACGATCGGTTGAAAATTAAGTTGTTATATGAAAAAACATTTTGTTTTTCAATATATCTTGACGAAAATCGGCATTTATTAGTTTTACTATACTCTTCATATATAGGCAAAACCGTATTAAGATCGGACCACTATATCATATAGCAGCCATGAGAACGATCGGTCGAAAAATAAGTTGTATGAGAAAATATTTTGTTTTTCAAGATATCTTGACCAAAATCGGCATTTATTATTTTTACTTTACTCTTCATATATAGGCAAAATTCTATTTAGATCGGACGATTATATTATACAGCTGCCATAAGAACGATCGGTCGAAAATTAAGTTGCATATCAATATATTTTGTTTTTTCAAGATATCTTGACCACACTTGGCATTTCTTTGTTTTACTATGCTCCTCATATATATACAAAATCCCATTATGATCGGACCACTATATCAAATATCTGCCATAGAACGTCCGTTCGAAAATTAAGCTGTTTAATGGACAAATAGGTTTACTATACTCCTCATATATAGGCAAAATCCTATTGAGATCAGACCACTACATCATATAACTGCCATACGAACGATCGGTCGAAAATTAAGTTGTTGTAAAAAAAAACAGTTTGTTTGTTAGATATCTTGACCAAACTCGGCATTTATTAGTTTTACTATACTCTTCAAATATAGGCAAAACCGTATTAAGATCGGACCACTATATCATATAGCAGCCAAAGGAACGATCGGTCGAAAAATAAGTTGTATGAAAAAATATTTTGTTTTTCAAGATATCTTGACCAAACTCGGCATTTATTAGTTTTACTATACTCCTCATATATAGGCAAAACCCTATCATATAGCTGCCATAGGAACGATCGGTCGAAAATTAAGTTGCATGAAAAAATATTTTGTTTTTCAAGATATCTTGCCCAAACTCGGCATTTATTTGATTTAAAATGCTCCTCAAATATATATGCAAAATCCTATTAAGATCGGACCACTATATCAAATATCTGCCATAGAACGTCCGTTCGAAAATTAAATTGTTTAATGGACAAATAGGTTTACTATACTCCTCATATATAGGCAAAATCGTATTGAGATCGGACCACTACATCATATAGCTGTCATAGGAACGATCGGTCGAAAATTAAGTTGTTGTATGAAAAAACATTTTGCTTTTCAAGATATCTTGACAAAACTCGACATTTATTAGTTTTACTAAGTTTACTCCTCATATATAGGCAAAATACTATTAAGATCGGAACACTATATCATATAGCTGCCATATGAATGATCGGTCGAAAATTAAGCTGTTTAATGGACAAATAGGTTTACTATACTCCTCATATATAGGCAAAATCCTATTGAGATCGGACCACTACCTCATATAACTGCCATACGAACGATCGGTCGAAAATTAAGTTGTTGTAAGAAAAAACATTTTGATTTTTAAGATATCTTGACCAAAGTCGGTATTTATTAGTTTTACTATACTCCTCATATATAGGCAAAATCAAATTAAGATCGGACCATTATATCATATAGCTGCCATAGGATCGATCGGTCGAAAATTAAGTTGTTTAATGGACAAATAGGTTTACTATACTCCTCATATATAGGCAAAATTCTATTGAGATCGGACCACTACATCATATAACTGCCATACGAACGATCGGTCGAAAATTAAGTTGTTGTAAGAAAAAACATTTTGATTTTTAAGATATCTTGACCAAAGTCGGTATTTATTAGTTTTACTATACTCCTCATATATATACAAAATCCTATTATGATCGGACCACTATATCAAATATCTGCCATAGAACGTCCGTTCGAAAATTAAGCTGTTTAATGGACCAATAGGTTTACTATACTCCTCATATATAGGCAAAATCCTATTGAGATCGGACCACTACATCATATAACTGCCATACGAACGATCGGTCGAAAATTAACTTGTTGTAAGAAAAAACATTTTGTTTGTTAAGATATCTTGACCAAACTCGGCATTTGTTATTTTTACTATACTCCTCATATATAGGCAAAATCAAATTAAGATCGGACCATTATATCATACAGCTGCCATAGGAACGATCTGTCGAAAATTAAGTTGCATATAAATATATTTTGTTTTTTCAAGATATCTTGACCAAACTTGGCATTTCTTTGTTTTACTATAATCCTCATACATATGCAAAATGCTATTATGATCGGACCACTATATAAAATATCTGCCATAGAACGTCCGTTCGAAAATTAAGCTGTTTAATGGACAAATAGGTTTACTATACTCCTCATGTATAGGCAAAATCCTATTGAGATCGGAACACTATATCATATAGCTGCCATAGGAACGATCGGTTGAAAATTAAGTTGTTATATGAAAAAACATTTTGTTTTTCAATATATCTTGACGAAAATCGGCATTTATTAGTTTTACTATACTCTTCATATATAGGCAAAACCGTATTAAGATCGGACCACTATATCATATAGCAGCCATGAGAACGATCGGTCGAAAAATAAGTTGTATGAGAAAATATTTTGTTTTTCAAGATATCTTGACCAAAATCGGCATTTATTATTTTTACTTTACTCTTCATATATAGGCAAAATTCTATTAAGATCGGACGATTATATTATACAGCTGCCATAAGAACGATCGGTCGAAAATTAAGTTGCATATCAATATATTTTGTTTTTTCAAGATATCTTGACCACACTTGGCATTTCTTTGTTTTACTATGCTCCTCATATATATACAAAATCCCATTATGATCGGACCACTATATCAAATATCTGCCATAGAACGTCCGTTCGAAAATTAAGCTGTTTAATGGACAAATAGGTTTACTATACTCCTCATATATAGGCAAAATCCTATTGAGATCAGACCACTAAATCATATAACTGCCATACGAACGATCGGTCGAAAATTAAGTTGTTGTAAAAAAAAAACAGTTTGTTTGTTAGATATCTTGACCAAACTCGGCATTTATTAGTTTTACTATACTCTTCATATATAGGCAAAACCGTATTAAGATCGGACCACTATATCATATAGCAGCCAAAGGAACGATCGGTCGAAAAATAAGTTGTATGAAAAAATATTTTGTTTTTCAAGATATCTTGACCAAACTCGGCATTTATTAGTTTTACTATACTCCTCATATATAGGCAAAAACCTATTAAGATCGGACCACTATATCATATAGCTGCCATAGGAACGATCGGTCGAAAATTAAGTTGCATGAAAAAATATTTTGTTTTTCAAGATATCTTGCCCAAACTCGGCATTTATTTGATTTAAAATGCTCCTCAAATATATATGCAAAATCCTATTAAGATCGGACCACTATATCAAATATCTGCCATAGAACGTCCGTTCGAAAATTAAATTGTTTAATGGACAAATAGGTTTACTATACTCCTCATATATAGGCAAAATCGTATTGAGATCGGACCACTACATCATATAGCTGTCATAGGAACGATCGGTCGAAAATTAAGTTGTTGTATGAAAAACATTTTGCTTTTCAAGATATCTTGACAAAACTCGATATTTATTAGTTTTACTAAGTTTACTCCTCATATATAGGCAAAATACTATTAAGATCGGAACACTATATCATATAGCTGCCATATGAATGATCGGTCGAAAATTAAGTTGTCATTTTGCTTTTCATGATATCTTGACCAAACTCGGCATTTATTAGTTATACTAAGTTTACTCCTCATATATAGGCAAAATACTATTAAGATCGGAACACTATATCATATAGCTGCCATAGGAACGATCGGTCGAAAATTAAGTTGTTATATGAAAAAACATTTTGTTTTTCAATATATCTTGACGAAAATCGGCATTTATTATTTTTACTTTACTCTTCATATATAGGCAAAATTCTATTAAGATCGGACCATTATATCATACAGCTGCCATAAGAACGATCGGTCGAAAATTAAGTTGCATATCAATATATTTTGTTTTTTCAAGATATCTTGACCAAACTTGGCATTTCTTTGTTTTACTATGCTCCTCATATATATGCAAAATCCTATTATGATCGGACCACTATATCAAATATCTGCCATAGAACGTCCGTTCGAAAATTAAGCTGTTTAATGGACAAATAGGTTTACTATACTCCTCATATATAGGCAAAATCCTATTGAGATCGGACCACTACATCATATAACTGCCATACGAACGATCGGTCGAAAATTAAGTCGTTGTAAAATAAAAAGGTTGTTTGTTAGATATCTTGACCAAACTCGGCATTTATTAGTTTTATTATACTCTTCATATATAGGCAAAACCGTATTAAGATCGGAGCACTATATCATATAGCAGCAATAGGAACGATCGGTCGAAAAATAAGTTGTATGAAAAATATTTTGTTTTTCAAGATATCATGACCAAACTCTGCATTTATTAGTTTTACTATACTCCTCATATATAGGCAAACCCTATTAAGATCGGACCACTATATCATATAGCTGCCATAGGAACGATCGGTCGAAAATTAAGTTGCATGAAAAAATATTTTGTTTTTCAAGATATCTTGCCCAAAATCGGCATTTATTAGTTTTACTATACTCCTCATATATAGGCAAAATCAAATTAAGATCGGACCACTACATCATATAGCTGCCATACGAACGATCGGTCGAAAATTAAGTTGTTGTAAGAAAAAACATTTTGATTTTTAAGATATCTTGACCAAAGTCCTATCCTATTATGATCGGACCACTATATCAAATATCTGCCATAGAACGTCCGTTCGAAAATTAAGCTGTTTAATGGACCAATAGGTTTACTATACTCCTCATATATAGGCAAAATCCTATTGAGATCGGACCACTACATCATATGACTGCCATACGAACGATCGGTCGAAAATTAACTTGTTGTAAGAAAAAACATTTTGTTTGTTAAGATATCTTGACCAAACTCGGCATTTGTTAGTTTTACTACTCCTCATATATAGGCAAAATCAAATTAAGATCGGACCATTATATCATACAGCTGCCATAGGAACGATCGGTCGAAAATTAAGTTGCATATAAATATATTTTGTTTTTTCAAGATATCTTGACCAAACTCGGCATTTCTTTGTTTTACTATAATCCTCACACATATGCAAAATCCTATTATGATCGGACCACTATATCATATAGCTGCCATAGGAACGATCGGTCGAAAATTAAGTTGTCATATGAAAAAACATTTTGTTTTTCAATATATCTTGACGAAAATCGGCATTTATTAGTTTTACTATACTCTTCATATATAGGCAAAACCGTATTAAGATCGGACTACTATATCATATAGCAGCCATGAGAACGATCGGTCGAAAAATAAGTTGTATGAGAAAATATTTTGTTTTTCAAGATATCTTGACCAAAATCGGCATTTATTATTTTTACTTTACTCTTCATATATAGGCAAAATTCTATTAAGATCGGACGATTATATTATACAGCTGCCATAAGAACGATCGGTCGAAAATTAAGTTGCATATCAATATATTTTGTTTTTTCAAGATATCTTGACCAAACTTGGCATTTCTTTGTTTTACTATGCTCCTCATATATATGCAAAATCCTATTGAGATCGGACCACTACATCATATAACTGCCATACGAACGATCGGTCGAAAATTAAGTTGTTGTAAAAAAAAAACAGTTTGTTTGTTAGATATCTTGACCAAACTCGGCATTTATTTGATTTAAAATGCTCCTCAAATATATATGCAAAATCCTATTAAGATCGGACCACTATATCAAATATCTGCCATAGAACGTCCGTTCGAAAATTAAATTGTTTAATGGACAAATAGGTTTACTATACTCCTCATATATAGGCAAAATCGTATTGAGATCGGACCACTACATCATATAGCTGTCATAGGAACGATCGGTCGAAAATTAAGTTGTTGTATGAAAAAACATTTTGCTTTTCAAGATATCTTGACAAAACTCGACATTTATTAGTTTTACTAAGTTTACTCCTCATATATAGGCAAAATACTATTAAGATCGGAACACTATATCATATAGCTGCCATATGAATGATCGGTCGAAAATTAAGTTGTCATTTTGCTTTTCATGATATCTTGACCAAACTCGGCATTTATTAGTTATACTAAGTTTACTCCTCATATATAGGCAAAATACTATTAAGATCGGAACACTATATCATATAGCTGCCATAGGAACGATCGGTCGAAAATTAAGTTGTTATATGAAAAACATTTTGTTTTTCAATATATCTTGATGAAAATCGGCATTTATTATTTTTACTTTACTCTTCATATATAGGCAAAATTCTATTAAGATCGGACCATTATATCATACAGCTGCCATAAGAACGATCGGTCGAAAATTAAGTTGCATATCAATATATTTTGTTTTTTCAAGATATCTTGACCAAACTTGGCATTTCTTTGGTTTACTATGCTCCTCATATATATGCAAAATCCTATTATGATCGGACCACTATATCAAATATCTGCCATAGAACGTCCGTTCGAAAATTAAGCTGTTTAATGGACAAATAGGTTTACTATACTCCTCATATATAGGCAAAATCCTATTGAGATCGGACCACTACATCATATAACTGCCATACGAACGATCGGTCGAAAATTAAGTCGTTGTAAAATAAAAAAGGTTGTTTGTTAGATATCTTGACCAAACTCGGCATTTATTAGTTTTATTATACTCTTCATATATAGGCAAAACCGTATTAAGATCGGAGCACTATATCATATATAGCAGCAATAGGAACGATCGGTCGAAAAATAAGTTGTATGAAAAAATATTTTGTTTTTCAAGATATCATGACCAAACTCTGCATTTATTAGTTTTACTATACTCCTCATATATAGGCAAAACCCTATTAAGATCGGACCACTATATCATATAGCTGCCATAGGAACGATCGGTCGAAAATTAAGTTGCATGAAAAAATATTTTGTTTTTCAAGATATCTTGCCCAAAATCGGCATTATTAGTTTTACTATACTCCATATATAGGCAAAATCAAATTAAGATCGGACCACTACATCATATAGCTGCCATACGAACGATCGGTCGAAAATTAAGTTGTTGTAAGAAAAAACATTTTGATTTTTAAGATATCTTGACCAAAGTCCTATCCTATTATGATCGGACCACTATATCAAATATCTGCCATAGAACGTCCGTTCGAAAATTAAGCTGTTTAATGGACCAATAGGTTTACTATACTCCTCATATATAGGCAAAATCCTATTGAGATCGGACCACTACATCATATGACTGCCATACGAACGATCGGTCGAAAATTAACTTGTTGTAAGAAAAAAACATTTTGTTTGTTAAGATATCTTGACCAAACTCGGCATTTGTTAGTTTTACTATACTCCTCATATATAGGCAAAATCAAATTAAGATCGGACCATTATATCATACAGCTGCCATAGGAACGATCGGTCGAAAATTAAGTTGCATATAAATATATTTTGTTTTTTCAAGATATCTTGACCAAACTCGGCATTTCTTTGTTTTACTATAATCCTCATACATATGCAAAATCCTATTATAATCGGACCACTATATCATATAGCTGCCATAGGAACGATCGGTCGAAAATTAAGTTGCCATATGAAAAAACATTTTGTTTTTCAATATATCTTGACGAAAATCGGCATTTATTAGTTTACTATACTCTTCATATATAGGCAAAACCGTATTAAGATCGGACTACTATATCATATAGCAGCCATGAGAACGATCGGTCGAAAAATAAGTTGTATGAGAAAATATTTTGTTTTCAAGATATCTTGACCAAAATCGGCATTTATTATTTTTACTTTACTCTTCATATATAGGCAAAATTCTATTAAGATCGGACGATTATATATACAGCTGCCATAAGAACGATCGGTCGAAAATTAAGTTGCATATCAATATATTTTGTTTTTTCAAGATATCTTGACCAAACTTGGCATTTCTTTGTTTTACTATGCTCCTCATATATATGCAAAATCCTATTGAGATCGGACCACTACATCATATAACTGCCATACGACGAACGATCGGTCGAAAATTAAGTTGTTGTAAAAAAAAAACAGTTTGTTTGTTAGATATCTTGACCAAACTCGGCATTTATTAGTTTTACTATACTCCTCATATATAGGCAAAACCGTTTTAAGATCGGACCACTATATCATATAGCAGCCAAAGAAACGATCGGTCGAAAAATAAGTTGAATGAAAAAATATTTTGTTTTTCAAGATATCTTGACCAAACTCGGCATTTATTAGTTTTACTATACTCCTCATATATAGGCAAAACCCTATTAAGATCGGACCACTATATCATATAGCTGCCATAGGAACGATCGGTCGAAAATTAAGTTGCATGAAAAAATATTTTTGTTTTTCAAGATATCTTGCCCAAACTCGGCATTTATTTGATTTAAAATGCTCCTCAAATATATATGCAAAATCCTATTAAGATCGGACCACTACATCATATAACTGCCATACGAACGATCGGTCGAAAATTAAGTTGTTGTAAAAAAAAAACAGTTTGTTTGTTAGATATCTTGACCAAACTCGGCATTTATTAGTTTTACTTTAATCCTCATATATAGGCAAAATCGTATTGAGATCGGACCACTACATCATATAGCTGTCATAGGAACGATCGGTCGAAAATTAAGTTGTTGTATGAAAAAACATTTTGCTTTTCAAGATATCTTGACCAAACTCGACATTTATTAGTTTTACTAAGTTTACTCCTCATATATAGGCAAAATACTATTAAGATCGGAACACTATATCATATAGCTGCCATATGAACGATCGGTCGAAAATAAGTTGTATGAAAAAACATTTTGCTTTTCAAGATATCTTGACCAAACTCGACATTTATTAGTTTTACTAAGTTTACTCCTCATATATAGGCAAAATACTATTAAGATCGGAACACTATATCATATAGCTGTCATAGGAACGATCGGTCGAAAATTAAGTTGTTGTATGAAAAAACATTTTGCTTTTCAAGATATCTTGACCAAACTCGACATTTATTAGTTTTACTAAGTTTACTCTTCATATATAGGCAAAATTCTATTAAGATCGGACCATTATATCATACAGCTGCCATAAGAACGATCGGTCGAAAATTAAGTTGCATATCAATATATTTTGTTTTTTCAAGATATCTTGACCAAACTTGGCATTTCTTTGTTTTACTATGCTCCTCATATATATGCAAAATCCTATTATGATCGGACCACTATATCAAATATCTGCCATAGAACGTCCGTTCGAAAATTAAGCTGTTTAATGGACAAATAGGTTTACTATACTCCTCATATATAGGCAAAATCCTATTGAGATCGGACCACTACATCATATAACTGCCATACGAACGATCGGTCGAAAATTAAGTCGTTGTAAAAAAAAAGGTTGTTTGTTAGATATCTTGACCAAACTCGGCATTTATTAGTTTTATTATACTCTTCATATATAGGCAAAACCGTATTAAGATCGGAGCACTATATCATATAGCAGCAATAGGAACGATCGGTCGAAAAATAAGTTGTATGAAAAAAAAAACAGTTTGTTTGTTTTTCAAGATATCATGACCAAACTCTGCTTTTATTAGTTTTACTATACTCCTCATATATAGGCAAAACCCTATTAAGATCGGACCACTATATCATATAGCTGCCATAGGAACGATCGGTCGAAAATTAAGTTGCATGAAAAAATATTTTGTTTTTCAAGATATCTTGCCCAAAATCGGCATTTATTAGTTTTACTATACTCCTCATATATAGGCAAAATCAAATAAGATCGGACCACTACATCATATAGCTGCCATACGAACGATCGGTCGAAAATTAAGTTGTTGTAAGAAAAAACATTTGATTTTTAAGATATCTTGACCAAAGTCCTATCCTATTATGATCGGACCACTATATCAAATATCTGCCATAGAACGTCCGTTCGAAAATTAAGCTGTTTAATGGACCAATAGGTTTACTATACTCCTCATATATAGGCAAAATCCTATTGAGATCGGACCACTACATCATATGACTGCCATACGAACGATTGGTCGAAAATTAACTTGTTGTAAGAAAAAACATTTTGTTTGTTAAGATATCTTGACCAAACTCGGCATTTGTTAGTTTTACTATACTCCTCATATATAGGCAAAATCAAATTAAGATCGGACCATTATATCATACAGCTGCCATAGGAACGATCGGTCGAAAATTAAGTTGCATATAAAATATTTTGTTTTTTCAAGATATCTTGACCAAACTCGGCATTTCTTTGTTTTACTATAATCCTCATACATATGCAAAATCCTATTATGATCGGACCACTATATCATATAGCTGCCATAGGAACGATCGGTCGAAAATTAAGTTGTCATATGAAAAAACATTTTGTTTTTCAATATATCTTGACGAAAATCGGCATTTATTAGTTTTACTATACTCTTCATATATAGGCAAAACCGTATTAAGATCGGACTACTATATCATATAGCAGCCATGAGAACGATCGGTCGAAAAATAAGTTGTATGAGAAAATATTTTGTTTTTCAAGATATCTTGACCAAAATCGGCATTTATTATTTTTACTTTACTCTTCATATATAGGCAAAATTCTATTAAGATCGGACGATTATATTATACAGCTGCCATAAGAACGATCGGTCGAAAATTAAGTTGCATATCAATATATTTTGTTTTTTCAAGATATCTTGACCAAACTTGGCATTTCTTTGTTTTACTATGCTCCTCATATATATGCAAAATCCTATTGAGATCGGACCACTACATCATATAACTGCCATACGAACGATCGGTCGAAAATTAAGTTGTAAAAAAAAAACAGTTTGTTTGTTAGATATCTTGACCAAACTCGGCATTTATTAGTTTTACTATACTCCTCATATATAGGCAAAACCGTTTCAAGATCGGACCACTATATCATATAGCAGCCAAAGAAACGATCGGTCGAAAAATAAGTTGTATGAAAAAATATTTTGTTTTTCAAGATATCTTGACCAAACTCGGCATTTATTAGTTTTACTATACTCCTCATATATAGGCAAAACCCTATTAAGATCGGACCACTATATCATATAGCTGCCATAGGAACGATCGGTCGAAAATTAAGTTGCATGAAAAAATATTTTGTTTTTCAAGATATCTTGCCCAAACTCGGCATTTATTTGATTTAAAATGCTCCTCAAATATATATGCAAAATCCTATTAAGATCGGACCACTGTATCAAATATCTGCCATAGAACGTCCGTTCGAAAATTAAATTGTTTAATGGACAAATAGGTTTACTATACTCCTCATATATAGGCAAAATCCTATTGAGATCGGACCACTACATCATATAACTGCCATACGAACGATCGGTCGAAAATTAAGTTGTTGTAAAAAAAAAAACAGTTTGTTTGTTAGATATCTTGACCAAACTCGGCATTTATAAGTTTTACTATACTCTTCATATATAGGCAAAACCGTTTTAAGATCGGACCACTATATCATATAGCAGCCAAAGAAACGATCGGTCGAAAAATAAGTTGTATGAAAAAATATTTTGTTTTTCAAGATATCTTGACCAAACTCGGCATTTATTAGTTTTACTATACTCCTCATATATAGGCAAAACCCTATTAAGATCGGACCACTATATCATATAGCTGCCATAGGAACGATCGGTCGAAAATTAAGTTGCATGAAAAAATATTTTGTTTTTCAAGATATCTTGCCCAAACTCGGCATTTATTTGATTTAAAATGCTCCTCAAATATATATGCAAAATCCTATTAAGTTCGGACCACTACATCATATAACTGCCATACGAACGATCGGTCGAAAATTAAGTTGTTGTAAAAAAAAAACAGTTTGTTTGTTAGATATCTTGACCAAACTCGGCATTTATTAGATTTACTTTAATCCTCATATATAGGCAAAATCGTATTGAGATCGGACCACTACATCATATAGCTGTCATAGGAACGATCGGTCGAAAATTAAGTTGTTGTATGAAAAAACATTTTGCTTTTCAAGATATCTTGACCAAACTCGACATTTATTAGTTTTACTAAGTTTACTCCTCATATATAGGCAAAATACTATTAAGATCGGAACACTATATCATATAGCTGCCATATGAACGATCGGTCGAAAATTAAGTTTTCATTTTGCTTTCATGATATCTTGACCAAACTCGGCATTTATTAGTTATACTAAGTTTACTCTTCATATATAGGCAAAATACTATTAAGATCGGAACACTATATCATATAGCTGCCATAGGAACGATCGGTCGAAAATTAAGTTGTATATGAAAAAACATTTTTTTTTTTCAATATATCTTGACGAAAATCGGCATTTATTATTTTTACTTTACTCTTCATATATAGGCAAAATTCTATTAAGATCGGACCATTATATCATACAGCTGCCATAAGAACGATCGGTCGAAAATTAAGTTGCATATCAATATATTTTGTTTTTTCAAGATATCTTGACCAAACTTGGCATTTCTTTGTTTTACTATGCTCCTCATATATATGCAAAATCCTATTATGATCGGACCACTATATCAAATATCTGCCATAGAACGTCCGTTCGAAAATTAAGCTGTTTAATGGGCAAATAGGTTTACTATACTCCTAATATATAGGCAAAATCCTATTGAGATCGGACCACTACATCATATAACTGCCATACGAACGATCGGTCGAAAATTAAGTTGTTGTAAAAAAAAAACAGTTTGTTTGTTAGATATCTTGACCAAACTCGGCATTATTAGTTTTACTATACTCCTCATATATAGGCAAAACCGTTTCAAGATCGGACCACTATATCATATAGCAGCCAAAGAAACGATCGGTCGAAAAATAAGTTGTATGAAAAATATTTTGTTTTTCAAGATATCTTGACCAAACTCGGCATTTATTAGTTTTACTATACTCCTCATATATAGGCAAAACCCTATTAAGATCGGACCACTATATCATATAGCTGCCATAGGAACGATCGGTCGAAAATTAAGTTGCATGAAAAAATATTTTGTTTTTCAAGATATCTTGCCCAAACTCGGCATTTATTTGATTTAAAATGCTCCTCAAATATATATGCAAAATCCTATTAAGATCGGACCACTGTATCAAATATCTGCCATAGAACGTCCGTTCGAAAATTAAATTGTTTAATGGACAAATAGGTTTACTATACTCCTCATATATAGGCAAAATCCTATTGAGATCGGACCACTACATCATATAACTGCCATACGAACGATCGGTCGAAAGTTAAGTCGTTGTAAAAAAAAAAGGTTGTTTGTTAGATATCTTGACCAAACTCGGCATTTATTAGTTTTACTATACTCTTTATTAGTTTTACTATACTCTTCATATATAGGCAAAACCGTATTAAGATCGGAGCACTATATCATATAGCAGCCATAGGAACGATCGGTCGAAAAATAAGTTGTATGAAAAAATATTTTGTTTTGCAAGATATCATGACCAAACTCTGCATTTATTAGTTTTACTATACTCCTCATATATAGGCAAAACCCTATTAAGATCGGACCACTATATCATATAGCTGCCATAGGAACGATCGGTCGAAAATTAAGTTGCATGAAAAAATATTTTGTTTTTCAAGATATCTTGCCCAAACTCGGCACTTATTAGTTTTACTATACTCCTCATATATAGGCAAAATCAAATTAAGATCGGACCATTATATTATATAGCTGCCATAGGATCGATCGGTCGAAAATTAAGTTGTTTAATGGACAAATAGGTTTACTATACTCCTCATATATAGGCAAAATTCTATTGAGATCGGACCACTACATCATATAACTGCCATACGAACGACCGGTCGAAAATTAAGTTGTTGTAAGAAAAAACATTTTGATTTTTAAGATATCTTGACCAAACTCGGTATTTATTAGTTTTACTATACTCCTCATATATATACAAAATCCTATTATGATCGGACCACTATATCAAATATCTGCCATAGAACGTCCGTTCGAAAATTAAGCTGTTTAATGGACCAATAGGTTTACTATACTCCTCATATATAGGCAAAATCCTATTGAGATCGGACCACTACATCATATAACTGCCATACGAACGATCGGTCGAAAATTAACTTGTTGTAAGAAAAAACATTTTGTTTGTTAAGATATCTTGACCAAACTCGGCATTTGTTAGTTTTACTATACTCCTCATATATAGGCAAAATCAAATTAAGATCGGACCATTATATCATACAGCTGCCATAGGAACGATCGGTCGAAAATTAAGTTGTTATATGAAAAAACATTTTGTTTTTCAATATACCTTGACGAAAATCGGCATTTATTAGTTTTACTATACTCTTCATATATAGGCAAAACCGTATTAAGATCGGACCACTATATCATATAGCAGCCATGAGAACGATCGGTCGAAAAATAAGTTGTATGAGAAAATATTTGTTTTTCAAGATATCTTGACCAAAATCGGCATTTATTATTTTTACTTTACTCTTCATATATAGGCAAAATTCTATTAAGATCGGACGATTATATTATACAGCTGCCATAAGAACGATCGGTCGAAAATTAAGTTGCATATCAATATATTTTGTTTTTTCAAGATATCTTGACCAAACTTGGCATTTCTTTGTTTTACTATGCTCCTCATATATATGCAAAATCCTATTGAGATCGGACCACTACATCATATAACTGCCATACGAACGATCGGTCGAAAATTAAGTTGTTGTAAAAAAAAAACAGTTTGTTTGTTAGATATCTTGACCAAACTCGGCATTTATTAGTTTTACTATACTCCTCATATATAGGCAAAACCGTTTCAAGATCGGACCACTATATCATATAGCAGCCAAAGAAACGATCGGTCGAAAAATAAGTTGTATGAAAAAATATTTGTTTTTCAAGATATCTTGACCAAACTCGGCATTTATTAGTTTTACTATACTCCTCATATATAGGCAAAACCCTATTAAGATCGGACCACTATATCATATAGCTGCCATAGGAACGATCGGTCGAAAATTAAGTTGCATGAAAAAATATTTTGTTTTTCAAGATATCTTGCCCAAACTCGGCATTTATTTGATTTAAAATGCTCCTCAAATATATATGCAAAATCCTATTAAGATCGGACCACTGTATCAAATATCTGCCATAGAACGTCCGTTCGAAAATTAAATTGTTTAATGGGCAAATAGGTTTACTATACTCCTCATATATAGGCAAAATCCTATTGAGATCGGACCACTACATCATATAACTGCCATACGAACGATCGGTCGAAAATTAAGTTGTTGTAAAAAAAAAAACAGTTTGTTTGTTAGATATCTTGACCAAACTCGGCATTTATAAGTTTTACTATACTCTTCATATATAGGCAAAACCGTTTTAAGATCGGACCACTATATCATATAGCAGCCAAAGAAACGATCGATCGAAAAATAAGTTGTATGAAAAAATATTTTGTTTTTCAAGATATCTTGACCAAACTCGGCATTTATTAGTTTTACTATACTCCTCATATATAGGCAAAACCCTATTAAGATCGGACCACTATATCATATAGCTGCCATAGGAACGATCGGTCGAAAATTAAGTTGCATGAAAAAATATTTTGTTTTTCAAGATATCTTGCCCAAACTCGGCATTTATTTGATTTAAAATGCTCCTCAAATATATATGCAAAATCCTATTAAGATCGGACCACTACATCATATAACTGCCATGCGAACGATCGGTCGAAAATTAAGTTGTTGTAAAAAAAAAACAGTTTGTTTGTTAGATATCTTGACCAAACTCGGCATTTATTAGTTTTACTATACTCCTCATATATAGGCAAAATCGTATTGAGATCGGACCACTACATCATATAGCTGTCATAGGAACGATCGGTCGAAAATTAAGTTGTTGTATGAAAAAACATTTTGCTTTTCAAGATATCTTGACCAAACTCGACATTTATTAGTTTTACTAAGTTTACTCCTCATATATAGGCAAAATACTATTAAGATCGGAACACTATATCATATAGCTGCCATATGAACGATCGGTCGAAAATTAAGTTGTCATTTTGCTTTTCATGATATCTTGACCAAACTCGGCATTTATTAGTTATACTAAGTTTACTCTTCATATATAGGCAAAATACTATTAAGATCGGAACACTATATCATATAGCTGCCATAGGAACGATCGGTCGAAAATTAAGTTGTTATATGAAAAAACATTTTGTTTTTCAATATATCTTGACGAAAATCGGCATTTATTATTTTACTTTACTCTTCATATATAGGCAAAATTCTATTAAGATCGGACCATTATATCATACAGCTGCCATAAGAACGATCGGTCGAAAATTAAGTTGCATATCAATATATTTTGTTTTTTCAAGATATCTTGACCAAACTTGGCATTTCTTTGTTTTACTATGCTCCTCATATATATGCAAAATCCTATTATGATCGGACCACTATATCAAATATCTGCCATAGAACGTCCGTTCGAAAATTAAGCTGTTTAATGGGCAAATAGGTTTACTATACTCCTAATATATAGGCAAAATCCTATTGAGATCGGACCACTACATCATAAAACTGCCATACGAACGATCGGTCGAAAGTTAAGTCGTTGTAAAAAAAAAAGGTTGTTTGTTAGATATCTTGACCAAACTCGGCATTTATTAGTTTTACTATACTCTTTATTAGTTTTACTATACTCTTCATATATAGGCAAAACCGTTTCAAGATCGGACCACTATATCATATAGCAGCCAAAGAAACGATCGGTCGAAAAATAAGTTGTATGAAAAAATATTTTGTTTTTCAAGATATCTTGACCAAACTCGGCATTTATTAGTTTTACTATACTCCTCATATATAGGCAAAACCCTATTAAGATCGGACCACTATATCATATAGCTGCCATAGGAACGATCGGTCGAAAATAAGTTGCATGAAAAAATATTTGTTTTTCAAGATATCTTGCCCAAACTCGGCATTTATTTGATTTAAAATGCTCCTCAAATATATATGCAAAATCCTATTAAGATCGGACCACTGTATCAAATATCTGCCATAGAACGTCCGTTCGAAAATTAAATTGTTTAATGGACAAATAGGTTTACTATACTCCTCATATATAGGCAAAATCCTATTGAGATCGGACCACTACATCATATAACTGCCATACGAACGATCGGTCGAAAGTTAAGTCGTTGTAAAAAAAAAGGTTGTTTGTTAGATATCTTGACCAAACTCGGCATTTATTAGTTTTACTATACTCTTTATTAGTTTTACTATACTCTTCATATATAGGCAAAACCGTATTAAGATCGGAGCACTATATCATATAGCAGCCATAGGAACGATCGGTCGAAAAATAAGTTGTATGAAAAAATATTTTGTTTTGCAAGATATCATGACCAAACTCTGCATTTATTAGTTTTACTATACTCCTCATATATAGGCAAAACCCTATTAAGATCGGACCACTATATCATATAGCTGCCATAGGAACGATCGGTCGAAAATTAAGTTGCATGAAAAAATATTTTGTTTTTCAAGATATCTTGCCCAAACTCGGCACTTATTAGTTTTACTATACTCCTCATATATAGGCAAAATCAAATTAAGATCGGACCATTATATTATATAGCTGCCATAGGATCGATCGGTCGAAAATTAAGTTGTTTAATGGACAAATAGGTTTACTATACTCCTCATATATAGGCAAAATTCTATTGAGATCGGACCACTACATCATATAACTGCCATACGAACGACCGGTCGAAAATTAAGTTGTTGTAAGAAAAAACATTTTGATTTTTAAGATATCTTGACCAAACTCGGTATTTATTAGTTTACTATACTCCTCATATATATACAAAATCCTATTATGATCGGACCACTATATCAAATATCTGCCATAGAACGTCCGTTCGAAAATTAAGCTGTTTAATGGACCAATAGGTTTACTATACTCTCATATATAGGCAAAATCCTATTGAGATCGGACCACTACATCATATAACTGCCATACGAACGATCGGTCGAAAATTAACTTGTTGTAAGAAAAAACATTTTGTTTGTTAAGATATCTTGACCAAACTCGGCATTTGTTAGTTTTACTATACTCCTCATATATAGGCAAAATCAAATTAAGATCGGACCATTATATCATACAGCTGCCATAGGAACGATCGGTCGAAAATTAAGTTGTTATATGAAAAAACATTTTGTTTTTCAATATACCTTGACGAAAATCGGCATTTATTAGTTTTACTATACTCTTCATATATAGGCAAAACCGTATTAAGATCGGACCACTATATCATATAGCAGCCATGAGAACGATCGGTCGAAAAATAAGTTGTATGAGAAAAATATTTTGTTTTTCAAGATATCTTGACCAAAATCGGCATTTATTATTTTTACTTTACTCTTCATATATAGGCAAAATTCTATTAAGATCGGACGATTATATTATACAGCTGCCATAAGAACGATCGGTCGAAAATTAAGTTGCATATCAATATATTTTGTTTTTTCAAGATATCTTGACCAAACTTGGCATTTCTTTGTTTTACTATGCTCCTCATATATATGCAAAATCCTATTGAGATCGGACCACTACATCATATAACTGCCATACGAACGATCGGTCGAAAATTAAGTTGTTGTAAAAAAAAAACAGTTGTTTGTTAGATATCTTGACCAAACTCGGCATTTATTAGTTTTACTATACTCCTCATATATAGGCAAAACCGTTTCAAGATCGGACCACTATATCATATAGCAGCCAAAGAAACGATCGGTCGAAAAATAAGTTGTATGAAAAAATATTTTGTTTTTCAAGATATCTTGACCAAACTCGGCATTTATTAGTTTTACTATACTCCTCATATATAGGCAAAACCCTATTAAGATCGGACCACTATATCATATAGCTGCCATAGGAACGATCGGTCGAAAATTAAGTTGCATGAAAAAATATTTTGTTTTTCAAGATATCTTGCCCAAACTCGGCATTTATTTGATTTAAAATGCTCCTCAAATATATATGCAAAATCCTATTAAGATCGGACCACTGTATCAAATATCTGCCATAGAACGTCCGTTCGAAAATTAAATTGTTTAATGGGCAAATAGGTTTACTATACTCCTCATATATAGGCAAAATCCTATTGAGATCGGACCACTACATCATATAACTGCCATACGAACGATCGGTCGAAAATTAAGTTGTTGTAAAAAAAAAACAGTTTGTTTGTTAGATATCTTGACCAAACTCGGCATTTATAAGTTTTACTATACTCTTCATATATAGGCAAAACCGTTTTAAGATCGGACCACTATATCATATAGCAGCCAAAGAAACGATCGATCGAAAAATAAGTTGTATGAAAAAATATTTTGTTTTTCAAGATATCTTGACCAAACTCGGCATTTATTAGTTTTACTATACTCCTCATATATAGGCAAAACCCTATTAAGATCGGACCATATAGCTGCCATAGGAACGATCGGTCGAAAATTAAGTTGCATGAAAAAATATTTTGTTTTTCAAGATATCTTGCCCAAACTCGGCATTTATTTGATTTAAAATGCTCCTCAAATATATATGCAAAATCCTATTAAGATCGGACCACTACATCATATAACTGCCATACGAACGATCGGTCGAAAATTAAGTTGTTGTAAAAAAAAACAGTTTGTTTGTTAGATATCTTGACCAAACTCGGCATTTATTAGTTTTACTATACTCCTCATATATAGGCAAAATCGTATTGAGATCGGACCACTACATCATATAGCTGTCATAGGAACGATCGGTCGAAAATTAAGTTGTTGTATGAAAAAACATTTTGCTTTTCAAGATATCTTGACCAAACTCGACATTTATTAGTTTTACTAAGTTTACTCCTCATATATAGGCAAAATACTATTAAGATCGGAACACTATATCATATAGCTGCCATATGAACGATCGGTCGAAAATTAAGTTGTCATTTTGCTTTTCATGATATCTTGACCAAACTCGGCATTTATTAGTATACTAAGTTTACTCTTCATATATAGGCAAAATACTATTAAGATCGGAACACTATATCATATAGCTGCCATAGGAACGATCGGTCGAAAATTAAGTTGTTATATGAAAAAACATTTTGTTTTTCAATATATCTTGACGAAAATCGGCATTTATTATTTTTACTTTACTCTTCATATATAGGCAAAATTCTATTAAGATCGGACCATTATATCATACAGCTGCCATAAGAACGATCGGTCGAAAATTAAGTTGCATATCAATATATTTTGTTTTTTCAAGATATCTTGACCAAACTTGGCATTTCTTTGTTTTACTATGCTCCTCATATATATGCAAAATCCTATTATGATCGGACCACTATATCAAATATCTGCCATAGAACGTCCGTTCGAAAATTAAGCTGTTTAATGGGCAAATAGGTTTACTATACTCCTAATATATAGGCAAAATCCTATTGAGATCGGACCACTACATCATAAAACTGCCATACGAACGATCGGTCGAAAGTTAAGTCGTTGTAAAAAAAAAAGGTTGTTTGTTAGATATCTTGACCAAACTCGGCATTTATTAGTTTTACTATACTCTTTATTAGTTTTACTATACTCTTCATATATAGGCAAAACCGTATTAAGATCGGAGCACTATATCATATAGCAGCCATAGGAACGATCGGTCGAAAAATAAGTTGTATGAAAAAATATTTTGTTTTGCAAGATATCATGACCAAACTCTGCATTTATTAGTTTTACTATACTCCTCATATAAAGGCAAAACCCTATTAAGATCGGACCACTATATCATATAGCTGCCATAGGAACGATCGGTCGAAAATTAAGTTGCATGAAAAAATATTTTGTTTTTCAAGATATCTTGCCCAAACTCGGCACTTATTAGTTTTACTATACTCCTCATATATAGGCAAAATCAAATTAAGATCGGACCATTATTATATAGCTGCCATAGGATCGATCGGTCGAAAATTAAGTTGTTTAATGGACAAATAGGTTTACTATACTCCTCATATATAGGCAAAATTCTATTGAGATCGGACCACTACATCATATAACTGCCATACGAACGACCGGTCGAAAATTAAGTTGTTGTAAGAAAAAACATTTTGATTTTTAAGATATCTTGACCAAACTCGGTATTTATTAGTTTTACTATACTCCTCATATATATACAAAATCCTATTATGATCGGACCACTATATCAAATATCTGCCATAGAACGTCCGTTCGAAAATTAAGCTGTTTAATGGACCAATAGGTTTACTATACTCCTCATATATAGGCAAAATCCTATTGAGATCGGACCACTACATCATATAACTGCCATACGAACGATCGGTCGAAAATTAACTTGTTGTAAGAAAAAACATTTTGTTTGTTAAGATATCTTGACCAAACTCGGCATTTGTTAGTTTTACTATACTCCTCAATATAGGCAAAATCAAATTAAGATCGGACCATTATATCATACAGCTGCCATAGGAACGATCGGTCGAAAATTAAGTTGTTATATGAAAAAACATTTTGTTTTTCAATATACCTTGACGAAAATCGGCATTTATTAGTTTTACTATACTCTTCATATATAGGCAAAACCGTATTAAGATCGGACCACTATATCATATAGCAGCCATGAGAACGATCGGTCGAAAAATAAGTTGTATGAGAAAATATTTTGTTTTTCAAGATATCTTGACCAAAATCGGCATTTATTATTTTACTTTACTCTTCATATATAGGCAAAATTCTATTAAGATCGGACGATATATTATACAGCTGCCATAAGAACGATCGGTCGAAAATTAAGTTGCATATCAATATATTTTGTTTTCAAGATATCTTGACCAAACTTGGCATTTCTTTGTTTTACTATGCTCCTCATATATATGCAAAATCCCATTATGATCGGACCACTATTTCAAATATCTGCCATAGAACGTCCGTTCGAAAATTAAGCTGTTAATGGACAAATAGGTTTACTATACTCCTCATATATAGGCAAAATCCTATTGAGATCGGACCACTACATCATATAACTGCCATACGAACGAACGGTCGAAAATTAAGTGTTGTAAAAAAAAAACAGTTTGTTTGTTAGATATCTTGACCAAACTCGGCTTTTATTAGTTTTACTATACTCCTCATATATAGGCAAAACCCTATTAAGATCGGACCACAATATCATATAGCTGCCATAGGAACGATCGGTCGAAAAATAAGTTGCATGAAAAAATATTTGTTTTTCAAGATATCTTGCCCAAACTCGGCATTTATTAGTTTTACTATACTCCTCATATATAGGCAAAATCAAATTAAGATCGGACCATTATATCATATAGCTGCCATAGGATCGATCGGTCGAAAATTAAGTTGTTTAATGGACAAATCGGTTTACTATACTCCTCATATATAGGCAAAATTCTATTGAGATCGGACCACTACATCATATAACTGCCATACGAACGACCGGTCGAAAATTACGTTGTTGTAAGAAAAAACATTTTGATTTTTAAGATATCTTGACCAAACTCGGTATTTATTAGTTTTACTATACTCCTCATATATATACAAAATCCTATTATGATCGGACCACTATATCAAATATCTGCCATAGAACGTCCGTTCGAAAATTAAGCTGTTTAATGGACCAATAGGTTTACTATACTCCTCATATATAGGCAAAATCCTATTGAGATCGGACCACTACATCATATAACTGCCATACGAACGATCGGTCGAAAATTAACTTGTTGTAAGAAAAAACATTTTGTTTGTTAAGATATCTTGACCAAACTCGGCATTTGTTAGTTTTACTATACTCCTCATATATAGGCAAAATCAAATTAAGATCGGACCATTATATCATACAGCTGCCATAGGAACGATCGGTCGAAAATTAAGTTGTTATATGAAAAAACATTTTGTTTTTCAATATACCTTGACGAAAATCGGCATTTATTAGTTTTACTATACTCTTCATATATAGGCAAAACCGTATTAAGATCGGACCACTATATCATATAGCAGCCATGAGAACGATCGGTCGAAAAATAAGTTGTATGAGAAAATATTTTGTTTTTCAAGATATCTTGACCAAAATCGGCATTTATTATTTTTACTTTACTCTTCATATATAGGCAAAATTCTATTAAGATCGGACGATTATATTATACAGCTGCCATAAGAACGATCGGTCGAAAATTAAGTTGCATATCAATATATTTGTTTTTTCAAGATATCTTGACCAAACTTGGCATTTCTTTGTTTTACTATGCTCCTCATATATATGCAAAATCCTATTGAGATCGGACCACTACATCATATAACTGCCATACGAACGATCGGTCGAAAATTAAGTTGTTGTAAAAAAAAAAACAGTTTGTTTGTTAGATATCTTGACCAAACTCGGCATTTATTAGTTTTACTATACTCCTCATATATAGGCAAAACCGTTTCAAGATCGGACCACTATATCATATAGCAGCCAAAGAAACGATCGGTCGAAAAATAAGTTGTATGAAAAAATATTTTGTTTTTCAAGATATCTTGACCAAACTCGGCATTTATTAGTTTTACTATACTCCTCATATATAGGCAAAACCCTATTAAGATCGGACCACTATATCATATAGCTGCCATAGGAACGATCGGTCGAAAATTAAGTTGCATGAAAAAATATTTTGTTTTTCAAGATATCTTGCCCAAACTCGGCATTTATTTGATTTAAAATGCTCCTCAAATATATATGCAAAATCCTATTAAGATCGGACCACTGTATCAAATATCTGCCATAGAACGTCCGTTCGAAAATTAAATTGTTTAATGGGCAAATAGGTTTACTATACTCCTCATATATAGGCAAAATCCTATTGAGATCGGACCACTACATCATATAACTGCCATACGAACGATCGGTCGAAAATTAAGTTGTTGTAAAAAAAAAACAGTTTGTTTGTTAGATATCTTGACCAAACTCGGCATTTATAAGTTTTACTATACTCTTCATATATAGGCAAAACCGTTTTAAGATCGGACCACTATATCATATAGCAGCCAAAGAAACGATCGATCGAAAAATAAGTTGTATGAAAAAATATTTTGTTTTTCAAGATATCTTGACCAAACTCGGCATTTATTAGTTTTACTATACTCCTCATATATAGGCAAAACCCTATTAAGATCGGACCACTATATCATATAGCTGCCATAGGAACGATCGGTCGAAAATTAAGTTGCATGAAAAAATATTTTGTTTTTCAAGATATCTTGCCCAAACTCGGCATTTATTTGATTTAAAATGCTCCTCAAATATATATGCAAAATCCTATTAAGATCGGACCACTACATCATATAACTGCCATACGAACGATCGGTCGAAAATTAAGTTGTTGTAAAAAAAAAACAGTTTGTTTGTTAGATATCTTGACCAAACTCGGCATTTATTAGTTTTACTATACTCCTCATATATAGGCAAAATCGTATTGAGATCGGACCACTACATCATATAGCTGTCATAGGAACGATCGGTCGAAAATTAAGTTGTTGTATGAAAAAACATTTGCTTTTCAAGATATCTTGACCAAACTCGACATTTATTAGTTTTACTAAGTTTACTCCTCATATATAGGCAAAATACTATTAAGATCGGAACACTATATCATATAGCTGCCATATGAACGATCGGTCGAAAATTAAGTTGTCATTTTGCTTTTCATGATATCTTGACCAAACTCGGCATTATTAGTTATACTAAGTTTACTCTTCATATATAGGCAAAATACTATTAAGATCGGAACACTATATCATATAGCTGCCATAGGAACGATCGGTCGAAAATTAAGTTGTTATATGAAAAAACATTTTGTTTTCAATATATCTTGACGAAAATCGGCATTTATTATTTTTACTTTACTCTTCATATATAGGCAAAATTCTATTAAGATCGGACCATTATATCATACAGCTGCCATAAGAACGATCGGTCGAAAATTAAGTTGCATATCAATATATTTTGTTTTTTCAAGATATCTTGACCAAACTTGCATTTCTTTGTTTTACTATGCTCCTCATATATATGCAAAATCCTATTATGATCGGACCACTATATCAAATATCTGCCATAGAACGTCCGTTCGAAAATTAAGCTGTTTAATGGGCAAATAGGTTTACTATACTCCTAATATATAGGCAAAATCCTATTGAGATCGGACCACTACATCATAAACTGCCATACGAACGATCGGTCGAAAGTTAAGTCGTTGTAAAAAAAAAAGGTTGTTTGTTAGATATCTTGACCAAACTCGGCATTTATTAGTTTTACTATACTCTTATTAGTTTACTATACTCTTCATATATAGGCAAAACGTATTAAGATCGGAGCACTATATCATATAGCAGCCATAGGAACGATCGGTCGAAAAATAAGTTGTATGAAAAAATATTTTGTTTTGCAAGATATCATGACCAAACTCTGCATTTATTAGTTTTACTATACTCCTCATATAAAGGCAAAACCCTATTAAGATCGGACCACTATATCATATAGCTGCCATAGGAACGATCGGTCGAAAATTAAGTTGCATGAAAAAATATTTGTTTTTCAAGATATCTTGCCCAAACTCGGCACTTATTAGTTTTACTATACTCCTCATATATAGGCAAAATCAAATTAAGATCGGACCATTATATTATATAGCTGCCATAGGATCGATCGGTCGAAAATTAAGTTGTTTAATGGACAAATAGGTTTACTATACTCCTCATATATAGGCAAAATTCTATTGAGATCGGACCACTACATCATATAACTGCCATACGAACGACCGGTCGAAAATTAAGTTGTTGTAAGAAAAAACATTTTGATTTTTAAGATATCTTGACCAAACTCGGTATTTATTAGTTTTACTATACTCCTCATATATATACAAAATCCTATTATGATCGGACCACTATATCAAATATCTGCCATAGAACGTCCGTTCGAAAATTAAGCTGTTTAATGGACCAATAGGTTTACTATACTCCTCATATATAGGCAAAATCCTATTGAGATCGGACCACTACATCATATAACTGCCATACGAACGATCGGTCGAAAATTAACTTGTTGTAAGAAAAAACATTTTGTTTGTTAAGATATCTTGACCAAACTCGGCATTTGTTAGTTTTACTATACTCCTCATATATATGCAAAATCCTATTATGATCGGACCACTATATCAAATATCTGCCATAGAACGTCCGTTCGAAAATTAAGCTGTTTAATGGACAAATAGGTTTACTATACTCCTCATATATAGGCAAAATCCTATTGAGATCGGACCACTACATCATATAACTGCCATACGAACGATCGGTCGAAAATTAACTTGTTGTAAGAAAAAACATTTTGTTTGTTAAGATATCATGACCAAACTAGGCATTTATTAGTTTTACTATACTCCTCATATATAGGCAAAACCCTATTAAGATCGGACCACTATATCATATAGCTGCCATAGGAACGATCGGTCGAAAATTAACTTGCATGAAAAAATATTTTGTTTTTCAAGATATCTTGACCAAACTCGGCATTTATTAGTTTTACTATACTCCTCATATATAGGCAAAATCAAATTAAGATCGGACCATTATATCATATAGCTGCCATAGGATCGATCGGTCGAAAATTAAGTTGTTTAATGGACAAATCGGTTTACTATACTCCTCATATATAGGCAAAATTCTATTGAGATCGGACCACTACATCATATAACTGCCATACGAACGATCGGTCGAAAATTAAGTTGTTGTAAGAAAAAACATTTTGATTTTTAAGATAGATTAGTTTTACTATACTCCTCATATATATGCAAAATCCTATTATGATCGGACCACTATATCAAATATCTGCCATAGAACGTCCGTTCGAAAATGAAGCTGTTTAATGGACATATAGGTTTACTATACTCCTCATATATAGGCAAAATCCTATTGAGATCGGACCACTACATCATATAACTGCCATACGAACGATCGGTCGAAAATTAAGTTGTTGTAAGAAAAAACATTTTGTTTGTTAAGTTATCTTGACCAAACTCGGCATTTATTAGTTTTACTATACTCTTCATATATAGGCAAAACCGTATTAAGATCGGACCACTATATCATATAGCAGCCATAGGAACGATCGGTCGAAAAATAAGTTGTATGAAAAAATATTTTGTTTTTCAAGATATCTTGACCAAACTCGGCATTTATTAGTTTTACTATACTCCTCATATATAGGCAAAACCCTATTAAGATCGGACCACTATATCATATAGCTGCCATACGAACGATCGGTCGAAAATTAAGTTGCATGAAAAAATATTTTGTTTTTCAAGATATCTTGCCCAAACTCGGCATTTATTAGTTTTACTATACTCCTCATATATAGGCAAAATCAAATTAAGATCGGACCATTATATCATATAGCTGCCATAGGATCGATCGGTCGAAAATTAAGTTGTTTAATGGACAAATAGGTTTACTATACTCCTCATATATAGGCAAAATCCTATTGAGATCGGACCACTACATCATATAACTGCCATACGAACGATCGGTCCAAAATTAACTTGTTGTAAGAAAAAACATTTTGTTTGTTAAGATATCTTGACCAAACTCGGCATTTGTTAGTTTTACTATACTCCTCATATATAGGCAAAATCAAATTAAGATCGGACCATTATATCATACAGCTGCCATAGGAACGATCGGTCGAAAATTAAGTTGTTATATGAAAAAACATTTTGTTTTTCAATATACCTTGACGAAAATCGGCATTTATTAGTTTTACTATACTCTTCATATATAGGCAAAACCGTATTAAGATCGGACCACTATATCATATAGCAGCCATGAGAACGATCGGTCGAAAAATAAGTTGTATGAGAAAATATTTGTTTTTCAAGATATCTTGACCAAATCGGCATTTATTATTTTTACTTTACTCTTCATATATAGGCAAAATTCTATTAAGATCGGACGATTATATTATACAGCTGCCATAAGAACGATCGGTCGAAAATTAAGTTGCATATCAATATATTTTGTTTTTTCAAGATATCTTGACCAAACTTGGCATTTCTTTGTTTTACTATGCTCCTCATATATATGCAAAATCCCATTATGATCGGACCACTATATCAAATATCTGCCATAGAACGTCCGTTCGAAAATTAGGTTTACTATACTCCTCATATATAGGCAAAATCCTATTGAGATCTGACCACTACATCATATAACTGCCATACGAACGAACGGTCGAAAATTAAGTTGTTGTAAAAAAAAACAGTTTGTTTGTTAGATATCTTGACCAAACTCGGCTTTTATTAGTTTTACTATACTCCTCATATATAGGCAAAACCCTATTAAGATCGGACCACAATATCATATAGCTGCCATAGGAACGATCGGTCGAAAATTAAGTTGCATGAAAAAATATTTTGTTTTTCAAGATATCTTGCCCAAACTCGGCATTTATTAGTTTTACTATACTCCTCATATATAGGCAAAATCAAATTAAGATCGGACCATTATATCATATAGTTGCCATAGGATCGATCGGTCGAAAATTAAGTTGTTTAATGGACAAATCGGTTTACTATACTCCTCATATATAGGCAAAATTCTATTGAGATCGGACCACTACATCATATAACTGCCATACGAACGATCGGTCGAAAATTAAGTTGTTGTAAGAAAAAACATTTTGATTTTTAAGATATCTTGACCTAAGTCGGCATTTATTAGTTTTACTATACTCCTCATATATATGCAAAATCCTATTATGATCGGACCACTATATCAAATATCTGCCATAGAACGTCCGTTCGAAAATTAAGCTGTTTAATGGACAAATAGGTTTACTATACTCCTCATATATAGGCAAAATCCTATTGAGATCGGACCACTACATCATATAACTGCCATACGAACGATCGGTCGAAAATTAACTTGTTGTAAGAAAAAACATTTTGTTTGTTAAGATATCTTGACCAAACTCGGCATTTGTTAGTTTTACTATACTCCTCATATATAGGCAAAATCAGATTAAGATCGGACCATTATATCATATAGCTGCCATAGGATCGATTGGTCGAAAATTAAGTTGTTTAATGGACAAATCGGTTTACTATACTCCTCATATATAGGCAAAATTCTATTGAGATCGGACCACTACATCATATAACTGCCATACGAACGATCGGTCGAAAATTAAGTTGTTGTAAGAAAAAACATTTTGATTTTTAAGATAGATTAGTTTTACTATACTCCTCATATATGCAAAATCCTATTATGATCGGACCACTATATCAAATATCTGCCATAGAACGTCCGTTCGAAAATGAAGCTGTTTAATGGACATATAGGTTTACTATACTCCTCATATATAGGCAAAATCCTATTGAGATCGGACCACTACATCATATAACTGCCATACGAACGATCGGTCGAAAATTAAGTTGTTGTAAGAAAAAACATTTTGTTTGTTAAGTTATCTTGACCAAACTCGGCATTTATTAGTTTTACTATACTCTTCATATATAGGCAAAACCGTATTAAGATCGGACCACTATATCATATGGCAGCCATAGGAACGATCGGTCGAAAAATAATTTGTATGAAAAAATATTTTGTTTTTTCAAGATATCTTGACCAAACTCGGCATTTATTAGTTTTACTATACTCCTCATATATAGGCAAAACCCTATTAAGATCGGACCACTATATCATATAGCTGCCATACGAACGATCGGTCGAAAATTAAGTTGCATGAAAAAATATTTTGTTTTTCAAGATATCTTGCCCAAAACTCGGCATTTATTAGTTTACTATACTCCTCATATATAGGCAAAATCAAATTAAGATCGGACCATTATATCATATAGCTGCCATAGGATCGATCGGTCGAAAATTAAGTTGTTTAATGGACAAATCGGTTTACTATATCCTCATATATAGGCAAAATTCTATTGAGATCGGACCACTACATCATATAACTGCCATACGAACGATCGGTCGAAAATTAAGTTGTTGTAAGAAAAACATTTTGATTTTTAAGATATCTTGACCTAAGTCGGCATTTATTAGTTTTACTATACTCCTCATATATATGCAAAATCCTATTATGATCGGACCACTATATCAAATATCTGCCATAGAACGTCCGTTCGAAAATTAAGCTGTTTAATGGACAAATAGGTTTACTATACTCCTCATATATAGGCAAAATCCTATTGAGATCGAACCACTACATCATATAACTGCCATACGAACGATCGGTCGAAAATTAACTTGTTGTAAGAAAAAACATTTTGTTTGTTAAGATATCTTGACCAAACTCGGCATTTGTTAGTTTTACTATACTCCTCATATATAGGCAAAATCAAATTAAGATCGGGCCATTATATCATACAGCTGCCATAGGAACGATCGGTCGAAAATTAAGTTGCATGAAAAAATATTTTGTTTTTCAAGATATCTTGCCCAAACTCGGCATTTATTAGTTTTACTATACTCCTCATATATAGGTAAAATCAAATTAAGATCGGACCACTATATCATATAGCAGCCATAGGAACGATCGGTCGAAAAATAAGTTGTATGAAAAAATATTTTGTTTTTCAAGATATCATGACCAAACTAGGCATTTATTAGTTTTACTATACTCCTCATATATAGGCAAAACCCTATTAAGATCGGACCACTATATCATATAGCTGCCATAGGAACGATCGGTCGAAAATTAAGTTGCATGAAAAAATATTTTGTTTTTCAAGATATCTTGACCAAACTCGGCATTTATTAGTTTTACTATACTCCTCATATATAGGCAAAATCAAATTAAGATCGGACCATTATATCATATAGCTGCCATAGGATCGATCGGTCGAAAATTAAGTTGTTTAATGGACAAATCGGTTTACTATACTCCTCATATATAGGCAAAATTCTATTGAGATCGGACCACTACATCATATAACTGCCATACGAACGATCGGTCGAAAATTAAGTTGTTGTAAGAAAAAACATTTTGATTTTTAAGATAGTTTTACTATACTCCTCATATATATGCAAAATCCTATTATGATCGGACCACTATATCAAATATCTGCCATAGAACGTCCGTTCGAAAATGAAGCTGTTTAATGGACATATAGGTTTACTATACTCCTCATATATAGGCAAAATCCTATTGAGATCGGACCACTACATCATATAACTGCCATACGAACGATCGGTCGAAAATTAAGTTGTTGTAAGAAAAAACATTTTGTTTGTTAAGATATCTTGACCAAACTCGGCATTTATTAGTTTTACTATACTCTTCATATAGGCAAAACCGTATTAAGATCGGACCACTATATCATATAGCAGCCATGAGAACGATCGGTCGAAAAATAAGTTGTATGAGAAAATATTTTGTTTTTCAAGATATCTTGACCAAAATCGGCATTTATTATTTTTACTTTACTCTTCATATATAGGCAAAATTCTATTAAGATCGGACGATTATATTATACAGCTGCCATAAGAACGATCGGTCGAAAATTAGTTGCATATCAATATATTTTGTTTTTTCAAGATATCTTGACCAAACTTGGCATTTCTTTGTTTTACTATGCTCCTCATATATATGCAAAATCCCATTATGATCGGACCACTATATCAAATATCTGCCATAGAACGTCCGTTCGAAAATTAAGCTGTTTAATGGACAATAGGTTTACTATACTCCTCATATATAGGCAAAATCCTATTGAGATCGGACCACTACATCATATAACTGCCATACGAACGAACGGTCGAAAATTAAGTTGTTGTAAAAAAAACAGTTTGTTTGTTAGATATCTTGACCAAACTCGGCTTTTATTAGTTTTACTATACTCCTCATATATAGGCAAAACCCTATTAAGATCGGACCACAATATCATATAGCTGCCATAGGAACGATCGGTCGAAAATTAAGTTGCATGAAAAAATATTTTGTTTTTCAAGATATCTTGCCCAAACTCGGCATTTATTAGTTTTACTATACTCCTCATATATAGGCAAAATCAAATTAAGATCGGACCATTATATCATATAGCTGCCATAGGATCGATCGGTCGAAAATTAAGTTGTTTAATGGACAAATAGGTTTACTATACTCCTCATATATAGGCAAAATCCTATTGAGATCGGACCACTACATCATATAACTGCCATACGAACGATCGGTCGAAAATTAAGTTGTTGTAAGAAAAAACATTTTGATTTTTAAGATATCTTGACCTAAGTCGGCATTTATTAGTTTACTATACTCCTCATATATAGGTAAAATCAAATTAAGATCGGACCACTATATCATATAGCAGCCATAGGAACGATCGGTCGAAAATTAACTTGCATGAAAAAATATTTTGTTTTTTGACCAAACTCGGCATTTATTAGTTTTACTATACTCCTCATATATAGGCAAAATCAAATTAAGATCGGACCATTATATCATATAGCTGCCATAGGATCGATCGGTTGAAAATTAAGTTGTTTAATGGACAAATCGGTTTACTATACTCCTCATATATAGGCAAAATTCTATTGAGATCGGACCACTACATCATATAACTGCCATACGAACGATCGGTCGAAAATTAAGTTGTTGTAAGAAAAACATTTTGATTTTTAAGATAGATTAGTTTTACTATACTCCTCATATATATGCAAAATCCTATTATGATCGGACCACTATATCAAATATCTGCCATAGAACGTCCGTTCGAAAATGAAGCTGTTTAATGGACATATAGGTTTACTATACTCCTCATATATAGGCAAAATCCTATTGAGATCGGACCACTACATCATATAACTGCCATACGAACGATCGGTCGAAAATTAAGTTGTTGTAAGAAAAAACATTTTGTTTGTTAAGTTATCTTGACCAAACTCGGCATTTATTAGTTTTACTATACTCTTCATATATAGGCAAAACCGTATTAAGATCGGACCACTATATCATATGGCAGCCATAGGAACGATCGGTCGAAAAATAAGTTGTATGAAAAAATATTTTGTTTTTCAAGATATCTTGACCAAACTCGGCATTTATTAGTTTTACTATACTCCTCATATATAGGCAAAACCCTATTAAGATCGGACCACTATATCATATAGCTGCCATACGAACGATCGGTCGAAAATTAAGTTGCATGAAAAAATATTTTGTTTTTCAAGATATCTTGCCCAAACTCGGCATTTATTAGTTTTACTATACTCCTCATATATAGGCAAAATCAAATTAAGATCGGACCATTATATCATATAGCTGCCATAGGATCGATCGGTCGAAAATTAAGTTGTTTAATGGACAAATCGGTTTACTATACTCCTCATATATAGGCAAATTCTATTGAGATCGGACCACTACATCATATAACTGCCATACGAACGATCGGTCGAAAATTAAGTTGTTGTAAGAAAAAACATTTGATTTTTAAGATATCTTGACCTAAGTCGGCATTTATTAGTTTTACTATACTCCTCATATATATGCAAAATCCTATTATGATCGGACCACTATATCAAATATCTGCCATAGAACGTCCGTTCGAAAATTAAGCTGTTTAATGGACAAATAGGTTTACTATACTCCTCATATATAGGCAAAATCCTATTGAGATCGGACCACTACATCATATAACTGCCATACGAACGATCGGTCGAAAATTAACTTTTTGTAAGAAAAAACATTTTGTTTGTTAAGATATCTTGACCAAACTCGGCATTTGTTAGTTTTACTATACTCCTCATATATAGGCAAAATCAAATTAAGATCGGGCCATTATATCATACAGCTGCCATAGGAACGATCGGTCGAAAATTAAGTTGCATGAAAAAATATTTTTTTTCAAGATATCTTGCCCAAACTCGGCATTTATTAGTTTTACTATACTCCTCATATATAGGTAAAATCAAATTAAGATCGGACCACTATATCATATAGCAGCCATAGGAACGATCGGTCGAAAAATAAGTTGTATGAAAAAATTTTGTTTTTCAAGATATCATGACCAAACTAGGCATTTATTAGTTTTACTATACTCCTCATATATAGGCAAAACCCTATTAAGATCGGACCACTATATCATATAGCTGCCATAGGAACGATCGGTCGAAAATTAAGTTGCATGAAAAAATATTTTGTTTTTCAAGATATCTTGACCAAACTCGGCATTTATTAGTTTTACTATACTCCTCATATATAGGCAAAATCAAATTAAGATCGGACCATTATATCATATAGCTGCCATAGGATCGATCGGTCGAAAATTAAGTTGTTTAATGGACAAATCGGTTTACTATACTCCTCATATATAGGCAAAATTCTATTGAGATCGGACCACTACATCATATAACTGCCATACGAACGATCGGTCGAAAATTAAGTTGTTGTAAGAAAAAACATTTTGATTTTTAAGATAGATTAGTTTTACTATACTCCTCATATGTATGCAAAATCCTATTATGATCGGACCACTATATCAAATATCTGCCATAGAACGTCCGTTCGAAAATGAAGCTGTTTAATGGACATATAGGTTTACTATACTCCTCATATATAGGCAAAATCCTATTGAGATCGGACCACTACATCATATAACTGCCATACGAACGATCGGTCGAAAATTAAGTTGTTGTAAGAAAAAAACATTTTGTTTGTTAAGATATCTTGACCAAACTCGGCATTTATTAGTTTTACTATACTCTTCATATATAGGCAAAACCGTATTAAGATCGGACCACTATATCATATAGCAGCCATAGGAACGATCGGTCGAAAAATAAGTTGTATGAAAAATATTTTGTTTTTCAAGATATCTTGACCAAACTCGGCATTTATTAGTTTTACTATACTCCTCATATATAGGCAAAACCCTATTAAGATCGGACCACTATATCATATAGCTGCCATATGAGCGATCGGTCGAAAATTAAGTTGCATGAAAAAATATTTTGTTTTTCAAGATATCTTGCCCAACTCGGCATTTTTTGATTTAAAATGCTCCTCAAATATATATGCAAAATCCTATTAAGATCGGACCACTATATCAAATATCTGCCATAGAACGTCCGTTCGAAAATTAAATTGTTTAATGGACAAATAGGTTTACTATACTCCTCATATATAGGCAAAATCGTATTGAGATCGGACCACTACATCATATAGCTGTCATAGGAACGATCGGTCGAAAATTAAGTTGATGTATGAAAAAACATTTTGCTTTTCAAGATATCTTGACCAAACTCGGCATTTATTAGTTATACTAAGTTTACTCCTCATATATAGGCAAAATACTATTAAGATCGGAACACTATATCATATAGCTGCCATAGGAACGATCGGTCGAAAATTAAGTTGTTATATGAAAAAACATTTTGTTTTTCAATATATCTTGACGAAAATCGGCATTTATTATTTTTACTTTACTCTTCATATATAGGCAAATTCTATTAAGATCGGACCATTATATCATACAGCTGCCATAAGAACGATCGGTCGAAAATTAAGTTGCATATCAATATATGTGTTTTTTCAAGATATCTTGACCAAACTTGGCATTTCTTTGTTTTACTATGCTCCTCATATATATGCAAAATCCTATTATGATCGGACCACTATATCAAATATCTGCCATAGAACGTCCGTTCGAAAATTAAGCTGTTTAATGGACAAATAGGTTTAGTATACTCCTCATATATAGGCAAAATTCTATTGTGATCGGACCACTACATTATATAACTGCCATACGAACGATCGGTCGAAAATAAAGATGTTGTAAGAAAAAACATTTTGATTTTTAAGATATCTTGACCATAGTCGGCATTTATTAGTTTTACTATACTCCTCATACATATGCAAAATCCTATTATGATCGGACCACTATATCATATAGCAGCCATGAGAACGATCGGTCGAAAAATAAGTTGTATGAAAAAATATTTTGTTTTTCAAGATATCTTGACCAAGCTCGGCATTTATTAGTTTTACTATACTCCTCATATATAGGCAAAACCCTATTAAGATCGGACCACTATATCATATAGCTGCCATACGAACGATCGGTCGAAAATTAAGTTGTTGTATAAAAAAATTTTGTTTTTAAAATATCTTGACCAAACTTAGCATTTATTAGTTTAACTATACTCCTTATAAATAGGCAAAATATAATTAAGATCGGACCATTATATCATATAGCTGCCATAGGAACGATCGGTCGAAAATTAAGTTGTTGTATAAAAAACAATTTGTTTTTTTCAAAATATCTTGACCAAAGTTGGAATTTATTAGTTTTACTAAGTATACTCCTCATATATAGGAAAAATCATATTAAGATCGGACTTCTATATCGTAAAGCTGCTATAGGAACGATCGGTCGAAAATTAAGTTGTATGAAAAATGTTTTGTTTTTAAGATATCTTGACCAAACTCGGCATTTAGTAGTTTTACTAAATTCCTCATATATTGGCAAATTATATTAAGATCGGACCATTATATTATATAGCTTCCATAGGAACGATCGTACGAAAATTAAGTTGTTGTAAGAAAAAACATTTTGTTTTTTAAGATATGTTGACCAAACTCGGCATTTATTAGTTTTACTAAACTTCTCATATATAGGCAAAATTATATTAAGATCGGACTATTATATTATATAGCTGCCCTAGGAACGATCGTACGAAAATTAAGTTGTTAGAAAAAACATTTTGTTTTTTAAGATATGTTGACAAAAATCGGCATTTATTTGTTTTACTATACTCCTTATATATAGGCAAAACCCTATTAAGATCGGACCACTATATCATATAGCTGCCATAGGAACGATCGGTCGAAAATTAAGTTGCATGAAAAAATATTTTATTTTTCAAGATATCTTGCCCAAACTCGGCATTTATTTGATTTAAAATGATCCTCCAATATATACGCAAAATTCTATTAAGATCGGACCACTATATTAAATATCTGCCATAGAATGTCCGTTCGAAAATTAAATTGTTTAATGGACAAATATGTTTGCTATACTCCTCATATATAGGCAAAATCGTATTGAGATCGGACCACTACATCATATAGCTGTCAAGGAACGATCGGTCGAAAATTAAGTTGTATGAAAAAACATATTGCTTTTCAAGATATCTTGACCAAACTCGACATTTATTAGTTTTACTAAGTTTACTCCTCATATATAGGCAACTACTATTAAGATCGGAACACTATATCATATAGCTGCCATATGAACGATCGGTCGAAAATTAAGTTGTTATATGTAAAAACATTTTGTTTTTCAAGTTATCTTGAAAATCGGCATTTATTAGATTTACTTTACTTTTCATATATATGCAAAATACTATTAAGATCGGACCATTATATCATATAGCTGCCATAAGAACGATAGGTCGAAAATTTAGTTGTATGAAAAAACATTTTGCTTTTCAAGATATCTTTACCAAACTCGGCATTTATTAGTTTTACTAAGTTTACTCCCATATATAGGCAAAATCATTTTGAGATCCGACCACTACTTCATGCTGCCATGTCCGTTCGAAAATGAAGCTGTTTAATGGACATATAGGTTACTATACTCCTCATATATAGGCAAAATCCTATTGAGATCGGACCACTACATCATATAACTGCCATACGAACGATCGGTCGAAATTAAGTTGTTGTAAGAAAAAACATTTTGTTTGTTAAGTTATCTTGACCAAACTCGGCATTTATTAGTTTTACTATACTCTTCATATATAGGCAAAACCGTATAAAGATCGGACCACTATATCATATAGCAGCCATAGGAACGATCGGTCAAAATAAGTTGTATGAAAAAATATTTTGTTTTTCAAGATATCTTGACCAAACTCGGCATTTATTAGTTTTACTATACTCCTCATATATAGGCAAAACCCTATTAAGATCGGACCACTATATCATATAGCTGCCATACGAACGATCGGTCGAAAATTAAGTTGCATGAAAAAATATTTTGTTTTTCAAGATATCTTGCCCACACTCGGCATTTATTAGTTTTACTATACTCCTCATATATAGGCAAAATCAAATTAAGATCGGACCATTATATCATATAGCTGCCATAGGATCGATCGGTCGAAAATTAAGTTGTTTAATGGACAAATCGGTTTACTATACTCCTCATATATAGGCAAAATTCTATTGAGATCGGACCACTACATCATATAACTGCCATACGAACGATCGGTCGAAAATTAAGTTGTTGTAAGAAAAAACATTTTGATTTTTAAGATATCTTGACCTAAGTCGGCATTTATTAGTTTTACTATACTCCTCATATATATGCAAAATCCTATTATGATCGGACCACTATATCAAATATCTGCCATAGAACGTCCGTTCGAAAATTAAGCTGTTTAATGGACAAATAGGTTTACTATACTCCTCATATATAGGCAAAATCCTATTGAGATCGGACCACTACATCATATAACTGCCATACGAACGATCGGTCGAAAATTAACTTGTTGTAAGAAAAAACATTTTGTTTGTTAAGATATCTTGACCAAACTCGGCATTTGTTAGTTTTACTATACTCCTCATATATAGGCAAAATCAAATTAAGATCGGGCCATTATATCATACAGCTGCCATAGGAACGATCGGTCGAAAATTAAGTTGCATGAAAAAATATTTTGTTTTTCAAGATATCTTGCCCAAACTCGGCATTTATTAGTTTTACTATACTCCTCATATATAGGTAAAATCAAATTAAGATCGGACCACTATATCATATAGCAGCCATAGGAACGATCGGTCGAAAAATAAGTTGTATGAAAAAATATTTTGTTTTTCAAGATATCATGACCAAACTAGGCATTTATTAGTTTTACTATACTCCTCATATATAGGCAAATTCAAATTAAGATCGGACCATTATATCATATAGCTGCCATAGGATCGATCGGTCGAAAATTAAGTTGTTTAATGGACAAATCGGTTTACTATACTCCTCATATATAGGCAAAATTCTATTGAGATCGGACCACTACATCATATAACTGCCATAGAACGTCCGTTCGAAAATGAAGCTGTTTAATGGACATATAGGTTTACTATACTCCTCATATATAGGCAAAATCCTATTGAGATCGGACCACTACATCATATAACTGCCATACGAACGATCGGTCGAAAATTAAGTTGTTGTAAGAAAAAACATTTTGTTTTTAAGATATCTTGACCAAACGCGGCATTTATTAGTTTTATTATACTCATCATATATATGCAAAAATTTATTAGGATCGCACCACTATCATATAGCTGCCATAGGAACGATCTGTAAAAATAAAGTTGTTGTATGAAAAACTGTTTTACTATACTCCCCATATATAGGCAATATCCTATTAAGATAGGACCACTATATCATACAGCTGCCATAGAACGACCGTTCAAAAATTAAGTTGTTGTATGGACAAATAGTTTTACATATATAGCAAAATCCTATTAAGATCGGACCACTATATCATATAGCTGCCAAAGGAACGACAGTTCGAAAATTAATTTGTTGTATGGACAAATTTTTTGTTTTCCTCGATATCTTGAACAAGCTCGGCATTTATAAGCTTAACTATGCTCCAAATATATATGCAAAATCCTATCAACATCGGACCATATAGCTGCCATAGGAACGATCGGTCGAAAACCAGGTTTTTGATTAAAAACATTTTTTGGTTATTAAGATATCTTTACCAAACTCGACATTTATTAATTTTACTATACTCCCCATATATAGGCAAAATCGTATTAAGATAGGACCACTATATCATACAGCGACCGTTCGCAAATTAAGTTGTTGTGTGGACAAATAGTTTTACTATACTCCTCATACATAGGAAAAGCCTATTAAGATTGGACCACTATATCATATAGCTGCCATAAAACGATCGGTCGAAAATTAAGTGAAATGAAATAACATCTTGCTTTTCAAGATATCTTGACCAAGCTCGGCATTTATTAGTTTTACTATGCCCCTAATATATATATGCAAAATCCTATTAAGATCAGACTACAATATCATATAGCTGCCATAGGAACGACCGTCGAAAATTAATTTGTTGTATGGACAATTTTTTCGTTTTTCAAGATATCTTGACCAAACTCGGCATTTATTAGTTTTACTATACTCTTCATATATAGGCAAAACCGTATTAAGATCGGACCACTATATCATATAGCAGCCATGAGAACGATCGGTCGAAAATAAGTTGTATGAAAAATATTTTGTTTTTCAAGATATCTTGACCAAACTCGGCATTTATTAGTTTTACTATACTCCTCATATATAGGCAAAACCCTATTAAGATCGGACCACTATATCATATAGTTGCCATATGAACGATCGGTCGAAAATTAAGTTGCATGAAAAAATATTTTGTTTTTCAAGATATCTTGCCCAAACTCGGCATTTATTTGATTTAAAATGCTCCTCAAATATATATGCAAAATCCTATTAAGATCGGACCACTATATCAAATATCTGCCATAGAACGTCCGTTCGAAAATTAAATTGTTTAATGGACAAATAGGTTTACTATACTCCTCATATATAGGCAAAATCGTATTGAGATCGGACCACTACATCATATAGCTGTCATAGGAACGATCGGTCGAAAATTAAGTTGATGTATGAAAAAACATTTTGCTTTTCAAGATATCTTGACCAAACTCGAACTTTATTAGTTTTACTAAGTTTACTCCTCATATATAGGCAAAATACTATTAAGATCGGAACACTATATCATATAGCTGCCATATGAACGATCGGTCGAAAATTAAGTTGTCATTTTGCTTTTCATGATATCTTGACCAAACTCGGCATTTATTAGTTATACTAAGTTTACTCCTCATATATAGGCAAAATACTATTAAGATCGGAACACTATATCATATAGCTGCCATAGGAACGATCGGTCGAAAATTAAGTTGTTATATGAAAAAACATTTTGTTTTTCAATATATCTTGACGAAAATCGGCATTTATTATTTTTACTTTACTCTTCATATATAGGCAAAATTCTATTAAGATCGGACCATTATATCATACAGCTGCCATAAGAACGATCGGTCGAAAATTAAGTTGCATATCAATATATGTTGTTTTTTCAAGATATCTTGACCAAACTTGGCATTTCTTTGTTTTACTATGCTCCTCATATATATGCAAAATCCTATTATGATCGGACCACTATATCAAATATCTGCCATAGAACGTCCGTTCGAAAATTAAATTGTTTAATGGACAAATAGGTTTACTATACTCCTCATATATAGGCAAAATCGTATTGAGATCGGACCACTACATCATATAGCTGTCATAGGAACGATCGGTCGAAAATTAAGTTGATGTATGAAAAAACATTTTGCTTTTCAAGATATCTTGACCAAACTCGAATTTTATTAGTTTTACTAAGTTTACTCCTCATATATAGGCAAAATACTAAGATCGGAACACTATATCATATAGCTGCCATATGAACGATCGGTCGAAAATTAAGTTGTCATTTTGCTTTTCATGATATCTTGACCAAACTCGGCATTTATTAGTTATACTAAGTTTACTCCTCATATATAGGCAAAATACTATTAAGATCGGAACACTATATCATATAGCTGCCATAGGAACGATCGGTCGAAAATTAAGTTGTTATATGAAAAACCATTTTGTTTTTCAATATATCTTGACGAAAATCGGCATTTATTATTTTTACTTTACTCTTCATATATAGGCAAAATTCTATTAAGATCGGACCATTATATCATACAGCTGCCATAAGAACGATCGGTCGAAATTAAGTTGCATATCAATATATGTTGTTTTTTCAAGATATCTTGACCAAACTTGGCATTTCTTTGTTTTACTATGCTCCTCATATATATGCAAAATCCTATTATGATCGGACCACTATATCAAATATCTGCCATAGAACGTCCGTTCGAAAATTAAGCTGTTTAATGGACAAATAGGTTTAGTATACTCCTCATATATAGGCAAAATTCTATTGTGATCGGACCACTACATTATATAACTGCCATACGAACGATCGGTCGAAAATAAAGATGTTGTAAGAAAAAACATTTTGATTTTTAAGATATCTTGACCATAGTCGGCATTTATTAGTTTTACTATACTCCTCATACATATGCAAAATCCTATTATGATCGGACCACTATATAAAATATCTGTCATAGAACGTCCGTTCGAAATTAAGCTGTTTAATGGACAAATAGGTTTACTATACTCCTCATATATAGGCAAAATCCTATTGAGATCGGACCACTACATCATAAAACTGCCATACGAACGATCGGTCGAAAATTAAGTTGTTGTAAGAAAAAACATTTTGTTTGTTAAGATATCTTGACCAAACTCGGCATTTATTAGTTTTACTATACTCTTCATATATAGGCAAAACCCTATTAAGATCGGACCACTATATCATATAGCAGCCATGAGAACGATCGTCGAAAAATAAGTTGTATGAAAAAATATTTTGTTTTTCAAGATATCTTGACCAGCTCGGCATTTATTAGTTTTACTATACTCCTCATATATAGGCAAAACCCTATTAAGATCGGACAACTATATCATATAGCTGCCATACGAACGATCGGTCGAAAATTAAGTTGTTGTATAAAAAACATTTTGTTTTTAAAATATCTTGACCAAACTTGGCATTTATTAGTTTAACTATACTCCTTATAAATAGGCAAAATCAAATTAAGATCGGACCATTATATCATATAGCTGCCATAGGAACGATCGGTCGAAAATTAAGTTGTTGTATAAAAACAATTTGTTTTTTTCAAAATATCTTGACCAAAGTTGGAATTTATTAGTTTTACTAAGTATACTCCTCATATATAAGAAAATCATATTAAGATCGGACTTCTATATCGTAAAGCTGCTATAGGAACGATCGGTCGAAAATTAAGTTGTTGTATGAAAAATGTTTTGTTTTTAAGATATCTTGACCAAACTCGGCATTTAGTAGTTTTACTAAACTCCTCATATATTGGCAAAATTATATTAAGATCGGACCATTATATTATATAGCTTCCATAGGAACGATCGTACGAAAATTAAGTTGTTGTAAGAAAAAACATTTTGTTTTTTAAGATACGTTGACCAAACTCGGCATTTAGTAGTTTTACTAAACTTCTCATATATAGGCAAAATTATATTAAGATCGGACTATTATATTATATAGCTGCCCTAGGAACGATCGTACGAAAATTAAGTTGTTAGAAAAAACATTTTGTTTTTTAAGATATGTTGACCAAAATCGGCATTTATTTGTTTTACTTAACTCTTCATATATAGACAAAATCAAATTAAGATCGGCCCCATATATCATATAGCTGCCATAGGAACGATCGGTCGAAAAATAATTGTATGAAAAAATATTTTGTTTTTCAAGATATCTTGACCAAACTCGGCATTTATTAGTTTTACTATACTCCTTATATATAGGAAAAACCCTATTAAGATCGGACCACTATATCATATAGCTGCCATAGGAACGATCGGTCGAAAATTAAGTTGCATGAAAAAATATTTTATTTTTCAAGATATCTTGCCCAAACTCGGCATTTATTTGATTTAAAATGATCCTCCAATATATACGCAAAATTCTATTAAGATCGGACCACTATATTAAATATCTGCCATAGAACGTCCGTTCGAAAATTAAATTGTTTAATGGACAAATATGTTTACTATACTCCTCATATAGGCAAAATCGTATTGAGATCGGACCACTACATCATATAGCTGTCATAGGAACGATCGGTCGAAAATTAAGTTGTATGAAAAAACATATTGCTTTTCAAGATATCTTGACCAAACTCGACATTTATTAGTTTTACTAAGTTTACTCCTCATATATAGGCAAACTACTATTAAGATCGGAACACTATATCATATAGCTGCCATATGAACGATCGGTCGAAAATCAAGTTGTTATATGTAAAAACATTTTGTTTTTCAAGTTATCTTGACCAAAATCGGCATTTATTAGATTTACTTTACTTTTCATATATATGCAAAATACTATTAAGATCGGACCATTATATCATATAGCTGCCATATGAACGATAGGTCGAAAATTTAGTTGTATGAAAAAACATTTTGCTTTTTAAGATATCTTAACCAAACTCGGCATTTATTAGTTTTACTAAGTTTACTCCTCATATATAGGCAAAATCATTTTGAGATCCGACCACTACATCATGCTGCCATGCGAACGATCGGTCGAAAATTAAGTTGTTGTAGGAAAAACATTTTGGTTTTTAAGATATCTTGACCAAACTCGGCATTTATTAATTTTACTATACTCCTCATATATATGCAAAATTCTATTAAGATCGGACTATTATATCATATAGCTTCCATAGGAACGATCGGTCGAAATTAAGTTGTATGAAAAATCATTTTGCTTTTCATGATATCTTGACCAAACTCGGCATTTATTAGTTATACTAAGTTTACTCCTCATATATAGGCAAAATACTATTAAGATCGGAACACTATATCATATAGCTGCCATAGGAACGATCGTATGAAAAATAAGTTGTTGTAAGAAAAAACATTTTGTTTTTTAAGATACGTTGACCAAACTCGGCATTTATTAGTTTTATTATACTCCTCATATATAGGCAAAATCATATTAGGATCGGAGTACTATATCATAAAGCTGCCATAGGAACGATCGGTCGAAAATTAAGTTGTTGTTAGAAAAAACATTTTGTTTTTTAAGATATTTGACCAAACTCGGCATTTATTAGTTTTACTTTACGCTTCATATATAGACAAAATCAAATTAAGATCGGTCCATTATATCATATAGCTGCCATAGGAACGATCGGTCGAAAATTAAGTTGCATACAAATATATTTTGCTTTTCATGATATCTTGACTAAAACTCGGCATTTATTTGTTTTAAAATGCTCGTCAAATATATATGAAAATCATATTAAGATCGGACCACTATATCAAATATCTGCCATAGAACGACCATTCGAAAATGAAGCTGTTTAATGGACAAATAGGTTTACCATACTCCTCATATATAGGCAAAATCCTATTGAGATCGGACCAATACATCATATAGCTGCCATAGGACCGATCGGTCGAAAATTAAGTTGTTGTATGAAAAAACATTTTGTTTTGCAAAATATCTTGACCTAACTTGGCTTTTATTAGTTTTTTCTATACTCCTCATATATAGGCAAGATAATTAAGATCGGACCATTATATCATATAGCTGCCATAGGAACGATCGGTCGAAAATTAAGTTGTATGAAAAACATTTTGCTTTTCATGATATCTTGACCAAACTCGGCATTTATTAGTTTTACTAAGTTTACTCCTCATATAAAGGCAAAATACTATTAAGATCGGAAAACTATATCATATAGCTGCCATAAGAACGATCGGTCGAAAATTAAGTTGCATATAAATATATTTTGTTTTTTCAAGATATCTTGACCAAACTTGGCATTTCTTTGTTTTACTATGCTCCTCATATATATGCAAAATCCTATTATGATCGGACCACTATATCAAATATCTGCCATAGAACGTCCGTTCGAAAATTAAGTTGTTTAATGGACAAATAAGTTTACTATACTCCTCATATATAGGCAAAATTCTATTGAGATCGGACCACTACATCATATAACTGCCATACGAACGATCGGTCAAAAATTAAGTTGTTGTAAGAAAAAACATTTTGTTTGTTAAGATATCTTGACCAAACTTGGCATTTATTAGTTTTACTATACTCTTCATATATAGGCAAAACCGTATTAAGATCGGACCACTATATCATATAGCAGCCATAGGAACGATCGGTCGAAAAATAAGTTGTATGAAAAAATATTTTGTTTTTTAAGATATCTTGACCAAACTCGGCATTAATTAGTTTTACTATACTCTTCATATATAGGCAAAACCCTATTAAGATCGGACCACTATATCATATAGCTGCCATAGGAACGATCGGTCGAAAATTAAGTTGCAGGAAAAAATATTTTGTTTTTCAAGATATCTTGCCCAAACTCGGCATTATTAGTTTTACTATACTCCTCATATATAGGCAATATCCTATTGAGATCGGACCACTACATCATATAACTGCCATACGAACGATCGGTCAAAAATTAAGTTGTTGTAAAAAAACATTTGTTTGTTAAGATATCTTGACCAAACTTGGCATTTATTAGTTTTACTATACTCTTCATATATAGGCAAAACCTTATTAAGATCGGACCACTATATCATATAGCAGCCATAGGAACGATCGGTCGAAAATTAAGTGCAGGAAAAATATTTTGTTTTTCAAGATATCTTGCCCAACTCGGCATTTATTAGTTTTACTATACTCCTCATATATAGGCAAAATCAAATTAAGATCGGACCATTATATCATATAGCTGCCATAGGATCGATCGGTCGAAAATTAAGTTGTATGAAAAAACATTTTGCTTTTCATTATATCTTGACCAAACTCGACATTTATTAGTTTTTACTAAGTTTACTCCTCATATATAGGCAAAATACTATTAAGATCGGACCACTACATCATATAGCTGTCATAGAAACGATCGGTCGAAAATTAAGTTGTTATATGAAAAAACATTTTGTTTTTCAAGATATCTTGACCAAAATCGGCATTTATTAGATTTACTTTACTCTTCATATATATGCAAAATCCTATTAAGATCGGACCATTATATCATATGCCTGCCATAGGAACGATAGGTCAAAAAATTGGTGTATGAAAACACATTTTGTTTTTCAACATATCTTGAACAAACTTGCCATTTATTAGTCTTACTATAATCCTCATATATATGCAAAATTCTATTGAGATCGGACCACTACATCATATAACTGCCATACGAACGATCGGTCGAAAATTAAGTTGTTGTAAAAAAAAACAGTTTGTTTGTTAGATATCTTGACCAAACTCGGCATTTATTAGTTTTACTATACTCCTCATATATAGGCAAAACCGTTTTAAGATCGGACCACTATATCATATAGCAGCCAAAGAAACGATCGGTCGAAAAATAAGTTGTATGAAAAAACATTTTGCTTTTCATTATATCTTGACCAAACTCGACATTTATTAGTTTTACTAAGTTTACTCCTCATATATAGGCAAAATACTATTAAGATCGGACCACTACATCATATAGCTGTCATAGAAACGATCGGTCGAAAATTAAGTTGTTATATGAAAAAACATTTGTTTTTCAAGATATCTTGACCAAATCGGCATTATTAGATTTACTTTACTCCTCATATATATGCAAAATCCAATTATGATCGACCACTATATCAAATATCTGCCATAGAACGTCCGTTCGAAAATTAAGTTGTTTAATGGACAAATAAGTTTACTATACTCCTCATATATAGGCAAAATCCTATTGAGATGGGACCACTACATCATATAGCTGCCATAGGAACGTTTGGTCGAAAATTAAATTGTTGTATAAAAAAACATTTTGTTTTTAAAATATCTTGACCAAACTTGGCTTTTATCAGTTTAACTATACTCCTTATAAATAGGCGAAATCACATTAAGATCGGACCATTATATCATATAGCTGCCATAGGAACGATCGGTCGAAAATTAAGTTGTATAAAAAAACATTTTGTTTTTCAAAATATCTTGACCAAACTTGGCATGTATTAGTTTTACTAAGTTTACTCCTCATATATAGGAAAAATCATATTAAGATCGGACTTCTATATCATAAAGTTGCTATAGGAACGATCGGTCGAAAATTAAGTTGTATGAAAAATGTTTGTTTTTAAGATATCTTGACCAAACTTGGCATTTAGTAGTTTAACTAAACTCCTCATATATTGGCAAAATTATATTAAGTTCGGACCATTATATTATATAGCCTCCATAGGAACGATCGTACGAAAATTAAGTTGTTGTAAAAAAAACATTTTGTTTTTTTAAGATATGTTGACCAAACTCGGCATTTATTAGTTTTATTATACTCCTCATAAATAGGCAAAATCATATTAGGATCGGACTACTATATCATAAAGCTGCCATAGGAACGATCGGTCGAAAATTAAGTTGTTGTATGAAAAACATTTTATTTTTAAGATATCTTGACCAACTCGGCATTTAGTAGTTTTACTAAACTTCTCATATATAGGCAAAATTATATTAAGATCGGACTATTATATTAGATAGCTGCCATTGGAACGATCGTACGAAAATTAAGTTGTTGTTAAAAAAAACATTTTGTTTTTAAGATATGTTGACCAAACTCGGCATTTATTAGTTTTACTTTACTCTTCAAATATATACAAATCAAATTAAGATCAGCCCATTATATCATATAGCTGCCATAGGAACGATCGGTCGAAAATTAAGTTGTATGAAAAAACATTTTGCTTTTCAAGATATCTGACTAAACTCGTCATTTATTAGTTTTACTAAGTTTACTCCTCATATATAGGCAAAATCCTACTGAGATCGGACCACTACGTCATAAAACTGCCATACGACGGATCGGTCGAAAATTAAGTTGTTATATGAAAAAACATTTGTTTTCAAGATATCTTGACCAAAATCGGCATTTATTAGTTTTACTTTACTCTTCATATATAGGCAAAATACTATTAAGATCGGACCATTATATCATACAGCTGCCATAAGAACGATCGGTCAAAAATTAAGTTGCATACAAATATATTTGGCTTTTCATGATATCTTGACCAAATCTCAGCATTTTTTTGTTTTAAAATGCTCGTCAAATATATATGAAAATCATATTAAGATCGGACTACTATATGAAATATCTGCCATAGAACGACCGTTCGAAAATTAAGTTGTTTAATGGACGAATAGGTTTACCATACTCCTCATATATAGGCAAAATCCTATTGAGGTCGGACCAATACATCATATAGCTGCCATAGGATCGATCGGTCGAAAATTAAGTTGTATGAAAAACATTTTGTTTTTCAAAATATCTTGACCAAACTTGGCTTTTATTAGTTTTTCTATACTCCTCATATATAGGCAAACTCAAATTAAGATCGGACCATTATATCATATAGCTGCTATAGGAACGATCGGTCGAAAATTAAGTTGAATGAAAAATCATTTTGCTTTTCATGATATCTTGACCAAACTCGGCATTTATTAGTTATACTAAGTTTACTCCTCATATATAGGCAAAATACTATTAAGATCGGAACACTATATCATATAGCTGCCATAGGAACGATCGGTCGAAAATTAAGTTGTCATTTTGCTTTTCATGATATCTTGACCAAACTCGGCATTTATTAGTTATACTAAGTTTACTCCTCATATATAGGCAAAATACTATTAAGATCGGAACACTATATCATATAGCTGCCATAGGAACGATCGGTCGAAAATTAAGTTGTTATATGAAAAAACATTTTGTTTTTCAAGATATCTTGACCAAATCGGCATGTATTATTTTTACTTTACTCTTCATATATAGGCAAAATTCTATTAAGATCGGACCAGTATATCATACAGCTGCCATAGGAACGATCGATCGAAAATTAAGTTGCATATAAATATATTTTGTTTTTTCAAGATATCTCGACTAAACTTGGCATTTATTTGTTTTACTATGCTCCTCATATATATGCAAAATCCTTTTATGATCGGACCACTATATCATATAGCTGCCATAGAACGATCGTTCGAAAATTAAGTTGTATGAAACAACATTCTGTTTTTCAAAATATCTTTACCAAATTTGTCATTTATTAGTTTTACTATACTCCTCATATATAGGAAAAATCCAATTGAGATCGGACCACTACATCATATTGGTGGAAAATTAAGTTGTTGTATGAAAAAACATTTTGTTTTTCAAAATATCTTTACCAAATTGGCTTTTATTAGTTTAAATATACTCCTTATAAATAGGCGAAATCAATTTAAGATCGGACCATTATATCATATAGCTGCCATAGGAACGATCGGTCGAATATTAAGTTGTTGTATAAAAAACATTTTGTTTTTCAAAATATCTTGACCAAACTTGGCTTTTATTAGTTTAACTATACTCCTTATAAATAGGCGAAATCAAATTAAGATCGGACCATATATCATATAGCTGCCATAGGAACGATCGGACGAAAACTAAGTTGTTGTATAAAAAAACATTTTGTTTTTCAAAATATCTTGACCAAAGTTGGAACTTATTAGTTTTACTAAGTTTACTCCTCATATATAGGAAAAATCATATTAAGATCGGACTTCTATATCATAAAGCTGCTATAGGAACGATCGGTCGAAAATTAAGTTGTTGTTTCAAAAATGTTTTGTTTTTAAGATATATTGACCAAACTCGGCATTTAGTAGTTTTACTAAACTCCTCATATATTGGCAAAATTCCATAGGAACGATCGTATGAAAATTAAGTTGTTGTAAGAAAAAACATTTTGTTTTTAAGATACGTTGACCAAACTCGGCATTTATTAGTTTTATTATACTCCTCATATATAGGCAAAATCATATTAGGATCGGAGTACTATATCATAAAGCTGCCATAGGAACGATCGGTCGAAAATTAAGTTGTTGTATGAAAAACATTTTATTTTTAAGATATCTTGACCAAACTTGGCATTTAGTAGTTTTACTAAACTTCTCATATATAGGCAAAATTATATTAAGATCGGACTATTATATTAGATAGCTGCCATTGGAACGATCGTACGAAAATTAAGTTGTTGTTAAAAAAACATTTTGTTTTTTAAGATATGTTGACCAAACTCGGCATTTATTAGTTTTACTTTACTCTTCAATATATACAAAATCAAGTTAAGATCAGCCCATTATATCATATAGCTGCCATAGGAACGATCGGTCGAAAATTAAGTTGTATGAAAAAACATTTTGCTTTTCAAGATATCTGACTAAACTCGTCATTTATTAGTTTTACTAAGTTTACTCCTCATATATAGGCAAAATCCTACTGAGATCGGACCACTACATCATAAAACTGCCATACGACGGATCGGTCGAAATTAAGTTGTTATATGAAAAAACATTTTGTTTTTCAAGATATCTTGACCAAAATCGGCATTTATTAGTTTTACTTTACTCTTCATATATAGGCAAAATACTATTAAGATCGGACCATTATATCATACAGCTGCCATAAGAACGATCGGTCAAAAATTAAGTTGCATACAAATATATTTGGCTTTTCATGATATCTTGACCAAAACTCAGCATTTTTTTGTTTTAAATGCTCGTCAAATATATATGAAAATCATATTAAGATCGGACTACTATATCAAATATCTGCCATAGAACGACCGTTCGAAAATTAAGTTGTTTAATGGACGAATAGGTTTACCATACTCCTCATATATAGGCAAAATCCTATTGAGGTCGGACCAATACATCATATAGCTGCCATAGGATCGATCGGTCGAAAATTAAGTTGTATGAAAAAACATTTTGTTTTTCAAAATATCTTGACCAAACTTGGCTTTTATTAGTTTTCTATACTCCTCATATATAGGCAAACTCAAATTAAGATCGGACCATTATATCATATAGCTGCTATAGGAACGATCGGTCGAAAATTAAGTTGAATGAAAAATCATTTTGCTTTTCATGATATCTTGACCAAACTCGGCATTTATTAGTTATACTAAGTTTACTCCTCATATATAGGCAAAATACTATTAAGATCGGAACACTATATCATATAGCTGCCATAGGAACGATCGGTCGAAAATTAAGTTGTCATTTTGCTTTTCATGATATCTTGACCAAACTCGGCATTTATTAGTTATACTAAGTTTACTCCTCATATATAGGCAAAATACTATTAAGATCGGAACACTATATCATATAGCTGCCATAGGAACGATCGGTCGAAAATTAAGTTGTTATATGAAAAAACATTTTGTTTTTCAAGATATCTTGACCAAAATCGGCATGTATTATTTTTACTTTACTCTTCATATATAGGCAAAATTCTATTAAGATCGGACCAGTATATCATACAGCTGCCATAGGAATGATCGATCGAAAATTAAGTTGCATATAAATATATTTTGTTCTTTCAAGATATCTCGACTAAACTTGGCATTTATTTGTTTTACTATGCTCCTCATATATATGCAAAATCCTTTTATGATCGGACCACTATATCATATAGCTGCCATAGAACGATCGTTCGAAAATTAAGTTGTATGAAACAACATTCTGTTTTTCAAAATATCTTTACCAAATTTGTCATTTATTAGTTTTACTATACTCCTCATATATAGGAAAAATCCAATTGAGATCGGACCACTACATCATATTGGTGGAAAATTAAGTTGTTGTATGAAAAAACATTTTGTTTTTCAAAATATCTTTACCAAATTTGGCTTTTATTAGTTTAAATATACTCCTTATAAATAGGCGAAATCAATTTAAGATCGGACCATTATATCATATAGCTGCCATAGGAACGATCGGTCGAATATTAAGTTGTTGTATAAAAAACATTTTGTTTTTCAAAATATCTTGACCAAACTTGGCTTTTATTAGTTTAACTATACTCCTTATAAATAGGCGAAATCAAATTAAGATCGGACCATTATATCATATAGCTGCCATAGGAACGATCGGACGAAAACTAAGTTGTTGTATAAAAAACATTTTGTTTTTCAAAATATCTTGACCAAAGTTGGAATTTATTAGTTTTACTAAGTTTACTCCTCATATATAGGAAAAATCATATTAAGATCGGACTTCTATATCATAAAGCTGCTATAGGAACGATCGGTCGAAAATTAAGCTGTTGTTTCAAAAATGTTTTGTTTTTAAGATATATTGACCAAACTCGGCATTTAGTAGTTTTACTAAACTCCTCATATTTTGGCAAAATTCCATAGGAACGATTGTATGAAAATTAAGTTGTTGTAAGAAAAAACATTTTGTTTTTTAAGATACGTTGACCAAACTCGGCATTTATTAGTTTTATTATACTCCTCATATATAGGCAAAATCATATTAGGATCGGAGTACTATATCATAAAGCTGCCATAGGAACGATCGGTCGAAAATTAAGTTGTTGTTAGAAAAAACATTTTGTTTTTTAAGATATGTTGACCAAACTCGGCATTTATTAGTTTTACTAAACTTCTCATATATAGGCAAAATTATATTAAGATCGGACTATTATATTAGATAGCTGCCATTGGAACGATCGTACGAAAATTAAGTTGTTGTTAAAAAAAACATTTTGTTTTTTAAGATATGTTGACCAAACTCGGCATTTATAGTTTTACTTTACTCTTCAAATATATACAAAATCAAATTAAGATCAGCCCATTATATCATATAGCTGCCATAGGAACGATCGGTCGAAAATTAAGTTGTATGAAAAAACATTTTGCTTTTCAAGATATCTGACTAAACTCGTCATTTATTAGTTTTACTAAGTTTACTCCTCATATATAGGCAAAATCCTACTGAGATCGGACCACTACATCATAAAACTGCCATACGACGGATCGGTCGAAAATTAAGTTGTTATATGAAAAACATTTTGTTTTTCAAGATATCTTGACCAAAATCGGCATTTATTAGTTTTACTTTACTCTTCATATATAGGCAAAATACTATTAAGATCGGACCATTATATCATACAGCTGCCATAAGAACGATCGGTCAAAAATTAAGTTGCATACAATATATTTGGCTTTTCATGATATCTTGACCAAAACTCAGCATTTTTTTGTTTTTAAAATGCTCGTCAAATATATATGAAAATCATATTAAGATCGGACTACTATATCAAATATCTGCCATAGAACGACCGTTCGAAAATTAAGTTGTTTAATGGACGAATAGGTTTACCATACTCCTCATATATAGGCAAAATCCTATTGAGGTCGGACCAATACATCATATAGCTGCCATAGGATCGATCGGTCGAAAATTAAGTTGTATGAAAAACATTTTGTTTTTCAAAATATCTTGACCAAACTTGGCTTTTATTAGTTTTTCTATACTCCTCATATATAGGCAAACTCAAATTAAGATCGGACCATTATATCATATAGCTGCTATAGGAACGATCGGTCGAAAATTAAGTTGAATGAAAAATCATTTTGCTTTTCATGATATCTTGACCAAACTCGGCATTTATTAGTTATACTAAGTTTACTCCTCATATATAGGCAAAATACTATTAAGATCGGAACACTATATCATATAGCTGCCATAGGAACGATCGGTCGAAAATTAAGTTGTCATTTTGCTTTTCATGATATCTTGACCAAACTCGGCATTTATTAGTTATACTAAGTTTACTCCTCATATATAGGCAAAATACTATTAAGATCGGAACACTATATCATATAGCTGCCATAGGAACGATCGGTCGAAAATTAAGTTGTTATATGAAAAAACATTTTGTTTTTCAAGATATCTTGACCAAAATCGGCATGTATTATTTTTACTTTACTCTTCATATATAGGCAAAATTCTATTAAGATCGGACCAGTATATCATACAGCTGCCATAGGAATGATCGATCGAAAATTAAGTTGCATATAAATATATTTTGTTTTTTCAAGATATCTCGACTAAACTTGGCATTTATTTGTTTTACTATGCTCCTCATATATATGCAAAATCCTTTTATGATCGGACCACTATATCATATAGCTGCCATAGAACGATCGTTCGAAAATTAAGTTGTATGAAACAACATTCTGTTTTTCAAAATATCTTTACCAAATTTGTCATTTATTAGTTTTACTATACTCCTCATATATAGGAAAAATCCAATTGAGATCGGACCACTACATCATATTGGTGGAAAATTAAGTTGTTGTATGAAAAACATTTTGTTTTTCAAAATATCTTTACCAAATTTGGTTTTTTTTAGTTTAAATATACTCCTTATAATAGGCGAAATCAATTTAAGATCGGACCATTATATCATATAGCTGCCATAGGAACGATCGGTCGAATATTAAGTTGTTGTATAAAAAACATTTTGTTTTTCAAAATATCTTGACCAAACTTGGCTTTTATTAGTTTAACTATACTCCTTATAAATAGGCGAAATCAAATTAAGATCGGACCATTATATCATATAGCTGCCATAGGAACGATCGGACGAAAACTAAGTTGTTGTATAAAAAAACATTTTGTTTTTCAAAATATCTTGACCAAAGTTGGAACTTATTAGTTTTACTAAGTTTACTCCTCATATATAGGAAAAATCATATTAAGATCGGACTTCTATATCATAAAGCTGCTATAGGAACGATCGGTCGAAAATTAAGTTGTTGTTTCAAAAATGTTTTGTTTTTAAGATATATTGACCAAACTCGGCATTTAGTAGTTTTACTAAACTCCTCATATTTTGGCAAAATTCCATAGGAACGATTGTATGAAAATTAAGTTGTTGTAAGAAAAAACATTTTGTTTTTTAAGATACGTTGACCAAACTCGGCATTTATTAGTTTTATTATACTCCTCATATATAGGCAAAATCATATTAGGATCGGAGTACTATATCATAAAGCTGCCATAGGAACGATCGGTCGAAAATTAAGTTGTTGTTAGAAAAAACATTTTGTTTTTTAAGATATGTTGACCAAACTCGGCATTTATTAGTTTTACTTTACGCTTCATATATAGACAAAATCAAATTAAGATCGGCCCATTATATCATATAGCTGCCATAGGAACGATCGGTCGAAAATTAAGTTGCATACAAATATATTTTGCTTTTCATGATATCTTGACCAAAACTCGGCATTTATTTGTTTTAAAATGCTCGTCAAATATATATGAAAATCATATTAAGATCGGACCACTATATCAAATATCTGCCATAGAACGACCATTCGAAAATTAAGCTGTTTAATGGACAAATAGTTTACCATACTCCTCATATATAGGCAAAATCCTATTGAGATCGGACCAATACATCATATAGCTGCCATAGGACCGATCGGTCGAAAATTAAGTTGTTGTATGAAAAAACATTTTGTTTGTTAAGATATCTTGACCAAACTTGGCATTTATTAGTTTTACTATACTCTTCATATATAGGCAAAACCGTATTAAGATCGGACCACTATATCATATAGCAGCCATAGGAACGATCGGTCGAAAAATAAGTTGTATGAAAAAATATTTTGTTTTTCAAGATATCTTGACCAAACTCGGCATTAATTAGTTTTACTATACTCTTCATATATAGGCAAAACCCTATTAAGATCGGACCACTATATCAAATATCTGCCATAGAACGTCCGTTCGAAAATTAAGTTGTTTAATGGACAAATAAGTTTACTATACTCCTCATATATAGGCAAAATCCTATTGAGATCGGACCACTACATCATATAACTGCCATACGAACGATCGGTCAAAAATTAAGTTGTTGTAAGAAAAAACATTTTGTTTGTTAAGATATCTTGACCAAACTTGGCACTTATTAGTTTTACTATACTCTTCATATATAGGCAAAACCGTATTAAGATCGGACCACTATATCATATAGCAGCCATAGGAACGATCGGTCGAAAAATAAGTTGTATGAAAAAATATTTTGTTTTTCAAGATATCTTGACCAAACTCGGCATTAATTAGTTTTACTATACTCTTCATATATAGGCAAAACCCTATTAAGATCGGACCACTATATCATATAGCTGCCATAGGAACGATCGGTCGAAAATTAAGTTGCAGGAAAAAATATTTTGTTTTTCAAGATATCTGACCAAACTCGTCATTTTTTTTTTTACTAAGTTTACTCCTCATATATAGGCAAAATCCTATTGAGATCGGACCACTACATCATATAACTGCCATACGAACGATCGGTCAAAAATTAAGTTGTTGTAAGAAAAAACATTTTGTTTGTTAAGATATCTTGACCAAACTTGGCATTTATTAGTTTTACTATACTCTTCATATATAGGCAAAACCGTATTAAGATCGGACCACTATATCATATAGCAGCCATAGGAACGATCGGTCGAAAAATAAGTTGTATGAAAAAATATTTTGTTTTTCAAGATATCTTGACCAAACTCGGCATTAATTAGTTTTACTATACTCTTCATATATAGGCAAAACCCTATTAAGATCGGACCACTATATCATATAGCTGCCATAGGAACGATCGGTCGAAAATTAAGTTGCAGGAAAAAATATTTTGTTTTTCAAGATATCTTGCCCAAACTCGGCATTTATTAGTTTTACTATACTCCTCATATATAGGCAAAATCAAATTAAGATCGGACCATTATATCATATAGATGCCATAGGATCGATCGGTCGAAAATTAAGTTGTATGAAAAAACATTTTGCTTTTCATTATATCTTGACCAAACTCGACATTTATTAGTTTTACTAAGTTTACTCCTCATATATAGGCAAAATACTATTAAGATCGGACCACTACATCATATAGCTGTCATAGAAACGATCGGTCGAAAATTAAGTTGTTATATGAAAAAACATTTTGTTTTTCAAGATATCTTGACCAAAATCTGCATTTATTAGATTTACTTTACTCTTCATATATATGCAAAATCCTATTAAGATCGAACTATTATATCATATGCCTGCCATAGGTCAAAAAATAGGTGTATGAAAACACATTTTGTTTTTCAACATATCTTGAACAAACTTGCCATTTATTAGTCTTACTATAATCCTCATATTATGCAAAATCCTATTGAGATGGGACCACTACATTATATAGCTGCCATAGGAACGTTTGGTCGAAAATTAAATTGTTGTATAAAAAAACATTTTGTTTTTAAAATATCTTGACCAAACTTGGCATGTATTAGTTTTACTAAGTTTACTCCTCATATATAGGAAAAATCATATTAAGATCGGACTTCTATATCATAAAGTTGCTATAGGAACGATCGGTCGAAAATTAAGTTGTATGAAAAATGTTTTGTTTTTAAGATATCTTGACCAAGCTCGGCATTTAGTAGTTTAACTAAACTCCTCATATATTGGCAAAATTACATTAAGTTCGGACCATTATATTATATAGCCGCCATAGGAACGATCGTACGAAAATTAAGTTGTTGTAAAAAAAACATTTTGTTTTTTAAGATATGTTGACCAAACTCGGCACTTATTAGTTTTATCATACTCCTCATAAATAGGCAAAATCATATTAGGATCGGACTACTATATCATAAAGCTGCCATAGGAACGATCGGTCGAAAATTAAGTTGTTGTATGAAAAACATTTTAATTTTGAGATATCTTGACCAAACTCGGCATTTAGTAGTTTTACTAAACTTCTCATATATAGGCAAAATTATATTAAGATCGGACTATTATATTAGATAGCTGCCATTGGAACGATCGTACGAAAATTAAGTTGTTGTTAGAAAAAACATTTTGTTTTTTAAGCTATGTTGACCAAACTCGGCATTTATTAGTTTTACTTTACTCTTCAAATATATACAAAATCAAATTAATATCGGCCCATTATATCATATAGCTGCCATAGGAACGATCGGTCGAAAATTAAGTTGTATGAAAAACATTTTGCTTTTCATGATATCTTGACCAAACTCGGCATTTATTAGTTTTACTAAGTTTACTCCTCATATATAGGCAAAATACTATTAAGATCGGAACACTATATCATATAGCTGTTTTACTAAGTTTTACTAAGTTTACTCCCCATATACAGGCAAAATCCTATTGAGATCGGACCACTAGATCATATAACTGCCATACGAACGATCGGTCGAAAATTAAGTTGTTGTAAGAAAAACATTTTGGTTTTTAATATATCTTGACCAAACACGGCATTTATTAGTTTTACTATACTCCTCATATATATGCAAAATCCTATTAAGATCGGACCAGTATATCATACAGTTAAGTTGTATGAAAATCATTTTGTTTTTCAAAATATCTTGACCAAACTTGGCTTTTATTAGTTTTTCTATACTCCTCATATATAGGCAAACTCAAATTAAGATCGGACCATTATATCATATAGCTGCCATAGGAACGATCGGTCGAAAATTAAGTTGTATGAAAAAACATTTTGCTTTTCAAGATATCTGACCAAACTCGTCATTTTTTATTTTTACTAAGTTTACTCCTCATATATAGGCAAAATCCTACTGAGATCGGACCACTACATCATAAAACTGCCATACGACGGATTGGTCGAAAATTAAGTTGTTATATGAAAAAACATTTTGTTTTTCAAGATATCTTGACCAAAATCGGCATTTATTAGTTTTACTTTACTCTTCATATATAGGCAAAATCCTATTAAGATCGGACCATTATATCATACAGCTGCCATAAGAACGATCGGTCAAAAATTAAGTTGCATACAAATATATTGGCTTTTCATGATATCTTGACCAAAACTCGGCATTTATTTGTTTTAAAATGCTCGTCAAATATATATGAAAATCATATTAAGATCGGACTACTATATCAAATATCTGCCATAGAACGACCGTTCGAAAATTAAGTTGTTTAATGGACGAATAGGTTTACCATACTCCTCATATATAGGCAAAATCCTATTGAGGTCGGACCAATACATCATATAGCTGCCATAGGATCGATCGGTCGAAAATTAAGTTGTATGAAAAAACATTTTGTTTATTAAGATATCCTGACCAAACTTGGCTTTTATTAGTTTTTCTATACTCCTCATATATAGGCAAACTCAAATTAAGATCGGACCATTATATCATATAGCTGCTATAGGAACGATCGGTCGAAAATTAAGTTGAATGAAAAATCATTTTGCTTTTCATGATATCTTGACCAAACTCGGCATTTATTAGTTATACTAAGTTTACTCCTCATATATAGGCAAAATACTATTAAGATCGGAACACTATATCATATAGCTGCCATAGGAACGATCGGTCGAAAATTAAGTTGTCATTTTGCTTTTCATGATATCTTGACCAAACTCGGCTTTTATAGTTATACTAAGTTTACTCCTCATATATAGGCAAAATACTATTAAGATCGGAACACTATATCATATAGCTGCCATAGGAACGATCGGTCGAAAATTAAGTTGTTACATGAAAAAACATTTTGTTTTTCAAGATATCTTGACCAAAATCGGCATTTATTATTTTTACTTTACTCTTCATATATAGGCAAAATTCTATTAAGATCGGACCATTATATCATACAGCTGCCATAAGAACGATCGGTCGAAAATTAAGTTGCATATCAATATATTTTGTTTTTTCAAGATATCTTGACCAAACTTGGCATTTCTTTGTTTTACTATGCTCCTAATATATATGCAAAATCCTATTATGATCGGACCACTATATCAAATATCTGCCATAGAACGTCCGTTCGAAAATTAAGCTGTTTAATGGACAAATAGGTTTACTATACACCTCATATATAGGCAAAATCCTATTGAGGTCGGACCACTACATCATATAACTGCCATACGAACGATCGGTCGAAAATTAAGCTGTTGTAAAAAATAACAGTTTGATTTTTAAGATATCTTGACCAAAGTCGGCATTTATTAGTTTTACTATACTCCTCATATATATGCAAAACCTCTTATGATCGGACCACTATATCAAATATTTGCTATAGAACGTCCGTTCGAAAATTAAGCTGTTTAATGGACAAATAGGTCTACTATACTCCTCATATATAGGCAAAATCCTATTGAGATCGGACCACTACATCATATAACTGCCATACGAACGATCGGTCGAAAATTAAGTTGTTGTAAAAAAAAACAGTTTGATTTTTAAGATATCTTGACCAAACTGGGCATTTATTAGTTTTACTATACTCTTCATATATAGGCAAAACCGTATTAAGATCGGACCACTATATCATATAGCAGCCATAGGAACGATCGGTCGAAAAATAAGTTGTATGAAAAAATATTTTGTTTTTCAAGATATCATGACCAAACTCGGCATTTATTAGTTTTACTATACTCCTCATATATAGGCAAAACCCTATTAAGATCCGAACACTATATCATATAGCTGCCATAGGAACGATCGGTCGAAAATTAAGTAGCATGAAAAATATTTTGTTTTTCAAGATATCTTGCCCAAACTCGGCATTTATTAGTTCTACTATACTCTTCATATATAGGCAAAATTCTATTAAGATCGGACCATTATATCATATAGCTGCCATAGGATCGATCGGTCGAAAATTAAGTTGTTTAATGGACAAATAGGTTTACTATACTCCTCATATATAGGCAAAATTCTATTGAGATCGGACCACTACATCATATAACTGCATACGAACGATCGGTCGAAAATTAAGTTGTTGTAAGAAAAAACATTTTGATTTTTAAGATATCTTGACCAAAGTCGGCATTTATTAGTTTTACTATACTCCTCATATATATGCAAAATCCTATTATGATCGGAACACTATATCAAATATCTGCCATAGAACGTCCGTTCAAAAATTAAGCTGTTTAATGGACAAATAGGCTTACTATACTCCTCATATATAGGCAAAATCCTATTGAGATCGGACCACTACATCTTATAACTGCCATACGAACGATCGGTCGAAAATTAACTTGTAAGAAAAAACATTTTGTTTGTTAAGATATATTGACCAAACTCGGCATTTATTAGTTTTACTATACTCCTCATATATAGGAAAAACCCTATTAAGATCGGACCACTATATCACATAGCTGCCATAGGAACGATCGGTCGAAAATTAAGTTGCATGAAAAAATATTTTGTTTTTCAAGATATCTTGCCCAAACTCGGCATTTATTAGTTTTACAATACTCCTCATATATAGGCAAAATCCTATTGAGATCGGACCACTACATCATATAACTGCCATACGAACGATCGGTCGAAAATTAAATTGATGTAAGAAAAAACATTTTGGTTTTTAAGATATCTTGACCAAACTCGGCATATATTAGTTTTACTATACTCCTCATATATATGCCAAATTCTATTAAGATCGGACCAGTATATCATACAGCTACCATAGGAACGATCGGTCGAAAATTAAGTTGCATATAAATATATTTTGTTTTTTCAAGATATCTTGACCAAACTTGGCATTTATTTGTTTTACTATGCTCCTCATATATATGCAAAATCCTTTTATGATCGGACCACTATATCATATAGCTGCCATAGAACGATCGGTCGAAAATTAAGTTGAATGAAAAATCATTTTGCTTTTCATGATATCTTGACCAAACTCGGCATTTATTAGTTATACTAAGTTTACTCCTCATATATAGGCAAACTCAAATTAAGATCGGACCATTATATCATATAGCTGCTATAGGAACGATCGGTCGAAAATTAAGTTGAATGAAAAATCATTTTGCTTTTCATGATATCTTTACCAAACTCGGCATTTATTAGTTATACTAAGTTTACTCCTCATATATAGGCAAAATACTATTAAGATCGGAACACTATATCATATAGCTGCCATAGGAACGATCGGTCGAAAATTAAGTTGTCATTTTGCTTTTCATGATATCTTGACCAAACTCGGCTTTTATTAGTTATACTAAGTGTACTCCTCATATATAGGCAAAATACTATTAAGATCGGAACACTATATCATATAGCTGCCATAGGAACGATCGGTCGAAAATTAAGTTGTTACATGAAAAAACATTTGTTTTTCAAGATATCTTGACCAAAATCGGCATTTATTATTTTTACTTTACTCTTCATATATAGGCAAAATTCTATTAAGATCGGACCATTATATCATACAGCTGCCATAAGAACGATCGGTCGAAAATTAAGTTGCATATCAATATATTTTGTTTTTTCAAGATATCTTGACCAAACTTGGCATTTCTTTGTTTTACTATGCTCCTAATATATATGCAAAATCCTATTATGATCGGACCACTATATCAAATATCTGCCATAGAACGTCCGTTCGAAAATTAAGCTGTTTAATGGACAAATAGGTTTACTATACACCTCATATATAGGCAAAATCCTATTGAGGTCGGACCACTACATCATATAACTGCCATACGAACGATCGGTCGAAAATTAAGCTGTTGTAAAAAATAACAGTTTGATTTTTAAGATATCTTGACCAAAGTCGGCATTTATTAGTTTTACTATACTCCTCATATATATGCAAAACCTCTTATGATCGGACCACTATATCAAATATTTGCTATAGAACGTCCGTTCGAAAATTAAGCTGTTTAATGGACAAATAGGTCTACTATACTCCTCATATATAGGCAAAATCCTATTGAGATCGGACCACTACATCATATAACTGCCATACGAACGATCGGTCGAAAATTAAGTTGTTGTAAAAAAAAACAGTTTGATTTTTAAGATATCTTGACCAAACTGGGCATTTATTAGTTTTACTATACTCTTCATATAGGCAAAACCGTATTAAGATCGGACCACTATATCATATAGCAGCCATAGGAACGATCGGTCGAAAAATAAGTTGTATGAAAAAAATTTTGTTTTTCAAGATATCATGACCAAACTCGGCATTTATTAGTTTTACTATACTCCTCATATATAGGCAAAACCCTATTAAGATCGGAACACTATATCATATAGCTGCCATAGGAACGATCGGTCGAAAATTAAGTAGCATGAAAAATATTTTATTTTTCAAGATATCTTGCCCAAACTCGGCATTTATTAGTTCTACTATACTCTTCATATATAGGCAAAATTCTATTAAGATCGGACCATTATATCATATAGCTGCCATAGGATCGATCGGTCGAAAATTAAGTTGTTTAATGGACGAATAGGTTTACCATACTCCTCATATATAGGCAAAATCCTATTGAGTTCGGACCAATACATCATATAGCTGCCATAGGATCGATCGGTCGAAAATTAAGTTGTATGAAAAAACATTTTGTTTATTAAGATATCCTGACCAAACTTGGCTTTTATTAGTTTTTCTATACTCCTCATATATAGGCAAACTCAAATTAAGATCGGACCAATACATCATATAGCTGCCATAGGAACGATCGGTCGAAAATTAAGTAGCATGAAAAATATTTTGTTTTTCAAGATATCTTGCCCAAACTCGGCATTTATTAGTTCTACTATACTCTTCATATATAGGCAAAATTCTATTAAGATCGGACCATTATATCATACAGCTGCCATAAGAACGATCGGTCGAAAATTAAGTTGCATATCAATATATTTTGTTTTTTCAAGATATCTTGACCAAACTTGGCATTTCTTTGTTTTACTATGCTCCTAATATATATGCAAAATCCTATTATGATCGGACCACTATATCAAATATCTGCCATAGAACGTCCGTTCGAAAATTAAGCTGTTTAATGGACAAATAGGTTTACTATACACCTCATATATAGGCAAAATCCTATTGAGGTCGGACCACTACATCATATAACTGCCATACGAACGATCGGTCGAAAATTAAGCTGTTGTAAAAAATAACAGTTTGATTTTTAAGATATCTTGACCAAAGTCGGCATTTATTAGTTTTACTGTACTCCTCATATATATGCAAAACCTCTTATGATCGGACCACTATATCAAATATTTGCTATAGAACGTCCGTTCGAAAATTAAGCTGTTTAATGGACAAATAGGTCTACTATACTCCTCATATATAGGCAAAATCCTATTGAGATCGGACCACTACATCATATAACTGCCATACGAACGATCGGTCGAAAATTAAGTTGTTGTAAAAAAAAACAGTTTGATTTTTAAGATATCTTGACCAAACTGGGCATTTATTAGTTTTACTATACTCTTCATATATAGGCAAAACCGTATTAAGATCGGACCACTATATCATATAGCAGCCATAGGAACGATCGGTCGAAAAATAAGTTGTATGAAAAATATTTTGTTTTTCAAGATATCATGACCAAACTCGGCATTTATTAGTTTTACTATACTCCTCATATATAGGCAAAACCCTATTAAGATCGGAACACTATATCATATAGCTGCCATAGGAACGATCGGTCGAAAATTAAGTAGCATGAAAAATATTTGGTTTTTCAAGATATCTTGCCCAAACTCGGCATTTATTAGTTCTACTATACTCTTCATATATAGGCAAAATTCTATTAAGATCGGACCATTATATCATATAGCTGCCATAGGATCGATCGGTCGAAAATTAAGTTGTTTAATGGACAAATAGGTTTACTATACTCCTCATATATAGGCAAAATTCTATTGAGATCGGACCACTACATCATATAACTGCATACGAACGATCGGTCGAAAATTAAGTTGTTGTAAGAAAAAACATTTTGATTTTTAAGATATCTTGCCCAAAGTCGGCATTTATTAGTTTTACTATACTCCTCATATATATGCAAAATCCTATTATGATCGGAACACTATATCAAATATCTGCCATAGAACGTCCGTTCAAAAATTAAGCTGTTTAATGGACAAATAGGCTTACTATACTCCTCATATATAGGCAAAATCCTATTGAGATCGGACCACTACATCTTATAACTGCCATACGAACGATCGGTCGAAAATTAACTTGTTGTAAGAAAAAACATTTTGTTTGTTAAGATATATTGACCAAACTCGGCATTTATTAGTTTTACTATACTCCTCATATATAGGAAAAACCCTATTAAGATCGGACCACTATATCACATAGCTGCCATAGGAACGATCGGTCGAAAATTAAGTTGCATGAAAAAATATTTTGTTTTTCAAGATATCTTGCCCAAACTCGGCATTTATTAGTTTTACAATACTCCTCATATATAGGCAAAATCCTATTGAGATCGGACCACTACATCATATAACTGCCATACGAACGATCGGTCGAAAATTAAATTGATGTAAGAAAAAACATTTTGGTTTTTAAGATATCTTGACCAAACTCGGCATATATTAGTTTTACTATACTCCTCATATATATGCCAAATTCTATTAAGATCGGACCAGTATATCATACAGCTACCATAGGAACGATCGGTCGAAAATTAAGTTGCATATAAATATATTTTGTTTTTTCAAGATATCTTGACCAAACTTGGCATTTATTTGTTTTACTATGCTCCTCATATATATGCAAAATCCTTTTATGATCGGACCACTATATCATATAGCTGCCATAGAACGATCGTTCGAAAATTAAGTTGTTGTATGAAAAAACATTTTGTTTTTCAAAATATCTTTACCAAATTTGGCATTTATTAGTTTTACTCTACTCCTCATATATAGGAAAAATCCTATTGAGATCGGACCACTACATCATATTGGTGGAAAATTAAGTTGTTGTATGAAAAAACATTTTGTTTTTCAAAATATCTTTACCAAGTTTGGCTTTTATTAGTTTAAATATACTCCTTATAAATAGGCGAAATCAAATTAAGATCGGACCATTATATCATATAGCTGCCATAGGAACGATCGGTCGAAAATTAAGTTGTTGTATAAAAAACATTTTGTTTTTCAAAATATCTTGACCAAACTTGGCTTTTATTAGTTTAACTATACTCCTTATAAATAGGCGAAATCAAATTTAGATCGGACCATTATATCATATAGCTGCCATATGAACGATCGATCGAAAACTAAGTTGTTGTATAAAAAAACATTTTGTTTTTCAAATATCTTGACCAAACTTGGCTTTTATTAGTTTAACTATACTCCTTATAAATAGGCGAAATCAAATTAAGATCGGACCATTATATCATATAGCTGCCATAGGAACGATCGGTCGAAAATTAAGTTGTTATATAAGAAAACATTTTGTTTTTCAAAATATCTTGACCAAAGTTGGAATTTATTAGTTTCACTAAGTTTACTCCTCATATATAGGAAAAATCATATTAAGATCGGACTTCTATATCATAAAGCTGCTATAGAAACGATCGGTCGAAAATTAAGTTGTTGTTTCAAAAATGTTTTGTTTTTAAAATATCTTGACCAAACTCGGCATTTAGTAGTTTTACTAAACTCCTCATATATTGGCAAAATTCCATAGGAACGATCGTACGAAAATTAAGTTGTTGTAAGAAAAAACATTCTGTTTTTTAAGATATGTTGACCAAACTCGGCAGTTATTAGTTTTATTATACTCCTCATATATAGGCAAAATCATATTAGGATCGGACTACTATATCATTAAGCTGCCATAGAAATGATCGGTCGAAAATTAAGTTGCTGTTAGAAAAAACATTTTGTTTTTTAAGATATGTTGACCAAACTCGGCATTTATTAGTTTACTTTACTCTTCATATATAGACAAAATCAAATTAAGATCGGCCCATTATATCATATAGCTGCCATAGGAACGATCGGTCGAAAATTAAGTTGCATACAAATATATTTTGCTTTTCATGATATCTTGACCAAAACTCGGCATTTATTTGTTTTAAAATGCTCGTCAAATATTTATGAAAATCATATTAAGATCGGACCACTATATCAAATATCTGCCATAGAACGACCGTTCGAAAATTAAGTTGTTTAATGAACAAATAGGTTTACCATACTCCTCATATATAGGCAAAATCCAATTGAGATCGGACCAATACATCATATAGCTGCCATAGGAACGATCGGTCGAAAATTAAGTTGTTGTATGAAAAAACAGTTTGTTTTTCAAAATATCTTGACCAAACTTGGCTTTTATTAGTTTTTCTATACTCCTCATATATAGGCAAAATCAAATTAAGATCGGACCATTATATCATATAGCTGCCATAGGAACGATAGGTCGAAAATTAAGTTGTATGAAAAAACATTTTGCTTTTCATGATATCTTGACCAAACTCGGCATTTATTAGTTTTACTAAGTTTACTCCTCATATAAAGGCAAAATACTATTAAGATCGGAACACTATATCATATAGCTGCCATACGAACGATCGGTCAAAAATTAAGTTGTTATATGAAAAAACATTTTGTTTTTCAAGATATCTTGACCAAAATCGGCATTTATTAGTATTACTTTACTCTTCATATATAGGCAAATCCTATTAAGATCGGACCATTATATCATACAGCTGCCATAAGAACGATCGGTCAAAAATTAAGTTACATATAAATATATTTTGTTTTTTCAAGATATCTTGACCAAACTTGGCATTTCTTTGTTTTACTATGCTCCTCATATATATGCAAAATCCTATTATGATCGGACCTCTATATCAAATATCTGCCATAGAACGTCCGTTCGAAAATTAAGTTGTTTAATGGACAAATAGGTTTACTATACTCCTCATATATAGGCAAAATCCTATTGAGATCGGACCACTACATCATATAACTGCCATACGAACGATCGGTCGAAAATTAAGTTGTTGTAAGAAAAAACATTTTGTTTGTTAAGATATCTTGACCGAACTTGGCATTTATTAGTTTTACTATACTCTTCATATATAGGCAAAACCGTATTAAGATCGGACCACTATATCATATAATAGCCATAGGAACGATCGGTCGAAAAATAAGTTGTATGAAAAATATTTTGTTTTTCAATATATCTTGACCAAACTCGGCATTTATTAGTTTTACTATAATCCTCATATTATGCAAAATCCTATTGAGATCGGACCACTACATCATATAGCTGCCATAGGAACGTTTGGTCGAAAATTAAATTGTTGTATAAAAAAACATTTTGTTTTTAAAATATCTTGACCAAACATGGCTTTTATTAGTTTAACTATACTCCTTATAAATAGCTGCGATAGGAACGATCGGTCGAAAATTAAGTTGTTGTATAAAAAAACATTTTGTTTTTCAAAATATCTTGACCAAACTTGGCATGTATTAGTTTTACTAAGTTTACTCCTCATATATAGGAAAAATCATATTAAGATCGGACTTCTAAATCATAAAGTTTCTATAGGAACGATCGGTCCAAAATTAAGTTGTATGAAAAATGTTTTGTTTTTAAGATATCTTGACCTAACTCGGCATTTAGTACTTTTACTAAACTCCTCATATATTGGCAAAATTATATTAAGTTCGGATCATTATATTATATAGCTTCCATAAGTTGTTGTTAGAAAAAACATTTTGTTTTTTAAGATATATATATAAATGTGCAGGTCTCACTGGGCGTGATTGCGACAAGATCGCTGCTATTGCCAAGAAGGACTGTGGTGGCTTGCGTTGGTCGTGTCCAGAATGCATCGACAAGCAAATTGATTTCTCTAGAATGTATAATTCTGTGAGAAGTCAATTCTTAAAATTAAATAATGTGGCTAAGCAGCTCTCGAGTAATTTTGACTCGAGTTTCGAGTTGCTTGGCAAATATAAATTTGAGTCCCCAACCAATCGTCGGTTGGAGCCTCAACTTTTGCAATTGCCCTCTACGTCTGTTCAGACACCTACTACTTTCTTGTCCCTTCCTAGCAACTTGGAGGTATCTCCAATGTTGTCTTTATCGCCTTCTCCAAGCGACTGCCCAATTACCCCTGTTTCAACCCCTGTACTAGTCCCAGTAGAGCCCGTACCTGATCCCGTCCCAATTAATCAAACTGCCTCAGCCCCATCAGCTCCTGGCCGCAAAGGTAGACCTGCGCGCAGTCTTGCCCAGATTGTTAAAAACAATCATTGTGGCTCGTTAGCTCCCCCAACTCCTGTATTACCTACAGCCCCATCAGCGCCTACTTTAACGGTAGCTGCCCCTCGTAGGCAAGTCTTTGTGTCTCGACTTTCGTCGGACACCACTTCTGAGTCATTGGCAGCCTATATTGCTAGCAAATCTTCTGCTAGCGTGTCAATAACTAAATTTAATTTCTCCACACCTCGTGAAATATCATCATTCAAAATAAATGTTTCACATGATATGTTCCCAATCATTTGTGATCCCAAATTTTGGCCTCCACACATGATTGTTCAAGCCTAAAAAGCGTAACCAGCCTGTCACCCTTCCAGTCCCTTCAATACAGGGTACCATTTCTGCCCCAAAAAACTAGCTTCATCTTCTGACCAAATCTTTATTCATTATCAGAATGTTAGAGGTCTTATTTCGAAACTTAAAAATCTTTTCATGGCCAGCACTTCCTTCAATTCGGATATAATAGCATTTTCAGAAACATGGTTGAACTCAACCATATCTGATTTTGAGATTTTATCAAATAACTTTATTTTGTATAGAAATGATCGGCCGACTCGAGGTGGTGGGGTGTTAATTGCCGTTAAAGCCACTCTCCAGTCTGAACTTTTCTGTTTTAGTACGCCTACTGACGCTGAGATTGTCTCAGTTAAGGTGTCTTTTCCTACACGGAATGTCTATGTAACATGCTCTTATGTCCCACCTTCTTCTGATATTCAAGTTTATATGAAACATATTACTTGTATTAAAGAAGTTTCTTCACACGTGCGTGATAGTGACCTATTTATGGTGTTGGGTGATTTTAATTTGCCCAACATCTCTTGGTCATTATTTACTGCCAAAAATTAGCACGATTTATAGACTGCATGCTTGATCTTTCGTTGTTTCAAATCAATTCAATTTCTAATCATTTGATTAGAACACTTGACCTTGTATTTGTTAACGACTACCTTATTTCTAATGTGTCTAGGTCCCCTCCTTTATCTCTTCCTGAGGATGTCTATCATCCAATTTTAGAGATTGCAATGCTAAATTGTAATCCTTTCATTTCGTGCTCATCAGCCAATAAGCCCCGCTATTGCTTTCGCAAAGGAAATTATTCTTTGCTGAATCAGCTTATTTATTCAACCGATTGGTCTTTCTTATATGACTCAGTTAATATGAATACAGCCATTAATTTTTTTTACATCACCCTAATCTCCCTCTTAGATGTGTGTATTCCTAAGTCAATTCCTTCGACTACTTTTTCAAAACCACCCTGGTTTACTACCAGATTATCACATCTAAAAAATGTAAAATCCAAATATTTGAAAAAGTTTAAAAAGTCTGGTTCGTGTACAGACTTGGCTAAATATTCCATAGCCAAGTCGAACTTCTTTCTTCTTAATTCTCAATGCTATGAGAATTATCTAGCACGTTGTAAAAGGCAATTTTCCCGAAATCCGAGACAGTTTTATAATTTTGTAAACTTGAAGCGTATATCTTCAAGTTTGCCATCTTCGTTTTTTCTTGGCTTGGATAAAGCTAGCAATGACACTGATTCTGCTAACCTTTTTGCTAATTTTTTCCAATCAACTTACTCTTCAGTCTGTCCTAATACTAATGCTTACCCTTATACTATTTCTTCCGCAAGTTATATACCTCCTCTAATTATTTCACACTCCTCTCTCCTATTAGCTATAAACTCTTTAAAGTCTTCTTACTCTCCTGGGCCGGACAATATTCCTAGTTGTCTACTCAAGGAGTGTAGTTCTTCCCTTCTTTATCCATTGCTAAAGCTTTTTAATCTATCCCTTGAAACTTCTGTCTTTCCATCTCTTTGGAAAGAATCTTATATCATTCCTCTTCACAAGAAAGGTGGGAAGTCTGATATACGAAATTACAGGGGCATTGCAAAACTGTCCGCTATTCCTAAATTATTTGAAAAAGTAATCACTTCGAATTTGCAGCATTTCTGCAAATCAGTTGTTTCCCCTGTTCAACATGGATTCGTAAAGAGTAGGTCAACTACGACCAATCTGCTTTCGAAAATGCAAACTGATGTCATTTACACTGACGTCAGTACGGCGTTTGACTCTGTGCACCATGACATTTTACTTTTTAAACTTGACCGAATAGGTTTCCCCCTGTCTCTTCTGCTTTGGATTAATTCTTATTTAAAAGGTAGGACCCAAAGAGTAATGCTGAGGCTGACTACCTCTAAACGGGTTCACGTTACTTCTGGTGTTCCTCAAGGTAGTCATCTTGGACCTTTACTCTTTACTCTTTTTATAAATGATCTCCCCTCTGTTATATCACATGCCCGTGTATGTAGCATGTACTGTGGTGAAGCTACTCTAGCAATATATATCGGGTAGCAACGGTGACGGCGGTTGGCAGCCAATCTTCACAAAATAATTCGGGAAGTATTCACCGAGGCCCCTCGTGGTTGAGTTAGCATGGCAGGGCGGGATCCTCTTGCTCCCTAGCTCTTTCGGGTGGGGGGGTTCTTTTTGCCATGTCTCGATCTGCATACACAATTTTATTTTAGGATCCCTACAGAATCTAAATTGGAGACCGATACTCCGCAGAAACAAAATCTCAAACAGGCATAACTTAACGAGCACTTAAAGTGCCAATACAATGGTGATAGCTTTCATTAGGGCATATATATTCCGAAGAGGTGAAGTCTTGGATGTAAGCTGACTCTCGCGTTCGATACCCTCCCAACCATGATCTTCAGCGTTTAAGGTTTTGAAGATCCCAAAAAAAACATTCTTCTACTACATTATATCACCATGTCGCCAGGAAAGAAAACTTAGCAATTCATAATCAAAATCTGTAATTAATATTTATTATAAACAAAAGCATTATCCAATGAAACTGAATCCTTCCGTTAGATAATCTGCATCTTATTACAAGTGGCATTAATGATTCAACAATAATTCAGTAACTAAAACTAGTCAGTTAATATTTTTACAATGTCTCAAAAATTCTGCAAAAATAATTCATTTTATAAACTATTCAGTTAATATTTTTTTTCTTATGGAGCAAAAAAAAAAGCTCTCAAAATTTCGCTAAAGTGCATTTTAATAATTATAGAATACAGCTAGGTAAGAAAAAAAAAATGACATTAGTAAATGGAACTAAAGTGTATTCGGCAAAAGCAAAAAGAAAGTTATTATAATAGAGTCAATACAATTGTAGTTGATGGTTAATTGTATGGTCGAAAAAAATATGGGCAACAGAAGGTTAAGCTCAAAGCGCATGGGCAAGTCGGAGCGCAGCGCCTCCAGCTGATCAGTGAATACGATGATACATCTTTGTGTACATATATTTGATTCTGTTAAAAATCTTTTCTTTTAGGTTGCTTCTGTTTCAGCTAGTAATTGAGCGGGGTGTAGGTATAATCAAAGATGATAAGCATTCACCAGACTGACACGGTCATAAACATATTGATCGGAGCTAAAGCGTAATGTGAAACAGAAAGTAAAAAAACTCAGCAGGTGCGCATGTCAGTTTGGCTGTGCTTATCTGTGCCAAAATAAGAAAATATACTCAAAACAAAAGGTACAGACTTACATGTATTCCTCGATGAAAGGCCTTCCAGCGGAGAGTTTGCAGCAAATTTTATTTTTTTTTCTTTCATTTGTTTTCTTTTGTCTTCTGTGGGGCTTTAAATTGTTTTGATTATATTATTATGGCACAGGATGGTTTTTAAATTGTGAGTACTAAGAAGATACTCTCCGAAACTAAGTGGGAAAATTAAAAAAAATATAAAAAAATTCAGAAATGACTTTGGACTCTACAAGAAGGGGGATAGATTTATACTATTATTCCTTTCTATATATATAAAGCTATGTATATAGATGTCAATTTTTCTTTTTCACTGCACTTGCACGCGGTTTTTTGAGGGCCTAATAAATGCACTTTGCACAAACTTTTGGAAGTCTCTCACAAGATTTAGTTAACAATTTTTTTACTAAAAACATTTAACAGCAATTTTCATGCATCTGCACGCTCCGGCCAACTTAATGGGCGATGTCATCTGGGCTTCTGATCAGCGGCGCGTCAATTGGGCCCAGAAGGCTACTCCCTCTTCCGGATTCCAGACTGTGGAAACGGCGCCTGCCCGTTCTTGCTGGCATGAGCAAGGGAATGGCAGCTGATCCGCAGTTGAGGCTGACGTCTATTTAATGGGGGCAAAAATGTCATTGCCGTCCCAAGAAATTACAGTGCCGTCCAATTGGCACACGTGGCGGTTGCCTCAAAATAAGTGGGTTTTTCTGTCAGAGACGGCGGCGTCAAGATTTATTCCTCCAAAAATTACTTTCGGCAGGCAAGCAAGAACTGGTTAAAACTGTGACCAGATCTTGGCACAAAGAAATATATGCCGGTGAGGTGCTGGTGGCCGGGTGGCGGAGCGAAAGGTTATCATCAAATGAACAAAAAATTTATTTCGCCAATCGGTTACTTTTAGGGTTTTTCTTTTTATTTTTTTTTGTTTTTGGTTCAATTTAGTTGGAATTTAAATTAAACGAATTAAACGACTGATGCCCGAACTTGTTGCTTTTAGTTTAATATTTTGGTGGGGCTATGTCCGCACAGACCTTCGATGGTAAAGTAATTTTTGAAAAAGAAGGGTTATATCCGGGACCTACAGGCTTATATAGGGTCTCAGAGCTTTTTTCTTTCCCGGATTAGATTGAAGATAGCTGCGCTGCCAACGTGCACGCAGGCCAACGTGACAGACAAAAGCTGATCGCTATAGCGTCGTTACACAAACGCAAGCTGTTAGGATCGCTTACGCGGTTTAATTTAAATAGGAAAACTGCGACCACTACACCACCCGATAATATCCTACCGTTAGACGGGTATTTTGCAACGTATACTAACAGTTAAGGATCTAGGCGTAATTTTTGATTCTAAACTCTGTTTCAATCTTCACATAGATACCATCGTTAATGAGGCAAAAGGTGTACTTGGATTCATTAAACGATGGTCTAAAGAGTTTAACGATCCTTTTATAACAAAACTTCTGTACATCTCTCTTGTTCGCCCTATCCTTGAATACTGCTCTTGCATTTGGTCTCCACAGTATAACAACAGCCAGGATCGTATTGAATCTGTTCAGAAGCAATTTCTGCTTTTTGCCTTACGAGGTTTAAATTGGGACCCTAATCTTCGGTTGCCGTCCTACTCCAGCAGACTGCTTCTTCTCAACCTTCCGTCGTTAACCAACCGTAGGACAATTCTCGGTGTTGTCCTTCTACATAAGTTGATTATTGGCGACATAGATTCTCCTTTTCTGCTAGGGCGTCTTCAATTCTCTGTTCCGGCTAGACCAACCAGAAATTATCGCCCCTTTTTACTATCTACGTGCACAACAGACTACGCTATGCACAATCCTTTTCGCGTGCTATGTAAAAATTATAATAGTTTGCATCACGTTTTCTCTACCGAACTGTCTCTACCCCTAATAAATCGTTGCTTTCAGGATACCTTCGGGAAGTCGCTGACCATTCCCAGCTATGAGCAGGGGCATAGCTTGCCGGACAGGCTGAAAAATTTTCCCCCACCGGGTCGGTGATTTCCCATTACTTTTCTCTCTGTCCTATCTACTTAACACTCTTTATCTAACTTACATTGCTTTACTTTATTAACAATCTTCTTACTTTCAGTTTTCCTATTTATTGTATTTTCTTTATTAATATAGCAAATTAAGATTATTTTAATGTTACTTGTGAACACTTTTTTCCTACTTACAACCTTCTGCTTAGATGTAGGCTCTAATAGCGTCACTGACAAAATTAGCTGTGAAAAGGGGCACAGCTGGCCGGACTGGCAAATAAAACACCTCCATCGGTCGGTGATGCTATTTAGAAAATTGTATCCTTTAACTAGGCTTTTAGCATAAAATTCTATTGTATAATCTATTGAATAATGAGGAAGACACTCGTTTTGTCGACCATTAATAAATAAATAAATAAATTAGACTCTAATGTCCTTGGCATGAAAAGTACCAATATCTTTTCCTTGCTGATTTTCAAGGGAATAAAAACAATTTCCGAGTTTCTTTTTGACACGGCATTTAATAAACTGGGGAGCCAGTTTAGCATTAAATTGTGTGAGAATTTACTAAGCACAAAATTTCGACAGAACACCTCCTGTCCTTCACGAAAAGAAACAGGCTTGCTGCGTAAATTATATTGAGCCGCATTGCGCTAATAGGCTTTCCTGATGTTTTTCTGAATATCTGTCCTTAGCAATGCCAAATGGTCAGACCGCAACAGGGGGGCCTGCGGTTCTTCCAATAAGGACAACTCCTTCAATAATTTGTAATCGGTACCATGAGTGATCATATCCACCCCGAATAGGGCACGGTATGGAGAACACCCAATCGATTGGTGCAGAGCAGACCTTAAGGAGCATGAAATCCCTGTAATATGTTCATCCTAATGGGTCTGATCCTGTTTTAAATACGAGCGAATGGCGGCGAGTATTGAGCGGTTAACTCGTTCTGCAGCATTGCTCTGCGGTGGCCGAAGGGTATAATTTGGAGCCTTAGTTTCTTTACATATCTCGCAATTTCGTATGTATTCACGTACATCTTTAACTAATCCTGGCCAGAACAAATGTCTGCGGATTCTCTCAATGGTTTTTTGCATGCCGGCGTGAGACGACGTTATGCTGTCATGGGCTTGTTTGAGCACATCGACTTTAAGTCGATCAGGCACCCATAGTTTCCACGAAGGACTTTCTTGTGACGAGTCTCCCCTCGAATGTTCGGTGCGTACATACAAAAACTTATCAACTATTTTTATGTCCGGAAACTGAGTAAAATTTTGGGAAAATTTGTCTTTAATTTGTACATAGCTGGCGTCCATAAATGTATCGGACTCAAGATCTATTACAGGACCCATGTCTAATTGAGCGATTTCATTCTCAGGCAACCGAGACAAAGCGTCGGGAACAATGTGGTCTTTGCTTTTCCGATGGGAGACGGAAAATTTAAATTGTTGCAGTCTAAAAACCCATCGTGCCAGTCTACCCGATATATTTTGCTGGCGCATAAGCCATAGCAAACTAGAATGGTCGGTAACCACTTCAAATTCCTGGAGTTCCAAATAACATCGGAACTTTTCGCTTTTCGCTGCGCACGGTTTAATTTTTTTGACATGAAAGCTATCGGTTGTTCTTCATTATCTTCAGACATCTGTACTAAAACGGCGCCAATGCCAAAATCACTAGCGTCACAATGTAAGAAAAATTCTTCTTAAAGTCAGCATTTTTTAAAACCGGCGAGGATGTTAGCACTGTTTTTAAGTTGTCCATTGCGGTCTGTGCTTCAGGGGTCCACTCAAACTTTTTCTTTGTCGATAATACGTCCGTTATGGGGCAAGTGAGATCGGAAAAGTTGCATATAAACCGACGATACCAACCGCAAACTCCTAGAAATCCTCGGACTTGCTTCAAGTTTTTTGGCGGCGGCCAATTTACAATACAAGCTACTTTTTCCGGATCTGTGCAAATACCTCCGCTACCAATCACGTAACCAAGATAATTGATACTTGTTACACAGAATTGACTTTTCGAAAAATTTAAAGTCAAGTTGGCTTTTCTAAACTGCTCAGCGATGCGAACCAATACCGCCAAATGTGAACTGAAATCTTCTGACACAATACACAGATCATCCAAATATCCAAACACGCAATAGCGCAGGTCAGAAGGAATTATCTCGTACATTAACCGACACATGGTAGAAGGCGCTTTACAAAGGCCAAAGGGCATGACCTTAAACTGATATAGCGGTCTTCCGGGGACCGTAAAAGCAGTGAGAGGCTTTGAATCCTCGGAAAGTTCTATTTGCCAATAGGCGTCTTTCAAATCTAGTTTGGAAATTATATTCGCCTTAGGTAGCCGCGAAAAATGCCATCGATGCTCGGCAAAGGATAAGCATCTTTTTTTGTGGCGTCATTCAGTCTTCGATCATCCAGACAAAGGCGATCCCTTGTTGGGCTTAAGGACGAGTCGCATAGGCGAGCTCCAGGCGCTTACCGACGGCTCAATAACTCCCAGCTGCAACATGCGATCAATTTCTGCATATAACAACTTTTCTACGGCCGGACTTACAGGATAGAATCTTTGTTTCACTGGACGTGCGTCTCCTATATCTATACGGTGTTGGATCAATGTTGTGCGGCCTAATCTATCAGCAGCGTTGGGGAACAACTGCTTTACTACGTGCAGCTGTTGCGTTTGCTGGCTATCTAAGGGGTATGCAATCGACTCTGTTTCCTGCTCTTTTTCCATTGATTTTAGTTCTACAGAATTTATAATGCTTGGTGCGAGCTCAAAGGCTCTCCAAAAATCATGACCCAAAATTAGATTTTGGTTTATAGAAGGAATCACATACAGTTTCAAGGACTTGGTAGCCGATTTATACTGCATTTTAACTTCAAGCACTCCGATGACTTTCTGACTATGGCCATCTGCTGTTCTGACATGCGATTTAATAGGCTTAAATTCCGGCATTACGGTAAAATCTTGTTGCGCAAGCGTAGAACCTATGCAGCTAATATTCGCGCCTGTATCCAATAGACCAAGCTCGGTAAAGGTTAAAAACGACACTTCGGCATAGCTGCGCATATCGGTGGGATTGCAAAAACTGTCGAAACTAAAAGCTTGCTATGTTGCTTGATTTTTGAATAATAATTTTTCAAGCGCTGCGTACGCTGAGAAATACGGGATTTTTCTTCATAAAAAATCTTATTTCGGACATGCAAATAATTAGCTAACCGTTCATGTTACGGTAAAAATCGTAATTTAATAGTTTTAGCTATTTCTAAATTGTTGGAATGTGACTTTAAAGTCGGTGTAGGGACCAAGCTTTTGCTTCGGTCCACAGGTACAAAGTTCGTATGGGAATTAATTAGATTTTTGGGGGCATCCGACTGCTGCTGGATGCACCCTTCTGTTGGTTTTCCGAAGCTTTACGGATACAGTTTTGGCACTGGGGCTTATAAATGTTGGGTGCCCCGCATCCGTAACAAAATATACAGCGGTCAGCAAGGCAATTTTCCCACAGATGCCCTTGCTCTTCGCAGTTCCAACATTTAAGGTTGGTATGACATCTACGAATTGCTGCGATGTCAAAGTTTGTATCTTCTGAATTTTCTACCTCCGGTTCATTAAAAGACTCTTCTAGTCCATATACTTGGCGACGGCCAATAGTCCTGGATTTATTCATACCATCAGTGCGACAACTGAGCTCATGAACTAAATTCTCGTTCATTTGGACCAATCTACGTAGATGGCCAACTGAACTTATTGGCTGGTATAGCAGTTTATGTCGGGTTTCGGGTAATAAATTATTTTTTAAAATTTCGATTAACTCCTCCTCGTCAATTTTAATTGCAAATTTATCGATCAGTGACGCTACAGCGTCATGGAACGACACAAATGATTCCCCAGGGTTTTGCTTTCTAGCTCTTACCAGTTCTTTGCTCATAAAATCGGACCGATAATCTTTGTACTGATGGCGAAGTGCAATACAAAATTCAGTCCAGACTATGTGGTCTACCTGCTTGTGGTACCGCCAGTACCAGCCACGGGCTTTGCCTAAAAATAGCACATGTAAGTGCTTACAGAGACCCATAAAGTCGCTGTCCAAAGTTTCATCAGTCAATGTTTTGACTCTATACAGAAATTCTTCTACCCCTAATCCTTCGGTAGACCCATCAAAATGAAGATTCCATTTTTGCATGGTGTCAGCAATTTTCCCATTTCGGAATGACGAACTACTAGGCGACTCCGGGATCGGGGTTGGCAACACTCTTGGAAAGGGTGGTGCTTGTATTTGCAGTGATGACATAACGCGTGTAATTGATTGTTCGATCATCTCCTGAATTATCCTATAGTCCACTCCCAGATTTTGGCGGGTATTATTGGACTGAGTGGGTCTTCCTCTTCTTCTTACACCAGGAGCTGGTCGTGCAGGAGCGATTTCAGGTGGATTCGTGCTATTGCTAGCGTCGAGTCCTGATTGTGGTACATCACTAACATCTAATAACCTTGCTGTTGGATTCTCGCCACTCTGGGTCGGACCAGGATTAAGAGATTTTGCTAGACTGCGCGTTACCGTTCTCTCTATGTTCGTAGGTGGAGGTGGAGCAGATTGTTTTCCTCTCGGCGAGCAATCTCCAACAACTAATTTAATTGAGGCTGGATCAATCACAGCACTACAACTGGGACATTTAGCATGGTTTACCAACCAACCTTCCAAGCAAAGTTTGTGGAAAACATGCCTACAAGGGGTGCAATAGCAAGACTGTGTATTGTCCATTACTAACTGGCATAGAACACAGTGGTTATCAGCTGTCTCTGACGACGGCTGTACATTTTGTGGGCTGCGTAAAGGCAACATGCTTCATTCATATTTTCCTGATTCGTGACATTGGTTTGGTAACATAATAAAGTAGAAGTTATTTGTTTTTTTTTTTTTTTCTTTTTTTTTTTTTTTTTAATTACGAAATATAATCGCCTCATGAAAGTAGGTAATTTATCTGGTTTATTGAAACTACTATAGAAAGCGGTTTGTAACATTCAACATTTTAATCTAGTCAGAAATGTTCGGCAAGGATATGCAAAGCAGCATATGGCCATGTTCCGGGCAACATTCTAACTATCTTTGATAGTATCGTTAATACAAAACCATTAAATCTAACTTTATAACTTTTGGCTCCACGAAGACTGAGATTTACTTAACCATCAACAAGCTATCAAGTAGCAATCAGTACTGATATCTTAGCAAAATATGCAGTATTCTAAATTGCATTTGAAAGTATTTCTACCTAAGCAAACCTAATCTGTTGTTTCTCCAAAATTATAAGAAAGAAAACGAGCAAATGTATGGGACCGATTGTATAGCTGGTGTTAATAACTATAGTCGTGTTTATATATAGGCACTCAACAATATAGTAAGGTCAGATTCTGGGCATAATTCAAGCTCTGAATTTTAAGCATCGTAGTCCTAATTACTATCTTGTATACTACCAGTATCTGCGCATACGGAAGATAGACTAAGCCAGTCACATCGACGTCAGCGTGCGTGGACAATAATATAAAGACTCATTTTTTTTTTTTTTTTTTTTTAATTCAACCTCGGGCCCCACTGTGGTGAAGCTACTCTAGCAATACATATCGGGTAGCAACGGTGACGGCGGTTGGCAGCCAATCTTCACAAAATAATTCGGGAAGTATTCACCGAGGCCCCTCGTGGTTGAGTTAGCATGGCAGGGCGGGATCCTCTTGCTCCCTAGCTCTTTCAGGTGGGGGGGTTCTTTTGCCATGTCTCGACCTGCATACACAATTTTATTTTAGGAACCCTACAGAATCTAAATTGGAGACCGATACTCCGCAGAAACAAAATCTCAAAGGCATAACTTAACGAGCACTTAAAGTGCCAATACAATGGTGATAGCTTTCATTAGGGCATATATATTCCGAAGAGGCGAAGTCTTGGATGTAAGCTGACTCTCGCGTTCGATACCCTCCCAACCATGATCTTCAGCGTTTAAGGTTTTGAAGATCCCAAAAAAAACATTCTTCTACTACATTATATCACCATGTCGCCAGGAAAGAAAACTTAGCAATTCATAATCAAAATCTGTAATTAATGGGATTTTATATTAAAAGTTTATTATAAACAAGTGTATTGTTGATTTAACAAATTGTATTGCTTAGGATGATTATCATTCGAATCAAAGTAACACGTCGTTTCGTCGTTTTGTTCTCAGCCTTCATACCACACAGGTCCAGCGTTGAACTTTTCGTCTTAACGAGCAAACATCTTCTGCTCTACGTCCAGTACGTTGCCCTCGTGGCTTTGCACTGTCCTCGTTGATCGTCGTTTTTGGATAACTCGCCGTCTGCGAATTCGCCGTCTTCTTTGCTCGTTGTTACGCGTCGTGTATTCGTCGTTCGTCTTTTAGCGTGTTCGTTGTCTAGGGATTCTTGTGCTGTTGGTTGTGCACAGTGGGATTTGGGTATACAGCATTTACCCAACCCACATTCGGCCATTCTGACTAAGCGTTCGGCCCGAATGCTTCCTCGTCATCTTCATCATCGCTGCCAATGGACCATGGCTTCATATATTCGGCACACGTTGCAGAATTCTTCGGCCCATCGCAATTACCTACTTTCTGGACATCATACGCGTTGTTATGCTTAATCTTAACGACTTGATAGGGCCCCAAAAACTTAGGCTTTAATTTTAGGCCTCTACCAAACTGTGTGCGTTTTATGGCAATAAGGTCGCCAACATTATAACGTCTTGCATGCTTTCGTCTCAAATTGTATGTATTTCTATTTTCATTTTGAATTTTTAAAATTTGTTTTTTGCCTTTGCTCTTAATTCGGTTCGATCGTCATTAAATAAAGCTATTGTTTCTTTATTGATTATATCTCGAATCTTCCGATCTTCTTTTGTTTTCATTTTTACACCAACTAAAAGCTCAAAAGGTGTCGCATCAATACTTCTGGAAAATGTCGAATTAATTGCCTGCTGTACTTGGTTGATGTGTCTGTACCATTTTGTTGGATCATCAATGCTCAATTTTGAGAGTACTGAAATAATTATAGCATTCATCCTCTCGACTTGACCGTTCACTCTTGGTAGGCCTGTAGTTGTCTTAACTAGTTTTATGCCTTCGTCGTCACAGTATTTAACAAAATCTTGCGAAGTAAAGGCAGAGCCCCTATCCGTAATGATAAATGCTGGGTTACCAAATACAATACTTTGATTAGTTAACTTTGTAATAACCTCGTTTGCATTAGTAGACTTCGTTGGATACAGCCAACAAAACTTGGTAAATGAGTCAATAATCGCCAAAATGTGTTTGTAGTCTTTATGCGTTGACTCAAGTGGACCCAAGAAATCGATGTGGTAAGTGTGTAGGGGAACGTCTTCCTTCTGTAGTGGGTGTAGCAGCCCTTCTTGTTTGCCTCTTTTGCGATTTGTTAAAATGCAGGGAACGCAACAATCTATATACTTTTTTATCTTCTCTTCGAGGTTAGGAATAAAGTATTCTCGGCAAATTAACTCTTTGGTCTTTTTTGCTGCAAAATGGCCTTTGTCATGAGCATAGCCAATAATTCTTTTTTGCATGTCACTGGGTACTACTATTAACTCATCATCTTTTATAAGTTTGTATAGAATACCTGATTTTATGAAGTAGTCGTCGTATGCTTTATTTTTATCGGTTAAAACTTCCTTAATTGCTTTTATCTTTTCGTCTCGGGCTTGTGCATCTTTCATAGCAATACTGATACTATCTTCGTTGATTATCATTACTGGGTATCTGCTTAAAGCGTCGACGTGCTTCATTCTTGTGCCAGCTCTATGTTCTACTGTATAATCGTATTCTTGTAGGAACATAATCCAGCGTGCCACCCTGGTGCATAAACTTTGTTTCTCTAGAGTTTTTGCAAATGCATTACAGTCTGTTACAAGTTTAAAATGAATACCTAGAAGATACACTCTAAACTTCGTCAATGCTTCTATGACTGCCAAAATTTCTAACTCATAGCTGCTGTATTTACGTTGGGCATCTGTAGTCTTTTTTGACATAAAGTAAACTGGATGCAGTTGACAATCTTCGGGGCTTTTCTGCAATAAAACTGCTCCAAAGCCATCAATCGATGCGTCTGTGTGTACCTCTGTCTCACACGTTTGATTGTAAATACTTAACACAGGGTTTTCAGTAAGAAGCTTTTTCAATAAGTTAACCGAATTCTCTTCTGCTATTTCAATTCTAAATTTCGCTTATTCTTGGTCATCTCCGTTAAAGGTCTAGCTATTGTAGCATAATTTGGTATAAATTTTCTAAAATAGCCTGTCAAGCCTAAGAAACTTTCTACCTGCTTTATTGTTTGTGGCATCTTAAACTTAGATACAGCTTCAATTTTTTCTGGTGATGGGAATATCTTTTTATTACAGATCACATGACCAAGAAATGAATACGTTTCTTTAAAAAATTGCATTTTTTAATGTTAAGCTCCAACCCATACTCCTTGCATGTGCCAATAACTTCCTTTAAATGTTGCACCGCTTCTAGCTCGTTTTTGGCTGGTATGATAATATCATCTACATATGGCAAAGCAATTCCTCTGCGTGACAGGTGACGAAATATCGCGTTAACATGGCGTTGAAAAACACCTGGTGAGTTTGAAAATCCGAACGGCACTCTCAGAAATTGATATTGTCCTCGATGTGTTACAAACGAAGTATATTTTCTACTTGATTCTGCCACTGGTACGTGAAAAAATCCATTTTTTAGATCAATTGTACTAAAAATATTCGCTTCTTGTAATCGATCCAGCTGATCCTCGATTAGTGGTAAAGGAAAATGGTCTTTAACATTACCTTGTTGATTCTTCTATAATCTATGCATAGCCGGGTTGAACCATTGCGCTTTTTAACAAGTACTATCGGGCTAGTAAACTCGGATGTAGATTCTTCAATTATGCCATTTTCAAGCCACTCATCAATTTGCTCATCGACAATACTCATTTCCGTAAACGCCAATCTGCGCGGCCGTGAAAATATTGGTGCCTCATCTTTTACTACAATGCGCATCTCTACATTTGTTGTCTTCGTCTTATTTGGTTCATAGTTCGAAATAAGTTCTCGAACTTCTTGTTTAGCATACTCACTTGCTGTGTCTTCTATGTCGTATACGCAGTCGAAGTCTTCAGGGCAAATTCTTAGTATATTTATCTCTTCACTGTTTGACATTTTGCGAACTTGTAAACCGTTACGACTAAATACAATCTCAGCCTGTAAACATAGTTCTTCGCCAAGAATAACTTTGACATCAATACATTTAATTGGAACCACGTAAAAATCAAGTATAAACTCTTCATCGTCAATAAGAATTAGATGTTTAAAATGTCCAGTTGGTTTTATTTTATTCTCACTGCGCTCACTGCCGAATCCAATAAGAAAAACATTGCAGATTTCTAGCTTCGGCTTGCCAATTTCACAATAAAAGTCTTCACGGATGATATTGAATTTACTGCCAGTATCAATAACGCTACACATTTCTTATTTGAGAAACATACTTCTTTACAGGATAAATCGTTTTTGGCTTGCAAACTGCGTGTATTTGATATTACGGCCTCACTTTTCTCAATTTGTTCACAATCTTCGAGATGTGACCGTATTGATTGCATCTGAAACATTTTTTTCCTTTATTTTTATTTTGACAATAATTAGACGTATGCCCTTTTTCACCACAGTTAAAGCATTTCACATCTTTTTTTGCATCTTTGCTTACGTTGAAAGCTTTTTTGTCTCTTTCTTTAACACTGCAATCGTTACGCTTTGTTTTTTCCTTTTCGACTCGACACTCTTTTTCAATCATTGTTTTATAATATTTCAACTTTTCTTTGAATTGATTTAAATTTTTCGCACCGTATAATATGGATTTGTTTCCACCTCTCTCATCTATTCCGTCAATTAAATACTGTATGAAAGCGTCATCTGCAATTTACCTCGAGAAGCAATGTCTTTCATTCTATAAAAGAATTCGAATACACACTCGTTGTTGCTGCGTTTCGTCTGCGCGAGCTGTTCGTGAATTTCTTTACTGCTTACACTTGAACTGAATTCTGCCAAGAGTGCTCGTTTGAGAGAGTTCCAAGTGCTTAAACCTCTCTCACTCAATACGAAGAGTTTCGCTATTCCTTTAAGTGCCTTTTTTGCGAACAGAAACTTCTGGAAATCGTTCCAATACGTGAGTGTTGCCTGCTCTTCATATTCTTCTATCCACACTTCTACTGGAATAGTGTTTGTGCCGTCAAAACAACGAATGCTCTCTTCCACGTCGCGAAAGCTGATCGCAAAGCGAGGAGCAATTTCGTAATTTTCAGCAATTCTCCTAGTTTTCGAGTTTTCCCTATTTCGAAGGTCAGCGGTCTGGAATGAAGCGTTGTCTGCTTCCTCTTCTATTTCATTTTCGTCGTCAGTTGCTTCTTCGTCTACTTCGTTGAATTCCATCAAATTGTTTTTCATCAGATTACGAAAAATGTGTCCATGCAAATCTGCGTGAACATATTCTATACCTAGAATGTTGCATATTGATACAAGGTCAGCCTGCGTTAAATTGTTCAATGCGTATTCCTTCTTTGCACTATACTCTGCGTCATTTTCTGTATACTCGAAGCCAGAAAATTCGCGTAGACGTTTGCGATTATTTCTGTCTCCCTCATTTTCAAAGATGAACTTGTGCAACGCAGTTATGCTCCCTTTTTTGCTTGAGCGTAAGCTAGCACTTATTAAATCATTAAGGCACGACATTTTTTTTTTGAATAGTTTCTTTTTTTTTTTTTTGTTTTGCACAATTGTTGTTGTAACGTAAGATCGTTTTCAACTTTATTCACTCCTGTTCAATCTTGCACAATCTTGCTCACTTTTGCTCACACTTGCTCAATCTCGCTCAATCTTGCTCAATCTCGGACGAGCGCCCAAAATGTGGGGTTTTATATTAAAAGTTTATTATAAACAAGTGTATTGTTGATTTAACAAATTGTATTGCTTAGGATGATTATCATTCGAATCAAAGTAACACGTCGTTTCGTCGTTTTGTTCTCAGCCTTCATACCACACAGGTCCAGCGTTGAACTTTTCGTCTTAACGAGCAAACATCTTCTGCTCTACGTCCAGTACGTTGCCCTCGTGGCTTTGCACTGTCCTCGTTGATCGTCGTTTTGGATAACTCGCCGTCTGCGAATTCGCCGTCTTCTTTGCTCGTTGTTACGCGTCGTGTATTCGTCGTTCGTCTTTTAGCGTGTTCGTTGTCTAGGGATTCTTGTGCTGTTGGTTGTGCACAGTGGGATTTGGGTATACAGCATTTACCCAACCCACATTAATATTATTATAAACAAAAGCATTATTCAATGAAACTGAATCCTTCCGTTAGATAATCTGCATCTTATTACAAGTGGCATTAATGATTCAACAATAATTCAGTACTAAAACTAGCAGTTAATATTTTACAATGTCTCAAAAATTCTGCAAAAATAATTCATTTTATAAACTATTCAGTTAATATTTTTTTTCTTATGGAGCAAAAAAAAAAGCTCTCAAAATTTCGCTAAAGTGCATTTTAATAATTATAGAATACAGCTAGGTAAGAAAAAAAAATGACATTAGTAAATGGAACTAAAGTGTATTCGGCAAAAGCAAAAAGAAAGTTATTATAATAGAGTCAATACAATTGTAGTTGATGGTTAATTGTATGGTCGAAAAAAATATGGGCAACAGAAGGTTAAGCTCAAAGCGCATGGGCAAGTCGGAGCGCAGCGCAACCAGCTGATCAGTGAATACGATGATACATCTTTGTGTACATATATTTGATTCTGTTAAAAATCTTTTCTTTTAGGTTGCTTCTGTTTCAGCTAGTAATTGAGCGGGGTGTAGGTATAATCAAAGATGATAAGCATTTACCAGACTGACACGGTCATAAAATATTGATCGGAGCTAAAGCGTAATGTGAAACAGAAAGTAAAAAAAACTCAGCAGGTGCGCATGTCAGTTTGGCTGTGCTTATCTGTGCCAAAATAAGAAAATATACTCAAAACAAAAGGTACAGACTTACATGTATTCCTCGATGAAAGGCCTTCCAGCGGAGAGTTTGCAGCAAATTTATTTTTTTTTTCTTTCATTTGTTTTCTTTTGTCTTCTGTGGGGCTTTAAATTGTTTTGATTATATTATATGGCACAGGATGGTTTTTAAATTGGAGTACTAAGAAGATACTCTCCGAAACTAAGTGGGAAAATTAAAAAAAATATAAAAAAATTCAGAAATGACTTTGGACTCTACAAGAAGGGGGATAGATTTATACTATTATTCCTTTCTATATATAAAGCTATGTATATAGATGTCAATTTTTCTTTTTCACTGCACTTGCACGCGGTTTTTGAGGGCCTAATAAATGCACTTTGCACAAACTTTTGGAAGTCTCTCACAAGATTTAGTTAACAATTTTTTTACTAAAAACATTTAACAGCAATTTTCATGCATCTGCACGCTCCGGCCAACTTAATGGGCGATGTCATCTGGGCTTCTGATCAGCGGCGCGTCAATGGGGCCCAGAAGGCTACTCCTCTTCCGGATTCCAGACTGTGGAAACGGCGCCTGCCCGTTCTTGCTGGCATGAGCAAGGGAATGGCAGCTGATCCGCAGTTGAGGCTGACGTCTATTTAATGGGGGCAAAAATGTCATTGCCGTCCAAGAAATTACAGTGCCGTCCAATTGGCACACGTGGCGGTTGCCTCAAAATAAGTGGGTTTTTCTGTCAGAGACGGCGGCGGCAAGATTATTCCTCCAAAAATTACTTTCGGCAGGCAAGCAAGAACTGGTTAAAACTGTGACCAGATCTTGGCACAAAGAAATATATGCCGGTGAGGTGCTGGTGGCCGGGAGGCGGAGCGAAAGGTTATCATAAATGAACAAAAAAATTTATTTCGCCAATCGGTTACTTTTAGGGTTTTTCTTTTTATTTTTTTTTGTTTTTGGTTCAATTTAGTTGGAATTTAAATTAACGAATTAAACGACTGATGCCCGAACTTGTTGCTTTTAGTTTAATATTTTGGTGGGGCTATGTCCGCACCGCCGTAGCCAGACCTTCGATGGTAAAGTAATTTTTGAAAAAGAAGGGTTATATCCGGGACCTACAGGCTTATATAGGGTCTCAGAGCTTTTTTCTTTCCCGGATTAGATTGACGATAGCTGCGCTGGCAACGTGCAAGCAGGCGGTTTATAGCAGCGGCTGAATCATTCGCAGCTGACCATGACAGACAAAAGCTGATCGCTATAGCGTCGTACACAAACGCAAGCTGTTAGGATCGCTTACGCGGTTTAATTTAAATAGGAAAACTGCGACCATTACATGTACTCATGTATGCGGACGATGTCAAACTTTTTCTATCATACACTAATCCCCTACATCATTCTCGTCTACAAGACGATTTGAACGCTATGCAACTATGGTGTTCGGCCAATCAATTGCATCTAAATTGTTCAAAGTGTACGTTTATGACTTTTAATCGTACTACACCTTATCTTGTCAGTTATACAATCGACAATATCCCTTTGCAACGTATACTAACAGTTAAGGATCTAGGCGTAATTTTTGATTCTAAATTCTGTTTCAATCTTCACATAGATACCATCGTTAATGCGGCAAAAGGGTGTACTTGGATTCATTAAACGATGGTCTAAAGAGTTTAACGATCCTTTTATAAAAAAACTTCTGTACATCTCTCTTGTTCGCCCTATCCTTGAATACTGCTCTTGCATCTGGTCTCCAAGGTATAACAACAGCCAGGATCGTATTGAATCTGTTCAGAAGCAATTTCTGCTTTTTGCCTTACGAGGTTTAAATTGGGACCCTAATCTTCGGTTGCCGTCCTACTCCAGCAGACTGCTTCTTCTCAACCTTCCGTCGTTAACCAACCGTAGGACAATTCTCGGTGCTGTCCTTCTACATAAGTTGATTATTGGCGACATAGATTCTACTTTTCTGCTAGGGCGTCTTCAATTCTCTGTTCCGGCTAGACCAACCAGAAATTATCGCCCCTTTTTACTATCTACGTGCACAACAGACTACGCTATGCACAATCCTTTTCGCGTGCTATGTAAAAATTATAACAGTTTGCATCACGTTTTCTCTACCGAACTGTCTCTACCCCTAATAAAATCGTTGCTTTCAGGATACCTTCGGGAAGTCGCTGACCATTCCCAGCTATGAGCAGGGGAATAGCTTGCCGGACAGGCTAAAAAATTTTCCCCCACCGGGTCGGTGATTTCCCATTACTTTTCTCTCTGTCCTATCTACTTAACACTCTTTATCTAACTTACATTGCTTTACTTTATTAACAATCTTCTTACTTTCATTTTTCCTATTTATTGTATTTTCTTTATTAATATAGCAAATTAAGATTATTTTAATGTTACTTGTGAACACTTTTTTCCTACTTACAACCTTCTGCTTAGATGTAGGCTCTAATAGCGTCACTGACAAAATTAGCTGTGAAAGGGGCACAGCTGGCCGGACTGGCAAATAAAACACCTCCATCGGTCGGTGATGCTATTTAGAAAATTGTATCCTTTAACTAGGCTTTTAGCATAAAATTCTATTGTTCAATCTATTGAATAATGAGGAAGGCACTCATTTTGTCGACCATTAATAAATAAGTAAATAAATAAATATGTTGACCAAACTCGGCATTTATTAGTTTTACTTTACTCTTCAAATATAGACAAAATCAAATTAAGACCGGCCCATTATATCATATAGCTGCCATAGGAACGATCGGTCGAAAATTAAGTTGAATGAAAAAACATTTTGCTTTTCATGATATCTTAACCAAACTCGGCATTTATTTGCTTAAAAATGCTCGTCAAATATATATGCAAAATCCTATTAAGATCGGACTATATCAAATATCTGCCATAGAACGACCGTTCGAAAATTGAGTTGTTTAATGGACAAATAGGTTTACTATACTCCTCATATAGGCAAATACTATTGAGGTCGGACCAATACATCATATAGCTGCCATAGGAACGATCGGTCGAAAATTAAGTTCTTGTATGATAAAACACTTTGTTTTTCAAAATATCTTGACCAAACTTAGCTTTTTTTAGTTTTTCTATACTCTTCATATATAGGCAAAATCAAATTAAGATCGGACCATTATATCATATAGCTGCCATAGGAACGATCGGTCGAAAATTATGTTGTATGAAAATCATTTTGCTTTTCATGATATGACCAAACTCATTTATTAGTTTACTAAGTTTACTCCTCATATATAGGCAAAATACTATTAAGATCGGAACACTATATCATATAGCTGTTTTACTAAGTTTTACTAAGTTTACTTCTCATATACAGGCAAAATCCTATTGAGATCGGACCACTAGATCATATAACTGCCATACGAACGATCGGTCGAAAATTAAGTTGTTGTAAGAAAAAACATTTTGGTTTTTAATATATCTTGACCAAACACGGCATTTATTAGTTTTACTATACTCCTCATATATATGCAAAACTATTAAGATCGGACAAGTATATCATTCAGTAAGTTGTATGAAAAAACATTTTGTTTTTCAAAATATCTGACCAAACTGGCTTTTATTAGTTTTTCTATACTCCTCATATATAGGCAAACTCAATTAAGATCGGACCATTATATCATATAGCTGCCATAGGAACGATCGGCCGAAAATTAAGTTGTATGAAAAAACATTTTGCTTTTCAAGATATGACCAAACTCGGCATTTATTAGTTTTACTAAGTTTACTCCTCATATATAGGCAAATCCTACTGAGATCGGACCACTACATCATAAAACTGCCATACGACCGATCGGTCGAAAATAAGTTGTTATATGAAAAAACATTTTGGTTTTCAAGATATCTTGACCAAAATCGGCATTTATTAGTTTTACTTTACTCTTCATATATGTGCAAAATCCTATTAAGATCGGACCATGATATCATATAGCTGCCATAGGAACGATCGGACGAAAATTTAGTTGTAGGAAAAACATTTTGCTTTTCAAGATATCTTGACCAAACTCGGCATTTATTAGTTTTACTAAGTTTACTCCTCATATATAGTCAAAAACTATTGAGATCGGACCACTACATCATATAACTGCCATACGAACGATCGGTCGACAATTAAGTTGTTGTAAGATAACATTTTGGTTTTTAATATATCTTGACCAAACTCGGCATTTATTAGTTTACTATACTCCTTATATATATGCAAAATCCTATTAAGATCGGACCAGTATATCATACAACTGCATAAGAACGATCGGTCGAAAATTAAGTTGTTGTATGAAAAACATTTGTATTTAAGATATCTTGACCAAACTCGGCATTTTTTAGTTTTACTATACTCTCATATATATGCAAAATCCTATTAAGATCGGACCAGTATATCATACAACTGCCATAAGAACGATCGTCGAAAATTAAGTTGCATATAAATATATTTTGTTTTTCAAGATATCTTGACCAAACTTGGCTTATTAGTTTTACTATACTCCTCATATATAGGCAAAATCCTATTAAGATCGGACCACTTCATCATATAACTGCCATGAACGATCGGTCGAAAATTAAGTTGTTGTAAGATAAAACATTTTGGTTTTTTTAATATATCTTGACAAACTCGGCATTTATTGTTTTACTATACTCCTCATATATAGACAAAACCTATTGAGATCGGACCACTACATCATATAACTGCCATACGAACGATCGGTCGAAAATTAAGTTGTTGTAAGATAAAACATTTTGGTTTTTAATATATCTTGACAAACTCGGCATTAATTAGTTTTACTATGCTCCTCATATATATGCAAAGTCCATTATGTTCGGACCACTATATCACATAGCTGCCATAAGATCGATCTACCACTATATCAAATATCTGCCATAGAACGACCGTTCGAAAATTAAGTTGTTTAATGGACAAATAGGTTTACTATACTCATCATTATAGGCAAAATCCTATTGAGATCGGACCACTACATCATAAAACTGCCATACGACCGATCGGTCGAAAATTAAGTTGTTATATGAAAAAACATTTTGGTTTTCAAGATATCTTGACCAAAATCGGCATTTATTAGTTTTACTTTACTCTTAATATATATGCAAAATCCTATTAAGATCGGACCATTATATATATAGCTGCCATAGGACGATCGGTCGAATATTAAGTTGTATGAAAAAACATTTGCTTTTCAAGATATCTGACCAAACTCGGCATTTATTAGTTTTACTAAGTTTACTCCTCATATATAGGCAAAATCCTATTGAGATCGGACCACTACATCATAAAACTGCCATACGACCGATCGGTCGAAAATTAAGTTGTTATATGAAAAAACATTCTGGTTTTCAAGATATCTTGACCAAAATCGGCATTTATTAGTTTTACTTTACTCTTCATATATATGCAAAATCCTATTAAGATCGGACCATTATATTATATAGCTGCCATAGGAACGATCGGACGAAAATTTAGTTGTATAAAAAACATTTGCTTTTCAAGATATCTTGACCAAACTCGGCATTTATAGTTTATTAAGTTTACTCCTCATATATAGGCAAAATCCTATTGAGATCGGACCACTACATCATATAACTGCCATACGAACGATCGGTCGAAAATTAAGTTGTTGTAAGATAAAATTTTGGTTTTATATATCTTGACCAAACTCGGCATTTATTAGTTTTACTATACTCCTCATATATATGCAAAATCCTATTAAGATCGGACCAGTATATCATACGCTGCCATAAGAACGATCGGTCGAAAATTAAGTTTCATATAAATATATTTTGTTTTTTCAAGATATCTTGACCAAACTTGGCATTTCTTGTTTTACTATGCTCCTCATATATATGCAAAATCTATTATGATCGGACCACTATATCACATAGCTGCCATAAGAACGATCGTTCGTAAATTTAGTCGCTGTATAAAAAAACATTTTATTTTTCCACATATCTTGACCAAAACTTGGCATATATTAGTTTTACTATACTCCTCATATATTGGCAAAATCCTATTAAGATCGGACCACAATATCATATAGCTGCCATAGAACGACCGTTCGAAAATTAAGTTGTATGAAAAAACATTTTGTTTTCAAAATATTTTACCAACTTTGGATTTTATTAGTTTAACTATACTCCTCATATATCGGCGAAATCCTATTAAGTTCGGACCACTATATCATGTAGCTGCCATAAGAACGATCTTCCGAAAAATAAGTTGCTGTATGAAGAAACATTTTGTTTTTCAACATATTTTGAACAAACTTGTTATTTATTAGTCTTACTATAAACCTCATATATACAAAATCCTATTGAGATCGGACCACTACATCATATAGCTGCCATAGGAACGATCGTTCGAAAATTAGTTGTTGTATAAAAAAAACATTTTGTTTTCAAAATATCTTGACCAAACTTGGCTTTTATTAGTTAACTATACTCCTCATATATTGCCAAAATCCTATTAAGATCGGACCAGTATATCATACAGCTGCCATAGAACGATCGGTCGAAAATTAAGTTGCATATAAATATTTTTTGTTTTCAAGATATCTTGACCAAACTTGGCATTTCTTTGTTTTACTATGCTCCCCATATATATGCAAAATCCTATTATGATCGGACCACTATATCACATAGCTGCCATAAGAACGATCGTTCGTAAATTTAGTTGCTGTATAAAAAAATATTTTATTTTTCAAGATATCTTGACCAAACACAGCATTTATTACTTTTACTATCATATATATTTTACTCATATATATATCAGACCACTATATCATATAGCTGCCATAGGTACGACCGGTCGAAAATTAATTTGTTGTGGGACAAATTTTTTGTTTTTCACGATATCTTGAACAAGCTCGGCAGTTATTATTCTTACTATATCCTATATATATGCAAAATCATATTAAGATCGGACCACTACATCATATAGCTGCCATAGGAACGATCGTTCGAAAATTAAGTATATGAAAAAATATTTTGTTTTTCAAGATATTTTGACCAAACTCGGCATTTATTCGTTTTACTAAGTTTACTCCTCATATAAAGGCAGAATACTATTAAGATCGGAACACTATATCATATAGCTGCCATAGGAACGATCGGTCGAAAATTAAGTTGTTGTATGAAAAAACATTTTGTTTTAAGATATCTTGACCAAACTCGGCATTTATTAGTTTACTATACTTCTCATGCATAGGCAAACATATTTAGATCGGACTACTAATCATAAAGCTGCCATAGACACGATCGGTCGAAAATTATGTTGTTGAATGAAAAACATTTGCTTTTAAGATGTGTTGACCAAACTCGTCATTTAGTAGTTTTACTAAACTCCTCATGTATAGGCAAAATTATATTAAGATCGGACCATTATATTATATAGCTGCCATAGGAACGATCGTGCGAAAATAAGTTGTTGTAAGAAAAAAACATTTTTGTAAGCAAAATCATTTTAAGATCGGACTACTATATCATATAGCTGCCAAAGGAACTATCGGTAGAAAATTAAGTTGTATGCAAAAACATTTGTTTTTCAAGATATCTTGACCAAACTCGTCATGTAGTAGTTTACTAAACTCCTCATGTATAGGCAAATTACATTAAGATCGGAACGATCGGTTGAAAATTTAGTTGTACGAAAAAATATTTTGTTTTTCAAGATATGTGACCAAATTTGGCAATTATTAGTTTACTGTCCTCCTCATATATATGCAAAATCCTATCAACATCTGACCATATAGCTGCCATAGGAACGATCGATGGAAAACCAGGCTTTTGATAAAATCCTTTTTTGATTATCAAGTATCTTGACCAAACTCGGCACTTACTATTTTCCCGGTACTTCTTAGATACGGGCAAGAATTACGAGCATTATGAAGAAGGTTGGGTCTGCAAGGGTATTAGATCTTCGGCGTGCCGATGATAGTCTCTCTTTCTCGTTTCATTTTTATTTGTTATTGGAATCGCAACAAGGTATTTTGTTAGTCGCATATAATGTGACTGCGTATTCGTTACCATTTATTGATTAGGAAGCGGACCTATAGTATCCACTATCAGTCAATCAAATGCAAATATGCAGTCTGTGATGGTTAAGGGTATCGTAGTATGATTTGTTATTCTTATATCCTTGCAGTAGGTATTATAATTTGTCGTGATGTGTAACGCATAAAAGGAGACATCTCAGACACATAAAGTATATATATTCTTGATCAACATCAACAGCCGACTCGATATAGAAATGTCCGACTGTCCGTCTGGACGACTGTCAGTCTGTCTGTTTCTATGCGAACTAGACTCTCAGTTTTAAAGCTATCTTAATGAAACTTTGCAAAAGTCCCTTTTTCTGTTGCACGCAGCACTTATGTCAAAAACCAGCTGTATCGGACCACTATATCATATAGCTGCCATAGGAACGATCGGTCGAAAATTTAGTTGTATGAAAAACTATTTTGTTTTTCAAGATATCTTGACCAAACCGCCTTTTACTTGTTTAACTATGTTCCTTATATATATGCAAAATCCTATAAGTTCGGACCACTACATCATATAACTGCCATAAGACCGATCGGTCGAAAATTAAGCTGTTGTAAGAAAAAACATTTTGTTTATTGAGATATCTTGACTAATGTCGGCGATTATTAGTTACTAAGATCGGACCACTATATTATATAGTGCATAGGAACGATTGTTCGAAAATTAAGTTGTTGTATGGACAAATAGTTTTAAATATACTCTTCATATATAGGCAAAATCATATTAAGATCGGACGACTACATCATAGAGCTGCCATTGGAAAGATCGGTCGAAAATTAAGTTGTATGAAAAACATTTTGTTTTCAAAATATCTTGACCAAACTTGGCTTTAATTAGTTTTACCTTACTCCTCATATATAAGCAAAATCAATTAAGATCGGACCATTATATCATATAGCTGCCATAGGAATGATCGGTCGAAAATTAAGTTGTATGAAAAAAACATTTTGCTTTTCAAGATATCTTGACCAAACTCGGCATTCATTAGTTTTACAAAGTTACTCTTATATATAGGCAAAGCTTATTGAGATCGGACCAGTACATCATATAACTGCCAAACGAACGATCGGTCGAAAATTAAGTTGTAAGAAGAAAAATTTTGTTTTTTAAGATATCTTGACCAAACTCCACATTTATTAGTAATAGTATGCTCTCATATCTATGCAAAATCCTATTAAGATCGGACCATATATCATATAGCTGCCATAGGAACGATCGGTCGAAATTAAGTTGTTGTATGAAAACATTTTGTTTTTAATATATGTTATTTATTTATATTAATGCTCGACAAAACCAAGTGTCTTCCTCATTATTCAATAGGTTACACAATAGATAATAGAATTATATGCTAAAAGCCTAGTTAAAGAATACAATTTTCTAAATAGCATCACCGACCGATGGAGGTGTTTTATTTGCCAGTCCAGCTGTGCCCTTTTCACAGCTAATTTTGTCAGTGACGCTATTAGAGCCTACTCCTAAGCAGAAGTTGTAAGTAGGAAAAAGTGTTCTCAAGTAAAATAAAAATATCTTAATTTGCTATATTAATAAGAAAATACAATAAAAGGAAAAAGGAGAAAGTATGAAGATTTTAATAAAGTAAAGCAATGTAAGTTAGATGAAGAGTGTTAAGTAGATTGGACAAAGAGAAAAGTAATGGGAAATCACAGACCCGTGGGGGGAAAATTTTCAGCCTGTCGGCAAGCTACGCCCCTGCTCATAGCTGGAGAGTGGTCAGCGACTTCCCGAAGGTATCCTGAAAGCACGATTATTAAGTGTAGAGACAGTTGTAGAGAAACGTGATGCAAACTATTATAATTTTTACATAGCACGCGAAAAATATTGTGCATAGCGTAGTCTGTGTGCACGTAGATAGGAATAAGGGGCGATAATTTCTAGTTGGTCTAGCCGGAACAGAGAATGAAGACGCCCTAGCAGAAAAGGGGGAATCTATGGCGCAATAATCAACTTATGTAGAAGGACAACACCGAGAATTGTACTACGGTTGGTTAAAGACCGAGGTTAAGAAGAAGCAGTCGGCTGGAGTAGGGTGGCAACCGAAGAGTAGGGTCCCAATTTAAACCTCGTAAGGCAAAAAAGCATAAATTGCTTCTGAACAGATTCAATACGATCCTGGCTATTGTTATACTGTGAAGACAAGATGCAAGAGCAGTATCAAGGATAGGGCGAACAAGAACAGTACAGAAATTTTGTTATAAAAGGATCGTTAAACTCTTAGACCATCGTTTAATGATCCAAGTACACCTTGCCTCATTAACGTGGTATCTATGTGAAGATTGAAACAGAGTTTAGAATCAAAAATAACGTCTAGATCCTTAACTGTTAGTATACGTTGCAAAGGGATATTGTCGATGTATATCTGACAAGATAAGGGTGTAGTACGATTAAATGTCATAAACATACAGTTGAACAATTTAAATGCAATTGATTGGGCGAACACCATAGTTGCATAGCCTTCAAATCGTCGTGTAGACGAGAATGATGTAAGGGGATTAGTGTAGATAGAAAAAGTTTGACATCGTCCGCATACATGAGTACACGGCATGTGATATAACAGAGGGGGATATCATTATAAAAAGAGTAAAGAGTAAAGGTCCAAGATGACTAACTTGAGGAACACCAGAAGTAACGTGAACCCGTTTAGAGGTAGTCAGACTCAGCATTACTCTTTGGGTCCCACCTTTTTAAATAAGAATAATCCAAAGCAAAAGAGACAGGAGGAAACCTATTCGGTCAAGTTTAAAAAGTAAAATATCATGGTGCACAGAGTCAACGCCTTACTGAAGTCAGTGTAAAAGACATCAGTTTGCATTTTCGAAAGGAAAGCATCATTTACCAAGGAAGTAAACTCAAGCAGATTGGTCGTAGTTGACCTACTCTTTAAGAATCCATGTGAACAGGGGAAACAACTGATTTGCAGAAATGCTGCAAATTCGAAGTGATTATTTTTTCAAATATTTTAGGAATAGCGGACAGTTTTGCAATGCCCCTCTAATTTTGTATATCAGACTTCCCACCTTTCTTGTGAAGAGGAATGATATAATTCTTTCCAAAGAGATGGAAAGACAGAAGTTTCAAGGGATAGATTAAAAAGCTTAGTAATGGATAAAGAAGGGAAGAACTACACTCCTTGAGTAGACAACTAGGAATATTGTCCGGCCCAGGAGAGTAAGAAGACTTTAAAGAGTTTAGCTAATAGGAGAGAGGAGTGTGAAATAATGGGAGGTGGTACAGAACTAGCGGAAGAAATAGTATAAGGGTAAGAATTAGTATTAGGACAGACTGAAGAGTAAGTTGATTGAAAACATTGCTAGCTTTATCCAAGCCAAGAAAAAAAGAAGATGGCAAACTTGAAGATTTACGCTTCAAGTTTACAAAATTATAAAACTGTCTCGGATTTTGGCAAATTGCCTTTTACAACGAGTTAGATAATTCTCAGCATTGAGAATTAGGAAGAAAGAAGTTCGACTTAGCTATGGAATATTTAGCCAAGTACACGAACCAGACTTTTTAAACTTTTTAAAATATTTAGATTTTCCATTTTTTAGATGTGATAGTCTGGAAGTAAACCAGGGTGGTTTGGAAAAAGTAGTCGAAGGAATTGACTTAGAAATAACACATCTAAGAGGGGAGTTTAGGGTGTTATAAAAAATTAATGGCAGTATTCATATCAACCGAGTCATATAAGAAAGACCAATCGGTTGCATAAATAAGCTGATTCAGCAAAGATTAATTTCCATTGCGAAAGCAACATCGGGGCTTAGTGGCTGATGAGCACGAATTGAAAGGATTACAATTGAGCATCTTGACCAAACTCGTCATTTATTAGTTTTACTAAACTCCTCATATAAGGGCCAAATTATATTCTGATCGGACTACTATATTATATAGCTGGCATAGCAACGATCGTACGAAAATTAAGTTGTTATAAAAAAAACATTTCGTTTTTTAAGAAATTTTGACCGAACTCGGCATTTATTAATTTTATATGCTCCTCATATATATGCAAAATCCCAGTAAGATCGGACCACTATATCATATAGCTGCCATAGGAACGATAGGTCAAACATTAAGTTGTATAAAATATATATTATTATTCAAGATATCTTGACCAAACACAGTATTTATTACTTTTACTATCATATATTTTACCTCATATATATGCAAAACCCTATTAAGATCAGACCATTATATCATATAGCTGCCATTGGTACGAAAGGTCGAAAATTAATTTGTTGTATGTTGAACAAGCTCGGCATTTATTAGTTTAACTATGCTCCTAATATATATGCAAAATCCTATGAACATCGGACCATAGAGGCTATCGGTCGAAAACCAGGTTTTTAATTAAAATCCTTTTTTTGATTATCAAGATATCCTGACCAAACTCGGCACTTACTATTTTCCCGGTAGATGGTTGGGTCTGCAAGGGAGTGCCAAAGATAGCCCCTCTTTCTCGTTTCATTTTTATTTGTTATTGGAATCGCAACAAGGTATTTTGTTAGGTCACATATTAATGTGACTTCGTATTCGTTACCATTTATTGATTTAGGAAGCGGACCTATAGTATCCATTATCAGTCAATCAAATGCAAATATTGCAGAGTCTGTGATGGTTAAGGGTATCGTAGTGTGATTTTTATACCCTGAACCCATTAAAAATGGGTATAAGGGTATATTGTATTTGTGCGAAAGCCAAATGTATGTAACAGGCAGAAGGAAGCGTCTCCGACCATAAAGTATATATATTCTTGATCAGCATAATAGCCGAGTCGATAAAGCCATGTCCGTCTGTCTTTCCGTCCGTCCGTCCGTCCGTATGTATGAACACAAGGATCTCCGAACCTAAAGGAGCTAGAGACTTGATATTTTAGATGTAGGTGCTCCTAGCTCCCGCGCAGATCGAGTTTGTTTCCGATAATCGATAAAAATCGATATCAATATCCTGTTTTTGGGCAGTTTTGGTAAATAATAAGAGCTAAAGTCAACAAACTTGACATATAGCTTCTAAAATCCTAGTCGGGAGCTCCCGACTAGAACCTCATACTTGTTTATTCTTATACCCTTGCAGTAGGTATTATAATTTTGTCGTGATGTGTAACGCATAAAAGGAGACATCTCCGACCCATAAAGTATATATATATTCTTGATCAGCATCAACAGCCTAGTCGATATAGCCATGTCCGTCTGTCCGTCTGTCTGTTACTATGCGAACTGGTCTCTCAGTTTTAAAGCTATCTTAATGAAAATTTGCAGAATTTACTTTTTCTGTTGCACGCAGCACTTATGTCAAAACCAGCTGTATCGGACCACTATATCATATAGCTGCCATAGGAATGATCGGTCGAAAATTAAGTTGCTGTAGGAAAAACAATTTGTTTTTCAAGATATCTTGACCAAACTTGGTACTTATTAGTTTTACTATACTCCTCATATATTAGCAAAGTCCTATTAAGATCGTACCACTATATCATATAACTGCCATTGGAACGATCAGTCGAAAATTAAATTGTATGAAAAGACACTGTTTTTTCAAGATATCTTGACCAAACTCGGCATTTATTTGTTTTGTATATATACAAAATCCTATTAAGATCGGAACACAACATCATATAGCTGCCATAGGAACGATCGTTCGAAAATTTAGTTCTATGAAAAAATATTTTGTTTTTCAAGATATCTTGACCAAACTCGACATTTAGTAGTTTTACCAAACTCCTCATATACATACAAAATCCTATTAACATCGGATCAGTATTTCATACAGCTGCCATAGGAACGATCGGTCGAAAATTAGTTGTATGAAAAGCTATTTTGTTTCTCAAGATATGTAGACCAAACTCGGCATTTATTAGTTTTACTAACTCCTCATATATTGCCAAAATCCTATTAAGATCGGACCACTATATCATATAGCTGCCATAGGAACGATCGGTCGAAAATTTTGTTGTAAGAAAATACATTTTTTTTTAAGATATGTTGACCAAACTCGGCATTTATTAGTTATATTATACTCCTCATATATCGGCAAAGTTCTGTTAAGATCGGACCACTATATCATAGAGTTGCCATTTTTCTACATATCTTGACCAAACTTGGCATTAATTAGTTTTACTATATTCCTCATATTATGGCAAAATCCTATTAAGATCGGACTACTATATCATATAGCTGCCATAGGAACGATCGGTCGAAAATTTATTTGTATGAAAAACTATTTTGTTTTTCAAGATATCTTGACCAAACTCGCCTTTTATTTCTTTTCTCATATTATATATGCAAAATCCTATCAACATTGGACCATATGCTGCCATAGAAACGATCGATGGAAAACCAGGCTTTTGATTAAAATCCTTTTTTTTGATTATCAAGATATCTTGACGAAACTCGGCACTTACTATTTTCCAGGTACTTCTTAGATACGGGCAAAGAATTATGAGCATTATGAGAAGGTTGGGTCTGCAAGGGTATTAAATCTTCGGCGTGCCGATGATAGTCCCTCTTTCTCGTTTCATTTTTATTAGTTATTGGAATCGCGACAAGGTATTTTGTTAGGTCACATATTAATGTGACTGCGTATTCGTTACCATTTATTGATTTAGGAAGCGGACCTATAGTATCCACTATCAGTCAATCAATGCAAATATTGCAGTCTGTGATAGTTAAGGGTATCGTAGTGTGATTTGTTATTCTTATATCCTTGCAGTAGGTATTATAATTTTTGTCGTGATGTGTAACGCATAAAGGAGACATCTCCGACCCATAAAGTATATATATTCTGATCAACATCAATAGCCGACTCGATATAGAAATGTCCGTCTGTCCGTCTGTCTGTTTCTATGCGAACTAGACTAGACATTCGAAAATTAAGTTTTTGTAAGAAAAAACATCCCAAACGATACCATAGGAACGATCGGTCGAAAATTAGTTTTTATATGAAAAAATATTTTGTTTTTCAAGATGTCTTGGGCAAACTTGGTATTTATTAGTTTTAACTTTACTCCTCATATATATACAAAATCCTATTAGGATCGAGCCACTATATCATATAGCTGCCATAGGAACAATCGGTCGAAAATTAAGTATTTATATGAAAAAACATTTTGTTTTTCAAGGCATCTTGAACAAACTCGGCATTTATTACTTGTACTATGCTCCTCATATATATGAAAAATCCTATTAAGATCGGACCACTATATCAGCTAGCTGCCATAGGAACGATGTGTCGAAAATTAAGTTGCATATAAATACATTTTGTTGTGTTCAAGATATCTTGACCTAACGTGGCATTATTTGTTTTACTATGCTCCTTATATGTATGTAAAATCCTATTAAGATCGGACCACTATATCAAATAGCTGCCATAGGAACGATCGGTCGAAAATGAAGTTTTTGTATGAAAAAACATTTTGTTTTTCAAGGCATCTTGAACAAACTCGGCATTTATTACTGTACTATGCTCCTCATATATAGCAAATCCTATTAAGATCGGACCACTATATCATATAGATGCCATAGGAACGATCGGTCAAAACTTAAGTTGCATATAAATACATTTTGTTTTTTCGAGATATCTTGACCAAACTCGAAATTTCTTAGTGTTATTATGCTCCTCATATATATGAAAATCCTATTAAGATCGGAACACTATATCATATAACTGCCATAAAAAATATTAGATTTTTCAAAATATTTTGACCAAACACAGCATTTATTAGTTTTACTATCATATATATTTTACCTTCTATATTTGCAAAACCCTATTAAGATCAGACCACTAAATCTATAGGAACGATCGGTCGAATATGAACTTGTTGTATGAAAAAACATTGCTTTTCAAGATATCTTGACCAAACTTGGCATTTATAAGTTTTACTATGCCCCTCATAATATGCAAAATCCTATTATGATCGGACTACTATATTATATAGCTGCCATAGGAACGATCATTCGAAAATTAAGTTTTTGTAAGAAAAAACATCCCAAACGATCCCATAGGAACGATCGGTCGAAAATTAAGTTTTTATATGAAAAAATATTTTGTTTTTCAAGATGTCTTGAGCAAACTTGGTATTTATTAGTTTTACTTTACTCCTCATATATATACAAAATCCTATTAGGATCGAACCACTATATCATATAGCTGCCATAGGAACAATCGGTCGAAAATTAAGTATTTATATGAAAAAACATTTTGTTTTTCAAGGCATCTTGAACAAATCGGCATTTATTACTTTTACTATGCTCCTCATATATATGAAAAATCCCATTAAGATCGGACCACTATATCATATAGCTGCCATAGGAACGATCTGTCGAAAATTAAGTTGCATATAAATACATTTTGTTGTGTTCAAGATATCTTGACCTAACGTGGCATTTATTTGTTTTACTATGCTCCTCATATGTATGCAAAATCCTATTAAGATCGGACCACTATATCAAATAGCTGCCATAGGAACGATCGGTCGAAAATGAAGTTTTTGTATGAAAAAACATTTTGTTTTTCAAGGCATCTTGAACAAACTCGGCATTTATTACTTGTACTATGCTCCTCATATATATGCAAAATCCTATTAAGATCGGACCACTATATCATATAGCTGCCATAGGAACAATCGGTCGAAAATTAAGTATTTATATGAAAAAACATTTTGTTTTTCAAGGCATCTTGAACAAACTCGGCATTTATTACTTGTACTATGCTCCTCATATATATGAAAAATCCTATTAAGATCGGACCACTATATCAGCTAGCTGCCATAGGAACGATGTGTCGAAAATTAAGTTGCATATAAATACATTTTGTTGTGTTCAAGATATCTTGACCTAACGTGGCATTTATTTGTTTTACTATGCTCCTTATATGTATGTAAAATCCTATTAAGATCGGACCACTATATCAAATAGCTGCCATAGGAACGATCGGTCGAAAATGAAGTTTTGTATGAAAAAACATTTTGTTTTTCAAGGCATCTTGAACAAACTCGGCATTTATACTTGTACTATGCTCCTCATATATATGCAAAATCCTATTAAGATCGGACCACTATATCATTAGCTGCCATAGGAACGATCGGTCAAAAACTTAAGTTGCATATAAATACATTTTGTTTTTTCGAGATATCTTGACCAAACTCGAAATTTCTTAGTGTTATTATGCTCCTCATATATATGAAAATCCTATTAAGATCGGAACACTATATCATTAACTGCCATAAAAAAATATTAGATTTTTCAAAATATTTTGACCAAACACAGCATTTATTAGTTTTACTATCATATATATTTTACCTTCTATATTTGCAAAACCCTATTAAGATCAGACCACTAAATCTATAGGAACGATCGGTCGAATATGAACTTGTTGTATGAAAAACATTGCTTTTCAAGATATCTTGACCAAACTTGGCATTTATAAGTTTTACTATGCCCCTCATATATATGCAAAATCCTATTATGATCGGACTACTATATTATATAGCTGCCATAGGAACGATCATTCGAAAATTAAGTTTTTGTAAGAAAAAACATCCCAAACGATCCCATAGGAACGATCGGTCGAAATTAAGTTTTTATATGAAAAAATATTTTGTTTTTCAAGATGTCTTGAGCAAACTTGGTATTTATTAGTTTTACTTTACTCCTCATATATATACAAAATCCTATTAGGATCGAACCACTATATCATATAGCTGCCATAGGAACAATCGGTCGAAAATTAAGTATTTATATGAAAAAACATTTTGTTTTTCAAGCATCTTGAACAAACTCGGCATTTTTACTTTTACTATGCTCCTCATATATATGAAAAATCCCATTAAGATCGGACCACTATATCATATAGCTGCCATAGGAACGATCTGTCGAAAATTAAGTTGCATATAAATACATTTTGTTGTGTTCAAGATATCTTGACCTAACGTGGCATTTATTTGTTTTACTATGCTCCTCATATGTATGCAAAATCCTATTAAGATCGGACCACTATATCAAATAGCTGCCATAGGAACGATCGGTCGAAAATGAAGTTTTTGTATGAAAAAACATTTTGTTTTTCAAGGCATCTTGAACAAACTCGGCATTTATTACTTGTACTATGCTCCTCATATATATGCAAAATCCTATTAAGATCGGACCACTATATCATATAGCTGCCATAGGAACGATCGGTCAAAACTTAAGTTGCATATAAATACATTTTGTTTTTTCGAGATATCTTGACCAAACTCGAAATTTCTTAGTGTATTATGCTCCTCATATATATGAAAATCCTATAAGATCGGAACACTATATCATATAACTGCCATAAAAAAATATTTAATTTTTCAAAATATTTTGACCAAACACAGCATTTATTAGTTTTACTATCATATATATTTTACCTTCTATATTTGCAAACCCTATTAAGATCAGACCACTAAATCTATAGGAGCGATCGGTCGAATATGAACTTGTTGTATGAAAAAACATTGCTTTTCAAGATATCTTGACCAAACTTGGCATTTATAAGTTTTACTATGCCCCTCATATATATGCAAAATCCTATTATGATCGGACTACTATATTATATAGCTGCCATAGGAACGATCATTCGAAAATTAAGTTTTTGTAAGAAAAAACATCCCAAACGATCCCATAGGAACGATCGGTCGAAAATTAAGTTTTTATATGAAAAAATATTTTGTTTTTCAAGATGTCTTGAGCAAACTTGGTATTTATTAGTTTTACTTTACTCCTCATATATATACAAAATCCTATTAGGATCGACCCACTATATCATATAGCTGCCATAGGAACAATCGGTCGAAAATTAAGTTGCATATAAATACATTTTGTGTGTTCAAGATATCTGACCTAACGTGGCATTTATTTGTTTTACTATTCTCCTCATATGTATGCAAAATCCTATTAAGATCGGACCACTATATCAAATAGCTGCCATAGGAACGATCGGTCGAAAATGAAGTTTTTGTATGAAAAAACATTTTGTTTTTCAAGGCATCTTGAACAAACTCGGCATTTATTACTTGTACTATGCTCCTCATATATATGAAAAATCCTATAAGATCGGACCACTATATCATATAGCTGCCATAGGAACGATCTGTCGAAAATTAAGTTGCATATAAATACATTTTGTTGTGTTCAAGATATCTTGACCTAACGTGGCATTTATTTGTTTTACTATGCTCCTCATATGTATGCAAAATCCTATAAGATCGGACCACTATATCAAATAGCTGCCATAGGAACGATCGGTCGAAAATGAAGTTTTTGTATGAAAAAACATTTTGTTTTTCAAGGCATCTTGAACAAACTCGGCATTTATTACTTGTACTATGCTCCTCATATATATAAAAAATCCTATTAAGATCGGACCACTATATCATATAGCTGCCATAGGAACGATCTGCCGAAAATTAAGTTGCATATAAATACATTTTGTTGTGTTCAAGATATCTTGACCAAACGTGGCATTTATTTGTTTTACTATGCTCTTCATATGTATGCAAAATCCTATTAAGATCGGACCACTATATTAAATAGCTGCCATAGAACGACCGTTCGAAAATTAAGTTGTTGTATGGACAAAAAGTTTTACTATACTCCTCATATATAAGCAAAATCAAATTAAGATCGGACCATTATATCATATAGCTGCCATAGGAACGATCGGTCGAAAATTAAGTTGTATGAAAAAACATTTTGCTTTTCAAGATATCTTGACCAAACTCGGCATTCATTAGTTTTACTAAGTTTACTCTTATATATATGCAAAATCCTATTCAGATCGGATCAGTATATCATACAGCTGCCATAGGAACGATCGGTGGAAAATAAATTTGCATATAAATACATTTCGTTTTTTCAAGATATCTTGACCAAACTTGGCATTTCTATGTATTACTATGCTCCTAATATATATGCAAAATCCTATTAAGATCGGACCACTACATCATATAACTGCCATACGAACGATCGGTCGAAAATTAAGTTGTTGTAAGAAAAAACATTTTGTTTATTGAGATATCTTGACCAATCTCGGCGTTAATTAGTTCTATTATGCTCTACATATATATGCAAAATCCTATTCAGATCGGACCAATATATCATATAGCTGCCATAGGAACGATTGTTCGAAAATTAAGTTGTTGTATGGACAAATAGTTTTACTATACTCTTCATATATAGGCAAAATCATATTAAGATCGGACGACGAAAATTATGTTGTATGAAAAACATTTTTTTTAAGATATCTTGACCAAACTCGGCATTTAGTAGTTTTACTAAACTCCTCATATATAGGTAAAATTATATTAACATCGGACCATTATATTATATAGCTGCCATAGGAACGATCGTACGAAAATAAAGTTGTTGTAAGAAAATACATTTTTTTTAAGATATGTTGACCAAACTCGGCATTTATTAGTTATATTATACTCCTCATATATCGGCAAAGTTCTGTTAAGATCGGACCACTATATCATAGAGTTGCCATTTTTCAACATATCTTGACCAAACTTGGCATTAATTAGTTTTACTATATTCCTCCTATTCTGGCAAATTCCTATTAAGATCGGATCACTATATCATATAGCTGCCATAGGAACGATCGGTCGAAAATTTATTTGTATGAAAAACTATTTTGTTTTTCAAGATATATTGACCAAACTCGCCTTTTATTCTTTTACTATGCTCCTATTATATATGCAAAATTCTATCAACATTGGACCATATAGCTGCCATAGAAACGATCGATGGAAAACCATGCTTTTGATTAAAATCCTTTTTTTGATTATCAAGATATCTTGACCAAACTCGGCACTTACTATTTTCCCGGTACTCTTAGATACGGGCAAAGAATTATGAGCATTATGAGAAGGTTGGGTCTGCAAGGGTATTAAATCTTCGGCGTGCCGATGATAGTCCCTCTTTCTCGTTTCATTTTTATTAGTTATTGGAATCGCAACAAGGTATGGTTAGGTCGCATATTAGTGTGACTGCGTATTCGTTACCATTTATTGATTTAGGAAGCGGACCTATAGTATCCACTATCAGTCAATCAATGCAAATATTGCAGTCTGTGATAGTTAAGGGTATCGTAGTGTGATTTGTTATTCTTATATCCTTGCAGTAGGTATTATAATTTTGTCGTGATGTGTAACGCATAAAAGGAGACATCTCCGACCCATAAAGTATATATTCTGATCAACATCAATAGCCGACTCGATATAGAAATGTCCGTCTGTCCGTCTGTCTGTTTCTATGCGAACTCAGTTTTAAAGCTATCTGAATGAAACTTTGCAAAAGTCCTTTTTCTGTTGCAAGCAGCACTTATGTCAAAACCAGCTGTATCGAACCACTATATCAAATAGCTGCCATAGGAACGATCGTTCGAAAATTAAGTTGTATGAAAAAATATTTTGTTTTTCAAGATATCTTGACCAAACTCGGCATTTATTAGTTTTACTATACTCCTCATATATATGCAAAATCCTATTAAGATCGGACCAGTATATCATACAGCTGCCATAGGAACGATCGGTCAAAACTTAAGTTGCATATAAATACATTTTGTTTTTCGAGATATCTTGACCAAACTCGGAATTTCTTAGTGTTATTATGCTCCTCATATATATGAAAATCCTATTAAGATCGGACCACTATATCATATAACTGCCATAAAAAAATATTAATTTTTCAAATATTTTGACCAAACACAGCATTTATTAGTTTTACTATCATATATATTTTACCTTATATATATGCAAAACCCTATTAAGATCAGACCACTAAATCTATAGGAACGAGAGGTCGAATATGAACTTGTTGTATAAAAAACATTGCTTTTCAAGATATCTTGACCAAACTTGGCATTTATAAGTTTACCTAAGTTTAGTCCTCATATATAGGCAAAATCATTTTAAGATCGGACTACTATATCAAATAGCTGCAATAGGAAAGATCGGTCGAAAATAAAGTTGTATGAAAAACTATTTTGTTTTTCAAGATATCTTGACTAAACTCGCTTTTTACTGTTTAACTATGCTCCTCATATATAGGCAAAATCCTACTAAGATCGGACCACAACATAATATAGCTGCCATAGGAACGATCGTTCGAAAATTAAGTTGTATGAAAAAATATTTTGGTTTTCAAGATATCTTGACCAAACAAGGCATTTATTAGTTTTACTATACTCCTCAATATATGTAAAATCCTATTCAGATCGGACCAGTATATCATACAGCTGCCATAGGAACGATCGGTCGAAAATTAAGTTGCATATAAATACATATTTATCCAGATATCTTGACCAAACTTGACATTTCTTTGTATTACTATGCTCCTCATATATATGCAAAATCCTATTAAGATCGGACCACTACATCATTAAGCTGCCATAGGAACGATCGGTCGAAAATTAAGTTGTTGTATGAAAAACATTTTGTTTTTCAAAATATCTTGACCAAACTTGGCTTTAATTAGTTTTACTATCCTCATATATAAGCAAAATCAAATTAAGATCGGACCATTATATAATATAGCTGCCATAGGAACGATCGGTCGAAAATTAAGTTGTATGAAAAACATTTTGCTTTTCAAAATATCTTGACCAAACTCGGCATTCATTAGTTTTACTAAGTTTACTCTTATATATATGCAAAATCCTATTCAGATCGGATCATACAGCTGCCATAGGAACGATCGGTCGAAAATTAATTTGCATATAAATACATTTTGTTTTTTCAAGATATCTTGACCAAACTTGGCATTTCTTTGTATTACTATGCTCCTCATATACATCATATAACTGCCATACGAACGATCGGTCGAAAATTAAGTTGTTGTAAAGAAAAACATTTTGTTTATCTTGACCAATCTCGGCGTTAATTAGTTCTATTATGCTCTACATATATATGCAAAATCCTATTAAGATCGGACCTCTATATCATATAGCTGCCATAGGAACGATTGTTCGAAAATTAAGTTGTTGTATGGACAAATAGTTTTACTATACTCTTCATACGACGACTACATCATATAGCTGCCATAGGAACGATCGGTCGAAAATTAAGTTGTTGTAAGAAAAAAATTTTGTTTTTAAGATATCTTAACCGAACTCGGCATTAAGTAGTTTTACTAAACTCCCCATATATAGGAAAAATTATATTAAGATCGGACCATTATATTATATAGCTGCCATAGGAACGATCATACGAAAATTAAGTTGTTGTAAGAAGAAACATTTTGTTTTTTTAAGATATCTTGTCCAAACTCCACATTTATTAGTAATATTATGCTCTCCATATATATGCAAAGTCCCATTAAGATCGGACAACTATATCAAATAGCTGCCATAGGAACGATCGGTCGAAAATTAAGTTGTTGTATGAAAAAACATTTTGTTATTAAGATATCTTGACCAAACTCGGCATTTAGTAGTTTTACTAAACTCCTCATATATAGAAAAAATTATATTAAGATCGAACTATTATATTATATAGCTGCCATAGGAACGATCATACGAAAATTAAGTTGTTGTAAGAAAAGACATTTTGTTTTTTAAGATATCTTGACCAAACTCGGCATTTATTAGTCTTATTATACTACTCCTATATAGGCAAAATCATATTAAGATCGGACTACTATATCATAAAGCTGCCATAGGAACGATCGGTCGAAAATTAAGTTGTTGTATGAAAAACATTTTGTTTTTAATATATTTATTTATTTATTTATTAGTGCTCGACAAACCGAGTGTCTTCCTCATTATTCAATAGGTTACACAATAGATAATAGAATTATATGATAAAAGCCTAGTTAAAGAATACAATTTTCTAAATAGCATCACCGACCGATGGAGGTGTTTTATTTGCCAGTCCGGCCAGCTGTGCCCCTTTTCACTCTTTAGACCATCGTTTAATGAATCCAAGTACACCTTTTGCCTCATTAACGATGGTATCTATGTGAAGATTGAAATAGAGTTTAGAATCAAAAATAACGTCTAGATCCTTAACTGTTAGTATACGTTGCAAAGGGATATTGTCGATTGTATAACTGACAAGATAAGGTGTAGTACGATTAAAAGTCATAAACATACACGTTGAACAATTTAAATGCAATTGATTGGCCGAACACCATAGTTGCATAGCGTTCAAATCGTCTTGTAGACGAGAATGATGTAGGCGATTAGTTTATGATAGAAAAAGTTTGACATCGTCCGCATACATGAGTACACGGGCATGTGATATAACAGAGGGGATATCATTTATAAAAAGAATAAAGAGTAAGGTCCAAGATGACTACCTTGAGGAACACCAGCCTCAGCATTACTCTTTGGGTCCTACCTTTTAAATAAGAATTAATCCAAAGCAGAAGAGACAGGGGGAAACCTATTCGGTCAAGTTTTAAAAAGTAAAATATCATGGTGCACAGAGTCAAACGCCTTACTGAAGTCAGTGTAAATGACATCAGTTTGCATTTTCGAAAGGAAAGCATCATTTACCAAGGAAGTAAACTCAAGCAGCAGGTCGTAGTTGACCTACTCTTACGAATCCATGTTGAACAGGGGAAACAACTGATTTGCAGAAATGCTGCAAATTCGAAGTGATTATTTTTTCAAATAATTTAGGAATAGCGGACAGTTTTGCAATGCTCCTGTAATTTTGTATATCAGACTTCCCACCTTTCTTGTGAAGAGGAATGATATAATATTCTTTCCAAAGAGATGGAAAGACAGAAGTTTCAAGGGATGGATTAAAAAGCTTTAGTAATGGATAAAGAAGGGAAGAACTACACTCCTTGAGTAGACAGCTAGGAATATTGTCCGGCCCAGGAGAGTAAGAAGACTTTAAGAGTTTAGCTTATAGGAGAGAGGAGTGTGAAATAATGGGAGGTGGTACAGAACTAGCGGAAGAAATAGTATAAGGGTAAGAATTAGTATTAGGACAGACTGAAGAGTAAGTTGATTGAAAAAAATTTGCAAAGAGGTTAGCAGAGTCAGTGTCATTGCTAGCTTTATCCAAGCCAAGAAAAAGATGAAGATGGCAAACTTGAAGATTTACGCTTCAAGTTTACAAAATTATAAAACTGTCTCGGATTTTGGGCAAATTGCCTTTTACAACGAGTTAGATAATTCTCAGCATCGAGAATTAGGAAGAAAGAAGTTCGACTCAGCTATGGAATATTTAGGAGCATCTACATCTACAATTTCAAGTCTCTAGCTCTTATAGGTTCTGAAATCCTTGCGTTCATACATACGGACGGACGGACAGACAGACGGACATGGCTTGATCGATTCGGCTTTTGATGCTGATCAAGACAATATATGCAATATATGCACTATATCATATAGCTGCCATAGGAACGATAGGTCGGAAATTAAGTTGTAAGAAAAAACATTTTGTTTTTCAAAATATCTTGACAAAACTCGGCTTTATTAGTTGTACTATACCTTTCATATATGTGCAAAATCAAATTAAGATCGGAACACTACATCTGCCATAGGATCGGTGGAAAATTAAGTTGTATGAAAATAAATTTTGTTTTACAAGATATCTTGACCGAACTCGGCATTTATAAGTTTTACTACACTCACCAAAATCCTATTAACATCGGACCACTTTATCATACAGCTGCCATAGGACGACGGTCGAAAATAAATATGTTGTATGGACAATTTTTTGTTTTTCACGATATCTTGAACAAGGTCGGCATTTATTAGTTTATCTATGCTCCTAATATATAGCAAAATGCTATCAACATCGGAGTATATAGCTGTCATAGGAACGATCGGTGGAAATCCAGGTTTTTGATTGAAATTTTTTTTTGTTTATCAAGATATCTTGACCAAACTCGGCATTAACTATTTCCCGGTACTTTTTAGATACGGGCAAGCACTATGAGCATTATGAAAAGGTTGGGTCTGCACGGGTCTTAGATCTTCGGCGTGCCGAAGATAGCCCTCTTTCTCGTTTCACTTTTATTTGTTCTTGGAATCGCAACAATGTATTTTGTTAGGTCACATATTAATGTGACTGCGTATTCGATACTGTGATGGTTAAGGGTATCGTAGAATGATTTTTTATTCTTAACCCCTTGCAGTAGGTACTAATTTTTTGTCGTGATATGTAACGCATAAAAGGAGACATCTCCGACCCATATAGTATATATATACTTGATCAGCATCAACAGCCGAGTCGAAATAGCCATGTCCGTCCGACCGCCTGTCCGTATGTCTGTTTCTATGCGAACTAGTCTCCCGGTATTAAAGCTATCTTAATGAAACTTTGCAGAAGTCAATTTTTCTGTTGCACGCTGCACTTATGTCAAAACCAGCTGTATCGGATCACTATATCATATAGCTGCCATAGGAAAGATCAGTCGAAAATTAAGTTGTATGAAAAAACAGTTTAATTTTCAAGGTATCTAGGCCAAACTCGGTATTTATAAGTTGTACTATACTCCTCATATATCGGCAAAATTCTATTAAGATCGGACCACTATATCATATAACTGCCATAGGAACGATCGGTCGAAAATGAAAATGAAAATGAAATGAAATAAATTTTGTTTTAAAAGATATCTTGACGGAACTCGGCATTTATTAGTTTTACTAAACTCCTCATATATATGAAAAATCATTTTAAGATCGGACAACTATATCATATTGCTGCCATAGGAACGATCGGTCGAAAATGAAAATGAAAATGAAATGAAAATAAATTTTGTTTTAAAAGATATCTTGACGGAACTCGGCATTTATTAGTTTTACTAAACTCCTCATATATATGAAAAATCATTATAAGATCGGACCACTATATCATATAGCTGCCATAGGAATCATCGGTCGAAAATGAAAATGAAAATGAAATGAAAATAAATTTTGTTTTAAAAGATATCTTGACGGAACTCGGCATTTATTAGTTTTACTAAACTCCTCATATATGAAAAATCATTTTAAGATCGGACAACTATATCATATTGCTGCTATAGGAAAGATCAGTCGAAAAGTTGTATGAAAAAACAGTTTAATTTTCAAGGTATCTAGGCCAAACTCGGTATTTATAAGTTGTACTATACTCCTCATATATCGGCAAAATCCTATTAAGATCGGACCACTTCATCATATAACTGCCATACGAACGATCGGTCGAAAATTAAGTTGTTGTAAGATAAAACATTTTGGTTTTTAATATATCTTGACCAAGCTCGGCATTTATAAGTTGTACTATACTCCTCATATATCGGCAAAATCCTATTAAGATTATTAAGTTGTATGAAAAAACATTTTAATTTTCAAGGTATCTAGGCCAAACTCGGCATTTATAAGTTGTACTATACTCCTCATATATCGGCAAAATCCTATTAACATCGGACCACTATATCATATAGCTGCCATAGGAACGATCGGTCGAAAATTAAGTTGTATGAAAATAAATGTTGTTTTAAAAGATATATTGACGGAACTCGGCTTTTATTAGTTTTACTATACTTCTCATATATATGCAAAATTCTATTAAGATCGGACCACTACATCATATAGCTACCATAGGAACGATCGGTCGAAAATTAAATTGTATGAAAAAACATTTTGTTTTTCAATCTTGACCAAACTCGGTATTTATAAGTTCTACTATACTCCTCATATATCGGCAAAATCCTATTAAGATTATTAAGTTGTATGAAAAAAACATTTTGTTTTTCAAGATATCTTGACCAAACTCGGCATTTATAAGTTTTGCTATACTCATCATGTATATGCAAAATCCTATTAAGATCGGACCACTATATCATACAGCTGCCATAGGAACGATCGGTCGAATATTGAGTTGTATAAAAAAACATGTTGCTTTTCAAGATATCTTGACCAAACTCGGCATTTATTAGTTTTACTATGCTCTTCATATATCCGCAAAATCCTATTAAGATCTGACCACTATATCATACGCGGCCATAGGAACGATCACTCGAAAATACAGTTGTATTAAAAACATTTTGTTTTTCAAGATATCTTGACCAAACTCGGCATTTATTTTTTTACTATACTCCCCATAAATAGGCAAAATCCTACTATATCCTACAAAATCCCACTATATCATACAGCTGCCATGGAACGACCGTTCGAAAATTAAGTTGTTGTATGGACAAATAGTTTTACTATACTCCTTATATATAGCAAAAGCCTATTAAGATCGGACCATATAGCTGCCATAGAAACGATCGATCGAAAATTAAGTTGATGTATAAAAAATCATTTTGATTTTCAAGATATATTGACCAAGCTCAGCATTTATTAGTTTTAATATACTCCTCGTATATAGGCAAAATCCTATTAAGATCGGACCACTACATCATATAGCTGCCATAGGAACGGTCAGTCGAAAATTAAGTTATATTAAAAGCATTTGTTTTTCAAGATATCTTGACCAAACTCGGCATTTATTATTTTTACTATACCCCCATATATAGGCAAAATCCTATTAAGATAGGACCACTAAATCATACAGCTGCCATAGAATGACCGTTCGAAAATTTAGTTATATGGACAAATAGTTTTACTCTACTCCTCATATATAGAAAAGCCTATTAAGATCGGACCACTATATCATATACTGCCATAGGAACGATCGGATAAAATTTAAGTTGTTGTATGAAAAAATATTTTGCATTAATTAGTTTTACTATTCCTCATATATAGGCCAAACCCAAATAAAATCGGACAACTATATCATATAGCTGCCATAGGAACGATCGGTCGAAAATTAAGTTGTTGTATGAAAAAACATTTTGTTTTTCAAATATCTTGACCAAACTCGGCATTTATTAGTTTTACTATACTCCCCATCTATAGACAAAATCCTATTAAGATAGGACCACTCTGTCACACAGCTGCCATAGAACGACCGTTCGAAAATTAAGTTGTTGTATGGACAAATAGTTTTACTATACTCCTCATATATAACAAAAGCCTATTAAGATCGGACCACATATAACTGCCATAGGAACGATCGGTTAAAATTTAAATTGCATGAGAAAATATTTTGTTTTTCAAGATATTTTGAACAAACTCGGCATTAATAAGTTTTACTATACTCCTCATATATAGGCAAAATCCAAATAAGATCGGACAACTATATCATACAGCTGCCATAGGAACGATCGGTCGAAAATTAAGTTGTAATATGAAAAATATGATATGTTTTTCAAAATATCTTTGCCAAACTCGGCATTTATTAGTTTTACTATACTCCCCATATATAGGCAAAATCCTATTAAGATAGGACAACTATATCATACAGCTGCCATAGAACGACCGTTCGAAAATTAAGTTGTTGTATGGACAAATAGTTGTACTATACTTCTCATATATAGCAAAATCCTATTAAGATCGGACCACTATATCATATAGCTGCCATAGGAACGATCGGTCGAAAATTAAGTTGAATGAAACATCTCGATTTCAAGATATCTTGACCAAACTCGGCATTTATTAGTTTTACTATGCCCCTAATATATATATGCAAAATCCAATTAAGATCAGACTACAATATTATATAGCTGCCGTAGGAACGACCGTTGGAAAATTAATTTGTTGTATGGACAATTATTCGTTTTTCACGATATCTCGAACAAGCTCGGCATTTACTAGTTTTACTATACTCCTCATATATAGGCAAAATCCTATTAAGATCGGACCACTATATCATATAGCTGCCATAGGAACGATCGGTCGAAAATGAAAATGAAAATGAAATGAAAATAAATTTTGTTTTAAAAGATATCTTGACCAAACTCGGCATTTATTAGTTTTACTATGCTCTTCATATATCCGCAAAATCCTATTAAGATCGGACCACTATATCATACGCGGCCATAGGAACGATCAGTCGAAAATACAGTTGTATTAAAAACATTTTGTATTTCAAGTTATCTTGACCAAACTCGGCATTTATTATTTTTGCTATACTCCCCATAAATAGGCAAAATCCTACTATATCCTACAAAATCCCACTATATCATACAGCTGCCATGGAACGACCGTTCGAAAATTAAGTTGTTGTATGGACAAATAGTTTTACTATACTCCTTATATATAGCAAAAGCCTATTAAGATCGGACCATATAGCTGCCATAGAAACGATCGATCGAAAATTAAGTTGATGTATAAAAAATCATTTGATTTTCAATATATATTGACCAATCTCAGCATTTATTAGTTTTAATATACTCCTCATATATAGGCAAAATCCTATTAAGATCGGACCACTACATCATATAGCTGCCATAGGAACGGTCAGTCGAAAATTAAGTTATATTAAAAAGCATTTTGTTTTTCAAGATATCTTGACCAAACTCGGCATTTATTATTTTTACTATACTCCCCATATATAGGCAAAATCCTATTAAGATAGGACCACTATATCATACAGCTGCCATAGAATGACCGTTCGAAAATTTAGTTATATGGACAAATAGTTTTACTCTACTCCTCATATATAGCAAAAGCCTATTAAGATCGGACCACTATATCATATAACTGCCATAGGAACGATCGGATAAAATTTAAGTTGTTGTATGAAAAAATATTTTGCATTAATTAGTTTTACTATTCCTCATATATAGGCCAAACCCAAATAAGATCGGACAACTATATCATATAGCTGCCATAGGAACGATCGGTCGAAAATTAAGTTGTTGTATGAAAAAACATTTTGTTTTTCAAATATCTTGACCAAACTCGGCATTTATTAGTTTTACTATACTCCCCATCTATAGACAAAATCCTATTAAGATAGGACCACTCTGTCACACAGATGCCATAGAACGACCGTTCGAAAATTAAGTTGTTGTATGGACAAATAGTTTTACTATACTCCTCATATATAGCAAAAGCCTATTAGATCGGACCACTATATCATATAACTGCCATATTAACGATCAGCTAAAATTTAAATTGTTGTATGAAAAAATATTTTGTTTTTCAAGATATCTTGAACAAACTCGGCATTAATAAGTTTTACTATACTCATCATATAAAGGCAGATCTAAATAAGATCGGACAACTATATCATATAGCTGGCATAGGAACGATCGGTCGAAAATAAGTTGTTGTATGAAAAAAAATTTTGTTTTTCAAGATATCTTGACCAAACTCGTCATTTATTATTTTTACTATACTCCCCATATATAGGCAAAATCCTATTAAGATAGGACCACTATATCATACAGCTGCCATAGAACGACCGTTCGAAAAGTAAGTTGTTGTATGGACAAATAGTTTTACATATATAGCAAAATCCTATTAAGATCGGACCACTATATCATATAGCTGCCAAAGGAACGACCGTTCGAAAATTAATTTGTTGTATGGTCAAATTTTTTGTTTTCCTCGATATCTTGAACAACCTCGTCATTTATTAGCTTAACTATGCTCCAAATATATATGCAAAATCCTATCAACATCGGACCATATAGCTGCCATAGGAACGATCGTTCGAAAACCAGGTTTTTGATTAAAAACTTTTTTTGGTTATCAAGATATCTTTACCAAACTCGACATTTATTAATTTACTATACTCCTCATACATCGGCAAAATCGGACCACTATATCATATAGCTGCCATAAGAACTATCGTTCGAAAAGTAAGTTGTTGCATAGAAGGAGACATCTTCGACCCATAAAGTATATATATTCTTGATCAGCATCAATAGCCGAGTCTAATAGACATGTCCGTCTGTCCGTCTGACTGTCTGTCCATCTGAATGTTTCTATGCGAACTAGTCTCTCAGTTTTATAGCTATCTTAATAAATCATTGCAGAAGTCCCCTTTTCTGTTGCACGCAGCACATATGTCACAACCAGCTGGATCAGCTAGAGCAGCAATAAGAACGATCGATCGAAAATTAAGTTTATGTATAAAAAAACATTTTGATTTTCAAGATATATTGACCAAACTCGGCATTTCTTAGTTTTACTATACTCCTCATATATAGTCAAAATCCTATTAAGATCGGACAACTACATCAAATAGCTTCCAGAGGAATGATCGGTAGAAAGTTAAGTTGAATGAAACAACATTTTGTTTTTCAAGATATCTTGACCAAGCTCGGCATTTATTAGTTTTACTATGCTCCTCATATTTTCGCAAAATCCTATTAAAATCGCACCACTATATCATATAGCTGCCATAGGAACGATCTGTCAAAAATTAAGTCGTATTAAAAACATTTTGTTTTTCAAGATATCTTGACCAAACTCGGCATTTATTATTTTTACTATACTCCCCATATATAGGCAAAATCCTATTAAGATTGGATCACTATATCATATAGCTGCCATAGAACGACCGTTCGAAAATTAAGTTGTTGTATGGACAAATAGTTGTACTATACTCCTCATATATAGCAAAAGCCTATTAAGATCGGACCACTATATCATATAACTGCCATAGGAACGATCGGATAAAATTTAAGTTGTTGTATGAAAAAATATTTGTTCTTCAAGATATCTTGAACAAACTCGGAATTAATTAGTTTTACTATACTCATATATAGGCAAAATCCAAATAGGATCGGACAACTATATCATATAGCTGCCATAGAAACGATCGGTCGAAAATTAAGTTGTTGTATGAAAAAACATTTTGTTTTTCAACATATCTTGACCAAACTGGGCACTTATTAGTTTTACTATACTCCCCATATATAGGCAAAATCCTATTAAGATAGGACCACTATATCATACAGCTGCCATAGAACGACCGTTCGAAAATTAAGTTGTTGTATGAAAAAACATTTTGTTTTTCAACATATCTTGACCAAACTGGGCACTTATTAGTTTTACTATACTCCCCATATATAGGCAAAAACCTATTAAGATCGGACCACTATATCATATAACTGCCATAGAAACGATCAGATAAAATTTAAGTTCTTGTATGAAAAAATATTTTGTTTTTCAATATATCTTGAACAAACTCGGCATTAATAAGTTTTACTATACTCCTCATATATATGCAAAATCCTATTAAGACCGGACTACTATATCATATAGCTGCCTTAGGAACGACCGTTCGAAAATTAATTTGTTGTATGGACAAATGTTTTGTTTTTCACGATATCTTGAAGAAGCTCGGCATTTATTAGTTTTACTATGCCCGTATTATATATATGCAAAATCCCATTAAGATCGGACCAGTATATCATACAGCTGCCATATGAACGATCAGTCGAAAATTAAGTTGTATTAAAAAGCATTTTGTTTTTCAAGATATCTTGACCAAACTCGACATTTATTATTTTAACTATACTCCCCATATATAGGCAAAATCCTATTAAGATAGGATCACTATATCATATAGCTGCCATAGAACGACCGTTCGAAAATTAAGTTGTTGTTTGGACAAATAGTTGTACTATACTCCTCATATATAGCAAAATCCTATTAAGATCGGACCACAATATCATATAACTGCCATTGGAACGATCGGTCGAAAAATATGTTGTATGAAAAAACATTTTGTTTTTCAAGATACCTTGACCAAGCTCGGCATTTATTAGTTTTACTATGCCCGTATTATATATATGCAAAATCCTATTAAGATCGGACCAGTATATCATACAGCTGCCATAGGAACGATCAGTCGAAAATTAAGTTGTATTAAAAAGCATTTTGTTTTTCAAGATATCTTGACCAAACTCGACATTTATTATTTTAACTATACTCCCCATATATATGCAAAATCGTATTAAGATAGGACCACTATATCATACAGCTGCCATAGAACGACCGTTCGAAAATTAAGTTGTTGTATGGACAAATAGTTTTACTATACTCCTCATATATAGCAAAAGCCTATTAAGATCGGCCCACTATATTATATAACTGCCATATTAACGATCGGTTAAAATTTAAATTGTTGTATGAAAAAATATTTTGTTTTTCAAGATATCTTGATCAAACTCGGCATTAATAAGTTTTACTATACTCCTCATATAAACGCAAAATCTAAATAAGATCGGACAACTATATCATATAGTTGCCATAGGAAGGCTCGGTCGAAAATAAGTTGTTGTATGAAAAAACATTTTGTTTTTCAAGATATCTTGACCAAACTCGGCATTTATTATTTTTACTATACTCCCCATATATAGGCAAAATCCTATTAAGATAGGACCACTATATCATACAGCTGCCATAGAACGACCGTTCGAAAATTAATTTGTTGTATGGTAAAATTTTTTGTTTTCCTCGATATCTTGAACAAGCTCGTCATTTATTAGCTTAACTATGCTCCAAATATGTATGCAAAATCCTATCAACATCGGACCATATAGCTGCCATAGGAACGATCGGTCCAAAACCAGGTTTTTGATTAAAAACCTTTTTTGGTTATTAAGAAGATATCTTTACCAAACTCGACATTTATTAATTTTACTATACTCCTCATATATCGGCAAAATCGGACCACTGTATCATATAGCTGCCATAAGAACTATCGTGTGAAAAGTAAGTTGTTGCATAGAAGGAGACATCTTCGACCCATAAAGTATATATATTCTTGATCAGCATCAATAGCCGAGTCTAATAGACATGTCCGTCTGTCCGTCTGACTGTCTGTCCATCTGAATGTTTCTATGCGAACTAGTCTCTCAGTTTTATAGCTATCTTAATAAATCATTGCAGAAGTCCCCTTTTCTGTTGCACGCAGCACATATGTCACAACCAGCTGGATCAGCTAGAGCAGCAATAAGAACGATCGATCGAAAATTAAGTTGATGTATAAAAAAACATTTTGATTTTCAAGATATATTGACCAAACTCGGCATTTCTTAGTTTTACTATACTCCTCATATATAGTCAAAATCCTATTAAGATCGGACAACTACATCAAATAGCTTCCAGAGGAATGATCGGTAGAAAGTTAAGTTGAATGAAACAACATTTTGTTTTTCAAGATATCTTGACCAAGCTCGGCATTTATTAGTTTTACTATGCTCCTCATATTTTCGCAAAATCCTATTAAAATCGCACCACTATATCATATAGCTGCCATAGGAACGATCTGTCAAAAATTAAGTCGTATTAAAAACATTTTGTTTTTCAAGATATCTTGACCAAACTCGGCATTTATTATTTTTACTATACTCCCCATATATAGGCAAAATCCTATTAAGATTGGATCACTATATCATATAGCTGCCATAGAACGACCGTTCGAAAATTAAGTTGTTGTATGGACAAATAGTTGTACTATACTCCTCATATATAGCAAAAGCCTATTAAGATCGGACCACTATATCATATAACTGCCATAGGAACGATCGGATAAAATTTAAGTTGTTGTATGAAAAAATATTTTGTTCTTCAAGATATCTTGAACAAACTCGGAATTAATTAGTTTTACTATACTCATATATAGGCAAAATCCAAATAGGATCGGACAACTATATCATATAGCTGCCATAGAAACGATCGGTCGAAAATTAAGTTGTTGTATGAAAAAACATTTTGTTTTTCAACATATCTTGACCAACCTGGGCACTTATTAGTTTTACTATACTCCCCATATATAGGCAAAATCCTATTAAGATAGGACCACTATATCATACAGCTGCCATAGAACGACCGTTCGAAAATTAAGTTGTTGTATGAAAAAACATTTTGTTTTTCAACATATCTTGACCAAACTGGGCACTTATTAGTTTTACTATACTCCCCATATATAGGCAAAAACCTATTAAGATCGGACCACTATATCATATAACTGCCATAGAAACGATCAGATAAAATTTAAGTTCTTGTATGAAAAAATATTTTGTTTTTCAATATATCTTGAACAAACTCGGCATTAATAAGTTTTACTATACTCCTCATATATATGCAAAATCCTATTAAGATCGGACTACTATATCATATAGCTGCCTTAGGAACGACCGTTCGAAAATTAATTTGTTGTATGGACAAATGTTTTGTTTTTCACGATATCTTGAAGAAGCTCGGCATTTATTAGTTTTACTATGCCCGTATTATATATATGCAAAATCCCATTAAGATCGGACCAGTATATCATACAGCTGCCATATGAACGATCAGTCGAAAATTAAGTTGTATTAAAAAGCATTTTGTTTTTCAAGATATCTTGACCAAACTCGACATTTATTATTTTAACTATACTCCCCATATATAGGCAAAATCCTATTAAGATAGGATCACTATATCATATAGCTGCCATAGAACGACCGTTCGAAAATTAAGTTGTTGTATGGACAAATAGTTGTACTATACTCCTCATATATAGCAAAAGCCTATTAAGATCGGACCACAATATCATATAACTGCCATTGGAACGATCGGTCGAAAAATATGTTGTATGAAAAAACATTTTGTTTTTCAAGATACCTTGACCAAGCTCGGCATTTATTAGTTTTACTATGCCCGTATTATATATATGCAAAATCCTATTAAGATCGGACCAGTATATCATACAGCTGCCATAGGAACGATCAGTCGAAAATTAAGTTGTATTAAAAAGCATTTTGTTTTTCAAGATATCTTGACCAAACTCGACATTTATTATTTTAACTATACTCCCCATATATATGCAAAATCGTATTAAGATAGGACCACTATATCATACAGCTGCCATAGAACGACCGTTCGAAAATTAAGTTGTTGTATGGACAAATAGTTTTACTATACTCCTCATATATAGCAAAAGCCTACTAAGATCGGCCCACTATATTATATAACTGCCATATTAACGATCGGTTAAAATTTAAATTGTTGTATGAAAAAATATTTTGTTTTTCAAGATATCTTGATCAAACTCGGCATTAATAAGTTTTACTATACTCCTCATATAAACGCAAAATCTAAATAAGATCGGACAACTATATCATATAGTTGCCATAGGAAGGCTCGGTCGAAAATAAGTTGTTGTATGAAAAAACATTTTGTTTTTCAAGATATCTTGACCAAACTCGGCATTTATTATTTTTACTATACTCCCCATATATAGGCAAAATCCTATTAAGATAGGACCACTATATCATACAGCTGCCATAGAACGACCGTTCGAAAATTAAGTTGTTGTATGGACAAATAGTTTTACATATATAGCAAAATCCTATTAAGATCGGACCACTATATCATATAGCTGCCAAAGGAACGACCGTTCGAAAATTAATTTGTTGTATGGTAAAATTTTTTGTTTTCCTCGATATCTTAAACAAGCTCGTCATTATTAGCTTAACTATGCTCCAAATATGTATGCAAAATCCTATCAACATCGGACCATATAGCTGCCATAGGAACGATCGGTCCAAAACCAGGTTTTTGATTAAAAACCTTTTTTGGTTATTAAGAAGATATCTTTACCAAACTCGACATTTATTAATTTTACTATACTCCTCATATATCGGCAAAATCGGACCACTGTATCATATAGCTGCCATAAGAACTATCGTGTGAAAAGTAAGTTGTTGCATAGAAGGAGACATCTTCGACCCATAAAGTATATATATTCTTGATCAGCATCAATAGCCGAGTCTAATAGACATGTCCGTCTGTCCGTCTGTCCGTCTGACTGTCTGTCCATCTGAATGTTTCTATGCGAACTAGTCCCTCAATTTTAAAGCTATCTTAATAAATCATTGCAGAAGTCCCCTTTTCTGTTGCACGCAGCACATATGTCACAACCAGCTGGATCAGCTAGAGCAGCAATAAGAACGATCGATCGAAAATTAAGTTTATGTATAAAAAAACATTTTGATTTTCAAGATATATTGACCAAACTCGGCATTTATTAGTTTTACTATACTCCTCATATATAGTCAATATCCTATTAAGATCTGACATCTACATCAAATAGCTGCCAGAGGAACGATCGGTAGAAAGTTAAGTTGAATGAAACAACATTTTGTTTTTCAAGATATCTTGACCAAGCTCGGCACATATTAGTTTTACTATGCTCCTCATATATCCGCAAAATCCTATTAGAATCGCACCACTATATCATATAGCTGCCATAGGAACGATCTGTCAAAAATTAAGTCGTAATAAAAAAATTTTGTTTTTCAAGATATCTTGACCAAACTCGGCATTTATTATTTTTACTATACTCCCCATATATAGGCAAAATCCTATTAAGATAGGACCACTATATCATACAGATGCCATAGAACGACCGTTCGAAAATTAAGTTGTTGTATGGACAAATAGTTGTACTATACTCCTCATATATAGCAAAAGCCTATTAAGATCGGACCACTATATCATATAACTGCCATAGGAACGTTCGGATAAAATTTAAGTTGTTGTATGAAAAAATATTTTGGTTTTCAAGATATCTTGAACAAACTCGGAATTAATTAGTTTTACTATACTCCTCATATATAGGCAAAGTCCAAATAAGATCGGACAACTATATCATATAGCTGCCATAGAAACGATCGGTCGAAAATTAAGTTGTTGTATGAAAAAACATTTTGTTTTTCAACATATCTTGACCAAACTGGGCATTTATTAGTTTTACTATACTCCCCATATATAGGCAAAATCCTATTAAGATAGGACCACTATATCATACAGCTGCCATAGAACGACCGTTCGAAAATTAAGTTGTTGTATGGACAAATAGTTTTACTATACTCCTCATATATAGGAAAAGCCTATTAAGATCGGACCACTATATCATATAACTGCCATAGGAACGATCGGATAAAATTTAAGTTGTTGTATGAAAAAATATTTTGTTTTTCAATATATCTTGAACAAACTCGGCATTTATAAGTTTTACTATACTCCTCATATATATGCAAAATCCTATTAAGATCGGACTACAATATCATATAGCTGCCTTAGGAACGAACGTTCAAAAATTAATTTGTTGTATGGACAAATGTTTGTTTTTCACGATATCTTGCACAAGCTCGGCATTTATTAGTTTTACTATGCCCCTAATATATATATGCAAAATCCTATTAAGTTCGGAAAACTATATCATACAGCTGCCATAGGAACGATCAGTCGAAAATTAAGTTGTATTAACAATCATTTTGTTTTTCAAGATATCTTGACCAAACTCGACATTTATTATTTTAACTATACTCCCCATATATAGGCAAAATCCTATTAAGATAGGATCATTATATCATATAGCTGCCAGAGGAACGACCGTTCGAAAATTAAGTTGTATGGACAAATAGTTTTACTCTACTCCTCATATATATGCAAAATCCAATTAAGATCGGACCAGTATATCATACAGCTGCCATAGGAACAATCGGTACAAAATTAAGTTGAATGAAACAGCATCTTGTTATTCAAGATATCTTGACCAACCTCGGCATTTATTAGTTTTACTATGCTCCTCATATATCCGCAAAATCCGATTAAGATCGGACCACTATATCATACAGCTGCCATAGGAACGATCAGTCGAAAATTAAGTTGTATTAAAAAGCATTTTGTTTTTCAAGATATCTTGACCAAACCCGACATTTATTATTTTAACTATACTCCCCATATATAGGCAAAATCCTATTAAGATAGGATCACTATATCATATAGCTGCCATAGAACGACCGTTCGAAAATTAAGTTGTATGGACAAATAGTTTTACTTTACTCCTCATATATAGCAAAAGCCTATTAAGATCGGACCACTATATAATATAACTGCCATTGGAACGATCGGTCGAAAAATATGTTGTATGAAAAAACATTTTGTTTTTCAAGATACCTTGACCAAACTCGGCATTTATTAATTTTACTATGCTCCTGATATATCCGCAAATTCCTATTAAAATCACACCACTATATCATACAGCTGCCATAGGAACGATCATCAAAAATTAAGTTGTATTAAAAACATTTTGTTTTTCAAGATATCTTGACCAAACTGGGCATTTACTAGTTTTACTATAATCCCCATATATAGGCAAAATCCTATTAAGATAGGACCACTATATCATACAGCTGCCATGGAACGACCGTTCGAAAATTAAGTTGTTGTATGGACAAATAGTTGTACTATACTCCTCATATATAGCAAAAGCCTATTAAGATCGGACCACTATATCATATAACTGCCATAGGAACGATCGGATAAAATTTAAGTTGTTGTATGAAAAAATATTTTGTTTTCAATATATCTTGAACAAACTCGGCATTAATAAGTTTTACTATACTCCTCATATATATGCAAAATCCTATTAAGATCGGACTACAATATCATATAGCTGCCTTGGGAACGACCGTTCAAAAATTAATTTGTTGTATGGACAAATGTTTTGTTTTTCACGATATCTTGAACAAGCTCGGCATTTATTAGTTTTACTATGCACCTAATATATATATGCAAAATCCTATTAAGATCGGAAAACTATATCATACAGCTGCCATAGGAACGATCAGTCGAAAATTAAGTTGTATTAAAAAGCATTTTGTTTTTCAAGATATCTTGACCAAACTCGACATTTATTATTTTAACTATACTCCCCATATATAGGCAAAATCCTATTAAGATAGGATCACTATATCATATAGCTGCCAGAGGAACGACCGTTCGAAAATTAAGTTGTATGAACAAATAGTTTTACTCTACTCCTCATATATATGCAAAATCCTATTAAGATCGGACCGGTATATCATACAGCTGCCATAGAAACAATCGGTACAAAATTAAGTTGAATGAAACAGCATCTTGTTATTCAAGATATCTTGACCAACCTCGGCATTTATTAGTTTTACTATGCTCCTAATATATCCGCAAAATCCGATTAAGATCGGACCACTATATCATACAGCTGCCATAGGAACGATCAGTCAAAAATTAAGTTGTATTAAAAAGCATTTTGTTTTTCAAGATATTTTGACCAAACTCGACATTTATTATTTTAACAATACTCCCCTTATATAGAAAAAATCCTATTAAGATAGGACCACTATATCATACAGCTGCCATAGAACGACCGTTTGAAAATTAAGTTGTTGTATGGACAAATAGTTTTACTATACTCCTCATATATAGCAAAAGCCTATTAAGATCGGACCACTATATCATATAACTGCCATAGGAACGATCGGATAAAATTTAAGTTGTTGTATGAAAAAATATTTTGTTTTTCAAGATATCTTGAACAAACTCGGAATTAATTAGTTTTACTATACTCCTCATATATAGGCAAAATCCAAATAAGATCGGACAACTATATCATATAGCTGCCATAGAAACGATCGGTCGAAAATTAAGTTGTTGTATGAAAAAACATTAGGACCACTATATCATACAGCTGCCATAGAACGACCGTTCGAAAATTAAGTTGTTGTATGGACAAATAGTTGTACTATACTCCTCATATATAGCAAAAGCCTATTAAGATCGGACCACTATATCATATAACTGCCATAGGAACGATCGGATAAAATTTAAGTTGTTGTATGAAAAAATATTTTGTTTTTCAATATATCTTGAACAAACTCGGCATTAATAAGTGTTACTATACTCCTCATATATATGCAAAATCCTATTAAGATCGGACTACAATATCATATAGCTGCCTTAGGAACGACCGTTCAAAAATTAATTTGTTGTATGGACAAATGTTTTGTTTTTCACGATATCTTGAACAAGCTCGGCATTTATTAGTTTTACTATGCCCCTAATATATATATGCAAAATCCTATTAAGATCGGAAAACTATATCATACAGCTGCCATAGGAACGATCAGTCGAAAATTAAGTTGTATTAAAAATCATTTTGTTTTTCAAGATATCTTGACCAAACTCGACATTTATTATTTTGACTATACTCCCCATATATAGGCAAAATCCTATTAAGATAGGATCACTATATCATATAGCTGCCAGAGGAACGACCATTCGAAAATTAAGTTGTATGGACAAATAGTTTTACTCTACTCCTCATATATATGCAAAATCCAATTAAGATCGGACCAGTATATCATACAGCTGCCATAGGAACAATCGTACAAAATTAAGTTGAATGAAACAGAATCTTGTTATTCAAGATATCTTGACCAACCTCGGCATTTATTAGTTTTACTATGCTCCTAATATATCCGCAAAATCCGATTAAGATCGGACCACTATATCATACAGCTGCCATAGGAACGATCATCAAAAATTAAGTTGTATTAAAAACATTTTGTTTTTCAAGATATCTTGACCAAACTGGGCATTTACTAGTTTTACTATACTCCCCATATATAGGCAAAATCCTATTAAGATAGGACCACTATATCATACAGCTGCCATAGAACGACCGTTTGAAAATTAAGTTGTTGTATGGACAAATAGTTTTACAATACTCCTCATATATAGCAAAAGCCTATTAAGATCGGACCACTATATCATATAACTGCCATAGGAACGATCGGATAAAATTTAAGTTGCTGTATGAAAAAATATTTGTTTTTCAAGATATCTTGAACAAACTCGGAATTAATTAGTTTTACTATACTCCTCATATATAGGCAAAATCCAAATAAGATCGGACCACTATACCATATAGCTGCCATAGAAACGATCTATCGAAAATTAAGTTGTTGTATAAAAAACATTTTGTTTTTCAACATATCTTGACCAAACTGGGCATTTATTAGTTTTACTATACTCCCCATATATCCGCAAAATCCTATTAGAATCGCACCACTAGATCATATAGCTGCCATAGGAACGATCTGTCAAAAATTAAGTCGTATTAAAAACATTTTGTTTTTCAAGATATCTTGACCAAACTCGGCATTTATTATTTTTACTATACTCCCCATATATAGGCAAAATCCTATTAAGGTAGGACCACTATATCATACAGATGCCATAGAACGACCGTTCGAAAATTAGGTTGTTGTATGGACAAATAGTTGTACTATACTCCTCATATATAGCAAAAGCCTATTAAGATCGGACCACTATATCATATAACTGCCATAGGAACGATCGGATAAAATTTAAGTTGTTGTATGAAAAAATATTTTGTTTTTCAAGATATCTTGAACAAACTCGGAATTAATTAGTTTTACTATACTCCTCATATATAGGCAAAATCCAAATAAGATCGGACAACTATATCATATAGCTGCCATAGAAACGATCGGTCGAAAATTAAGTTGTTGTATGAAAAAACATTTTGTTTTTCAACATATCTTGACCAAACTGGGCATTTATTAGTTTTACTATACTCCCCATATATAGGCAAAATCCTATTAAGATAGGACCACTATATCATACAGCTGCCATAGAACGACCGTTCGAAAATTAAGTTGTTGTATGGACAAATAGTTGTACTATACTCCTCACATATAGCAAAAGCCTATTAAGAGCGGACCACTATATCATATAACTGCCATAGGAACGATCGGATAAAATTTAAGTTGTTGTATGAAAAAATATTTTGTTTTTCAATATATCTTGAACAAACTCGGCATTATTCAGTGTTACTATACTCCTCATATATATGCAAAATCCTATTAAGATCGGACTACAATATCATATAGCTGCCTGAGGAACGACCGTTCAAAAATTAATTTGTTGTATGGACAAATGTTTTGTTTTTCACGATATCTTGAACAAGCTCGGCATTTATTAGTTTTACTATGCCCCTAATATATATATGCAAAATCCGATTAAGATCGGACCACTATATCATACAGCTGCCATAGGAACGATCAGTCGAAAATTAAGTTGTATTAAAAAGCATTTTGTTTTTCAAGATATCTTGACCAAACTCGACATTTATTATTTTGACTATACTCCCCATATATAGGCAAAATCCTCCCCCTGCCATAGGAACGATCGGATAAAATTTAAGTTATTGTATGAAAAAATATTTTGTTTTTCAAGATATCTTGAACAAACTCGGCATTAATTAGTCTTACTATACTCCTCATATATAGGCAAAATCCAAATAAGATCGGACAACTATAGCTGCCATAGGAACGATCGGTCGAAAATTAAGTTGTTGTATGAAAAAAATTTTGTTTTTCAAAATATCTTGACCAAACTCGGCATTTATTAGTTTTACTATACTCCCCATATATAGGCAAAATCCTATTAAGATAGGACCACTATATCATACAGCTGCCATAGAACGACCGTTCGAAAATTAAGTTGTTGTATGGACAAATAGTTGTACTATACTCCTCACATATAGCAAAAGCCTATTAAGATCGGACCAGTATATCATACAGCTGCCATAGGAACAATCGGTACAAAATTAAGTTGAATGAAACAGCATCTTGTTATTCAAGATATCTTGACTAACCTCGGCATTTATTAATTTTACTATGCACCTCATATATCCGCAAAATCCGATTAAGATCGGACCACTATATCATACAGCTGCCATAGAACGACCGTTCGAAAATTAAGTTGTTGTATGGACAAATAGTTTTACTATACTCCTCATATATAGCAAAATCCTATTAAGATCGATCCACTATATCATATAACTGCCATTGGAACGATCGGTCGAAAAATATGTTGTATGAAAAACAGTTTGTTTTTCAAGATACCTTGACCAAACTCGGCATTTATTAGTTTTACTATGCTCCTGATATATCCGCAAAATCCTATTAAAATCGCACCACTATATCATACAGCTGCCATAGGAACGATCTGTCAAAAATTAAGTTGTATTAAAAACATTTTGTTTTTCAAGATATCTTGACCAAACTCGGCATTTATTATTTTTACTATACTCCACCTGTATAGACAAAATCCTATTAAGATAGGACCACTATATCATACAGCTGCCATAGAACGACCGTTTGAAAATTAAGTTGTTGTATGGACAAAGAGTTGTACTATACTCCTCATATATAGCAAAATCCTATTAAGATCGGGCCACTATATCATATAACTGCCATAGGAACGATCGGATAAAATTTAAGTTGTTGTATGAAAAAATATTTTGTTTTTCAAGATATCTTGAACAAACTCGGCATTAATTAGTTTTACTATACTCCTCATATATAGGCAAAATCCAAATAAGATCGGACAACTATATCATATAGCTGCCATAGGAACGATCGGTCGAAAATTAAGTTGTTGTATGAAAAAAAATGTTGTTTTTAAAATATCTTGACCAAACTCGGCATTTATTAGTTTTACTATACTCCCATATATAGGCAAAATTCTATTAAGATAGGACCACTATATCATACAGCTGCCATAGAACGACCGTTCGAAAAATAAGTTGTTGTATGGACAAATAGTTTCACTATACTCCTCATATATAGCAAAATCCTATTAAGATCGGATCACTATATCATATAGCTGCCATAGGAACGATCGGTCGAAAAAAAAGTTGAATGAAACAACATCTTGCTTTTCAAGATATCTTGAACAAACTCGGCATTTATTATTTTTACTATACTCCCCATATATATGCAAAATCCTATTAAGATAGGACCACTATATCATTAACTGCCATTGGAACGATCGGTCGAAAAATATGTTGTATGAAAAAACATTTTGTTTTTCAAGATACCTTGACCAAACTCGGCATTTATTAGTTTACTATGCTCCTGATATATCCGCAAAATCCTATTAAAATCGCACCACTATATCATACAGCTGCCATAGGAACGATCATCAAAAATTAAGCTGTATTAAAAACATTTTGTTTTTCAAGATATCTTGACCAAACTCGGCATTTATTATTTTTACTATACTCCACTTATATAGACAAAATCCTATTAAGATAGGACCACTATATCATACAGCTGCCATAGAACGACCGTTTGAAAATTAAGTTGTTGTATGGACAAAGAGTTGTACTATACTCCTCATATATAGCAAAATCCTATTAAGATCGGGCCACTATATCATATAACTGCCATAGGAACGATCGGATAAAATTTAAGTTGTTGTATGAAAAAATATTTGTTTTTCAATATATCTTGAACAACTCGGCATTAATTAGTTTTACTATACTCCTCATATATAGGCAAAATCCAAATAAGATCGGACAACTATATCATATAGCTGCCATAGGAACGATCGGTCGAAAATTAAGTTGTTGTATGAAAAAAATTTTGTTTTTCAAAATATCTTGACCAAACTCGGCATTTATTAGTTTACTATACTCCCCATATATAGGCAAAATTCTATTAAGATAGGACCACTATATCATACAGCTGCCATAGAACGACCGTTCGAAAAATAAGTTGTTGTATGGACAAATAGTTTCACTATACTCCTCATATATAGCAAAATCCTATTAAGATCGGATCACTATATCATATAGCTGCCATAGGAACGATCGGTCGAAAAAAAAGTTGAATGAAACAACATCTTGCTTTTTAAGATATCTTGAACAAACTCGGCATTTATTATTTTTACTATACTCCCCATATATATGCAAAATCCTATTAAGATAGGACCACTATATCATATAACTGCCATTGGACGATCGGTCGAAAATATGTTGTATGAAAAAACATTTTGTTTTTCAAGATACCTTGACCAAACTCGGCATTTATTAGTTTTACTATGCTCCTGATATATCCGCAAAATCCTATTAAAATCGCACCACTATATCATACAGCTGCCATAGGAACGATCATCAAAAATTAAGTTGTATTAAAAACATTTTGTTTTTCAAGATATCTTGACCAAACTGGGCATTTATTAGTTTTACTATACTCCCCATATATAGGCAAAATCCTATTAAGATAGGACCACTATATCATACAGCTGCCATAGAACGACCTTTCGAAAATTAAGTGTTGTATGGACAAATAGTTGTACTATACTCCTCATATATAGCAGAAGCCTATTAAGATCGGACCACTATATCATATAACTGCCATAGGAACGATCGGATAAAATTTAAGTTGTTGTATGAAAAAATATTTTGTTTTTCAATATATCTTGAACAAACTCGGCATTAATAAGTTTTACTATACTCCTCATATATATGCAAAATCCTATTAAGATCGGACTACAATATCATATAGCTGCCTTAGGAACGACCGTTCGAAAATTAATTTGTTGTATGGACAAATGTTTGTTTTTTCACGATATCTTGAAAAAGCTTGGCATTTATTAGTTTTACTATGCCCCTAATATATATATGCAAAATCCTATTAAGATCGGAAAACTATATCATACAGCTGCCATAGGAACGATCTTCAAAAATTAAGTTGTATTAAAAGCATTTTGTTTTTCAAGATATCTTGACCAAACTCGACATTTATTATTTTAACTATACTCCCCATATATAGGCAAAATCCTATTAAGATAGGATAACTATATCATATAGCTGCCATAGAACGACCGTTCGAAAATTAAGTTGTATGGACAAATAGTTTTACTCTACTCCTCATATATAGCAAAAGCCTATTAAGATCGGACCACTATATCATATAACTGCCATTGGAACGATCGGTCGAAAAATATGTTGTATGAAAAAACAGTTTGTTTTTCAAGATACCTTGACCAAACTCGGCATTTATTAGTTTTACTATGCTCCTGATATATCCGCAAAATCCTATTAAAATCGCACCACTATATCATACAGCTGCCATAGGAACGATCATCAAAAATTAAGTTGCATTAAAAACATTTTGTTTTTCAAGATATCTTGACCAAACTCGACATTTATTATTTTGACTATACTCCCCATATATAGGCAAAATCCTATTAAGATAGGATCACTATATCATTTAGCTGCCAGAGGAACGACCATTCGAAAATTAAGTTGTATGGACAAATAGTTTTACTCTACTCCTCATATATATGCAAAATCCAATTAAGATCGGACCAGTATATCATACAGCTGCCATAGGAACAATCGGTACAAAATTAAGTTGAATGAAACAGCATCTTGTTATTCAAGATATCTTGACCAACCTCGGCAATTATTAGTTTTACTATGCACCTCATATATCCGCAAAATCCGATTAAGATCGGACCACTATATCATACAGCTGCCATAGGAACGATCTTCAAAAATTAAGTTGTATTAAAAGCATTTTGTTTTTCAAGATATCTTGACCAAACTCGACATTTATTATTTTAACTATACTCCCCATATATAGGCAAAATCCTATTAAGATAGGATCACTATGTCATATAGCTGCCATAGAACGACCGTTCGAAAATTAAGTTGTATGGACAAATAGTTTTACTCTACTCCTCATATATAGCAAAAGCCTATTAGAGATCGGACCACTATATCATATAACTGCCATTGGAACGATCGGTCGAAAAATATGTTGTATGAAAAAACAGTTTGTTTTTCAAGATACCTTGACCAAACTCGGCATTTATTAGTTTTACTATGCTCCTGATATATCCGCAAAATCCTATTTACTTCGCACCACTATATCATACCGCTGCCATAGGAACGATCATCAAAAATTAAGTTGCATTAAAAACATTTTGTTTTTCAAGATATCTTGACCAAACTCGGCATTATTATTTTTACTATACTCCCCTTTTATAGACAAAATCCTATTAAGATAGGACCACTATAACATACAGCTGCCATAGAACGACCGTTTGAAAATTAAGTTGTTGTATGGACAAATTTTTCGTTTTTCACGATATCTTGAACAAGCTCGGCATTTATTAGTTTTACTATGCCCCTAATATATATATGCAAAATCCTATTAAGATCGGAAACTATATCATACAGCTGCCATAGGAACGATCTTCAAAAATTAAGTTGTATTAAAAGCATTTTGTTTTTCAAGATATCTTGACCAAACTCGACATTTATTATTTTGACTATACTCCCCATATATAGGCAAAATCCTATTAAGATAGGATCACTATATCATTTAGCTGCCAGAGGAACGACCATTCGAAAATTAAGTTGTATGGACAAATAGTTTTACTCTACTCCTCATATATATGCAAAATCCAATTAAGATCGGACCAGTATATCATACAGCTGCCATAGGAACAATCGGTACAAAATTAAGTTGAATGAAACAGCATCTTGTTATTCAAGATATCTTGACCAACTCGGCAATTATTAGTTTTACTATGCACCTCATATATCCGCAAAATCCGATTAAGATCGGACCACTATATCATACAGCTGCCATAGGAACGATCTTCAAAATTAAGTTGTATTAAAAGCATTTTGTTTTTCAAGAATCTTGACCAAACTCGACATTTATTATTTTAACTATACTCCCCATATATAGGCAAAATCCTATTAAGATAGGATCACTATATCATATAGCTGCCATAGAACGACCGTTCGAAAATTAAGTTGTATGGACAAATAGTTTTACTCTACTCCTCATATATAGCAAAGCCTATTAGAGATCGGACCACTATATCATATAACTGCCATTGGAACGATCGGTCGAAAAATATGTTGTATGAAAAAACAGTTTGTTTTTCAAGATACCTTGACCAAACTCGGCATTTATTAGTTTTTACTATGCTCCTGATATATCCGCAAAATCCTATTAACTTCGCACCACTATATCATACAGCTGCCATAGGAACGATCATCAAAAATTAAGTTGCATTAAAAACATTTTGTTTTTCAAGATATCTTGACCAAACTCGGCATTTATTCTTTTACTATACTCCCCTTATATAGACAAAATCCTATTAAGATAGGACCACTATAACATACAGCTGCCATAGAACGACCGTTTGAAAATTAAGTTGTGTATGGACAAATTTTTCGTTTTTCACGATATCTTGAACAAGCTCGGCATTTATTAGTTTTACTATACTCCTCATATATAGGCAAAATCCTATTAAGATCGGACCACTATATCATACAGCTGCCATAGGAACGATCATCAAAAATTAAGTTGTATTAAAAACATTTTGTTTTCAACAAACTCGGCATTAAGTTTTACTATACTCCTCATATATAGCAAAAGCCTATTAAGATCGGACCACTATATCATATAACTGCCATATTAACGATCGGTTAAAATTTAAGTTGTTGTATGAAAAAATATTTTGTTTTTCAAGATATCTTGAACAAACTCGGCATTAATTAGTTTACTATACTCCTCATATATAGGCAAAATCCAAATAAGATCGGACAACTATATCATATAGCTGCCAAAGGAACGACCGTTCGAAAATTAATTCGTTGTATGGTCAAATTTTATGTTTTCCTCGATATCTTGAACAACCTCGTTATTTATTAGCTTAACTATGCTCCAAATATACATGCAAAATCCTATCAACATCGGACCATATAGCTGCCATAGGAACGATCGTTCGAAAACCAGGTTTTTGATTAAAAACTTTTTTTGGTTATTAAGATATCTTTACCAAACTCGACATTTATTAATTTTACTATACTCCTCATATATCGGCAAAATCGGACCACTATACATATAGCTGCCATAAGAACTATCGTTCGAAAAGTAAGTTGTTGCATAGAAGGAGACATCTTCGACCCATAAAGTATATATATTCTTGATCAGCATCAATAGCCGAGTCTAATAGACATGTCCGTCTGTCCGTCTGACTGTCTGTCCATCTGAATGTTTCTATGCGAACTAGTCTCTCAGTTTTATAGCTATCTTAATAAATCATTGCAGAAGTCCCCTTTTCTGTTGCACGCAGCACATATGTCACAACCAGCTGGATCAGCTAGAGCAGCAATAAGAACGATCGATCGAAAATTAAGTTTATGTATAAAAAAACATTTTGATTTTCAAGATATATTGACCAAACTCGGCATTTCTTAGTTTTACTATACTCCTCATATATAGGCAAATCCTATTAAGATCGGACAACTACATCAAATAGCTGCCATAGGAACGATCGGTATAAAGTTAAGTTGAATGAAACAACATTTGATTTTCAAGATATCTTGACCAAGCTCGGCATTTATTAGTTTTACAATGCTCCTCATATTTTCGCAAAATCCTATTAAAATCGCACCACTATATCATATAGCTGCCATAGGAACGATCTGTCAAAAATTAAGTTGTATTAAAAACATTTTGTTTTTCAAGATATCTTGACCAAACTCGACATTTATTATTTTAACTATACTCCCATATATAGGCAAAATCCTATAAGATAGGATCACTATATCATATAGCTGCCATAGAACGACCGTTCGAAAATTAAGTTGTATGGACAAATAGTTTTACTCTACTCCTCATATATAGCAAAAGCCTATTAAGATCGGACCACTATATCATATAACTGCCATAGGAACGATCGGACAAAATTTAAGTTGTTGTATGAAAAATATTTTGTTTTTCAAGATATCTTGAACAAACTCGGCATTAATTAGTTTTACTATACTCCTCATATATAGGCAAAATCCAAATAAGATCGGACAACTATATCCTATAGCTGCCATAGGAACGATCGGTCGAAAATTAAGTTGTTGTATGAAAAAAAGTTTTGTTTTTCAAAATATCTTGACCAAACTCGGCATTTCTTAGTTTTACTATACTCCCCATATATAGGAAAAATTCTATTAAGATAGGACCACTATATCATACAGCTGCCATAGAACGACCGTCGAAAATAAGTTGTTGTATGGACAAATAGTTTCACTATACTCCTCATATATAGCAAATCCTATTAAGATCGGATCACTATATCATATAGCTGCCATAGGAACGATCGGTCGAAAAAAAAGTTGAATGAAACAACATCTTGCTTTTCAAGATATCTTGACCAAACTCGGCATTTATTAGTTTTACTATGCCCCTCATATATATGCAAATCCTATTAAGATCAGACTACTATCATATAGCTGCCATAGGAACGACCGTTCGAAAATTAATTTGTTGTATGGACAAATTTTTCGTTTTTCACGATATCTTGAACAAGCTCGGCATTTATTAGTTTTACTATACTCCTCATATATAGCCAAAATCCTATTAAGATCGGACCACTATATCATACAGCTGCCATAGGAACGATCATCAAAAATTAAGTTGTATTAAGAACATTTTGTTTTTCAACAAACTCGGCATTAATTAGTTTTAAAAACTTTTTTTGGTTATTAAGATATCTTTACCAAACTCGACATTTATTAATTTTACTATACTCCTCATATATCGGCAAAATCGGACCACTATATCATATAGCTGCCATAAGAACTATCGTTCGAAAAGTAAGTGTTGCATAGAAGGAGACATCTTCGACCCATAAAGTATATATATTCTTGATCAGCATCAATAGCCGAGTCTAATAGACATGTCCGTCTGTCCGTCTGACTGTCTGTCCATCTGAATGTTTCTATGCGAACTAGTCTCTCAGTTTTTCCACGATATCTTGAACAAGCTCGGCATTTATTAGTTTTACTATACTCCTCATATATAGGCAAAATCCTATTAAGATCGGACCACTATATCATACAGCTGCCATAGGAACGATCATCAAAATTAAGTTGTATTAAAACATTTTGTTTTTCAACAAACTCGGCATTAATTAGTTTTACTATACTCCTCATATATAGCAAAAGCCTATTAAGATCGGACCACTATATCATATAACTGCCATATTAACGATCGGTTAAAATTTAAATTGTATGAAAAAATATTTTGTTTTCACGATATCTTGAACACTCGGCTTTATTAGTTTTACTATACTCCTCATATATAGCAAAATCTTATTAAGATCGGGCCACTATATCATATAACTGCCATAGGAACGATTGGATAAAATTTATGTTGTTGTATGAAAAAATATTTTGTTTTTCAAGATATCTTGATCAAACTCGGCATTTATTATTTTTATACTCTCCCCATATATAGAAAAATTCTATTAAGATAGGACCACTATATCATACAGCTGCCATAGAACGACCGTTCGAAAATAAGTTGTTGTATGGACAAATAGTTTCACTATACTCTCATATATAGCAAAATCCTATTAAGATCGGACCACTATATCATACAGCTGCCATAGAACGACCGTTCGAAAATTAAGTTGTTGTATGGACAAATAGTTTTACATATATAGCAAAATCCTATTAAGATCGGACCACTATATCATATAGCTGCCAAAGAACGACCGTTCGAAATTAATTTGTTGTATGGACAAATTTTTGTTTTCCTCGATATCTTGAACAAGCTCATCATTTATTAGCTTAACTATGCTCCAATATATATGCAAAATCCTATCAACATCGGACCATATAGCTGCCCAGGAACGATCGGTCGAAAACAAGGTTTTTGATTAAAACCCTTTTTTGGTTATTAAGATATCTTTACCAAACTCGACATTTATTAATTTTACTATACTCCTCATATATCGGCAAAATCCCATTTTGATCGGACCACTATATCATATAGCTGCCATAAGAACTATCGTTCGAAAATTAAGTTGTTGCATAGAAGGAGACTTCTTCGACCCATAAAGTATATATATTCTTGACCAGCATCAATAGCCGAGTCTAATAGACATGTCCGTCTGTCCGTCTGACCGTCTGTCCATCTGAATGTTTCTATGCGAACTAGTCTCTCAGTTTTAAAGCTATCTTTATAAATCATTGCAGAAGTCCCCTTTTCTGTTGCACGGAGCACATATGTCATAACCAGCTGGATCAGCTAGAGCAGCAATAAGAACGATCGATCGAAAATTAAGTTGATGTATAAAAAAACATTTTGATTTTCAAGATATATTGACCAAACTCGGCATTCCTTAGTTTACTATACTCCTCATATATAGGCAAATCCTATTAAGATCGGACACTACATCAAATAGCTGCCATAGGAACGATCGGTAGAAAGTTAAGTTGAATGAAACAACATTTTTGTTTTTCAAGATATCTTGACCAAGCTCGGCACTTATTAGTTTTTACTATGCTCCTCATATATCCGCAAAATCCTGTTAAAATCGCACACTATATCATATAGCTGCCATATGGAACTATCTGTCAAAAATTAAGTCGTATTAAAAACATTTTGTTTTTCAAGATATCTTGACCAAACTCGGCATTTATTATTTTTACTATACTCCCATATATAGGCAAAATCCTATTAAAATCGCACCACTATATCATATAAGCTGCCATAGGAACTATCTGTCAAAATTAGTCGTATTAAAAACATTTTGATTTTCAAGATATCTTGACCAAGCTCGGCATTTATTAGTTTTACTATGCTCCTCATATATCCGCAAAATCCTGTTAAAATCGCACACTATATCATATAGCTGCCATAGGAACTATCTGTCAAAAATTAAGTCGTATTAAAACATTTTGATTTCAAGATATCTTGACCAAGCTCGGCATTTATTAGTTTTCACAATGCTCCTCATATTTTCGCAAAATCCTATTAAAATCGCACCACTATATCATATAGCTGCCATAGGAACGATCTGTCAAAAATTAAGTTGTATTAAAAACATTTTGTTTTTCAAGATATCTTGACCAAACTCGACATTTATTATTTTAAACTATACTCCCATATATAGGCAAAATCCTATTAAGATAGGATCACTATATCATATAGCTGCCATAGAACGACCGTTCGAAAATTAAGTTGTATGGACAAATAGTTTTACTCTACTCCTCATATATAGCAAAAGCCTATTAAGATCGGACCACTATATCATATAACTGCCATAGGAACGATCGGACAAATTTAAGTTGTTGTATGAAAAAATATTTTTGTTTTTCAAGATATCTTGAACAAACTCGGCATTATTAGTTTTACTATACTCCTCATATATAGGCAAAATCCAAATAAGATCGGACAACTATATCCTATAGCTGCCATAGGAACGATCGGTCGAAAATTAAGTTGTTGTATGAAAAAAAGTTTTGTTTTTCAAAATATCTTGACCAAACTCGGCATTTCTTAGTTTTACTATACTCCCCATATATAGGAAAAATTCTATTAAGATAGGACCACTATATCATACAGCTGCCATAGAACGACCGTTCGAAAAATAAGTTGTTGTATGGACAAATAGTTTCACTATACTCCTCATATATAGCAAAATCCTATTAAGATCGGATCACTATATCATATAGCTGCCATAGGAACGATCGGTCGAAAAAAAAGTTGAATGAAACAACATCTTGCTTTTCAAGATATCTTGACCAAACTCGGCATTTATTAGTTTTACTATGCCCCTCATATATATGCAAAATCCTATTAAGATCAGACTACAATATCATATAGCTGCCATAGGAACGACCGTTCGAAAATTAATTTGTTGTATGGACAAATTTTTCGTTTTTCACGATATCTTGAACAAGCTCGGCATTTATTAGTTTTTACTATACTCCTCATATATAGCCAAAATCCTATTAAGATCGGACCACTATATCATACAGCTGCCATAGGAACGATCATCAAAAATTAGTTGTATTAAGAACATTTTGTTTTTCAACAAACTCGGCATTAATTAGTTTAAAAAACTTTTTTTGGTTATTAAGATATCTTTACCAAACTCGACATTTATTAATTTTACTATACTCCTCATATATCGGCAAAATCGGACCACTATATCATATAGCTGCCATAAGAACTATCGTTCGAAAAGTAAGTTGTTGCATAGAAGGAGACATCTTCGACCCATAAAGTATATATATTCTTGATCAGCATCAATAGCCGAGTCTAATAGACATGTCCGTCTGTCCGTCTGACTGTCTGTCCATCTGAATGTTTCTATGCGAACTAGTCTCTCAGTTTTTCACGATATCTTGAACAAGCTCGGCATTTATTAGTTTTACTATACTCCTCATATATAGGCAAAATCCTATTAAGATCGGACCACTTATCATACAGCTGCCATAGGAACGATCATCAAAAATTAAGTTGTATTAAAAACATTTTGTTTTTCAACAAACTCGGCATTAATTAGTTTTACTATACTCCTCATATATAGCAAAAGCCTATTAAGATCGGACCACTATATCATATAACTGCCATATTAACGATCGGTTAAAATTTAAATTGTATGAAAAATATTTTGTTTTTCACGATATCTTGAACAAGCTCGGCATTTATTAGTTTTACTATACCCTCATATATAGCAAAATCTTATAAGATCGGGCCACTATATCATATAACTGCCATAGGACCGATTGGATAAAATTTATGTTGTTGTATGAAAAATATTTTGTTTTTCAAGATATCTTGATCAAACTCGCATTTATTATTTTTACTATACTCCCCATATATAGGAAAAATTCTATTAAGATAGGACCACTATATCATACAGCTGCCATAGAACGACCGTTCGAAAAATAAGTTGTTGTATGGACAAATAGTTTCACTATACTCCTCATATATAGCAAAATCCTATTAAGATCGGACCACTATATCATACAGCTGCCATAGAACGACCGTTCGAAATTAAGTTTTGTATGGACAAATAGTTTTACATATATAGCAAAATCCTATTAGATCGGACCACTATATCATATAGCTGCCAAAAGAACGACCGTTCGAAAATTAATTTGTTGTATGGACAAATTTTTGTTTTCCTCGATATCTTGAACAAGCTCATCATTTATTAGCTTAACTATGCTCCAAATATATATGCAAAATCCTATCAACATCGGACCATATAGCTGCCATAGGAACGATCGGTCGAAAAACAGGTTTTTGATTAAAACCTTTTTTGGTTATTAAGATATCTTTACCAACTCGACATTTATTAATTTTACTATACTCCTCATATATCGGCAAAATCCCATTTTGATCGGACCACTATATCATATAGCTGCCATAAGAACTATCGTTCGAAAATTAGTTGTTGCATAGAAGGAGACTTCTTCGACCCATAAAGTATATATATTCTTGACCAGCATCAATAGCCGAGTCTAATAGACATGTCCGTCTGTCCGTCTGACCGTCTGTCCATCTGAATGTTTCTATGCGAACTAGTCTCTCAGTTTAAAACTATCTTTATAAATCATTGCAGAAGTCCCTTTCTGTTGTTGCACGGAGCACATATGTCATAACCAGCTGGATCAGCTAGAGCAGCAATAAGAACGATCGATCGAAAATTAAGTTGATGTATAAAAAAACATTTTGATTTTCAAGATATATTGACCAAACTCGGCATTCCTTAGTTTTACTATACTCCTCATATATAGCAAATCCTATTAAGATCGGACAACTACATCAAATAGCTGCCATAGGAACGATCGGTAGAAAGTTAAGTTGAATGAAACAACATTTTGTTTTTCAAGATATCTTGACCAAGCTCGGCACTTATTAGTTTTACTACTCCTCATATATCCGCAAAATCTGTTAAAATCGCACACTATATCTATAGCTGCCATAGGAACTATCTGTCAAAAATTAAGTCGTATTAAAAACTTTTGTTTTTCAAGATATCTTGACCAAACTCGGCCATTTATTATTTTTACTATACCCCCATATATAGGCAAAATCCTATTAAGATAGGACCACTATATCATACAGCTGCCATAGAACGACCGTTCGAAATTAAGTTGTTGTATGGACAAATAGTTGCACTATACTCCTCATATATAGCAGAAGCCTATTAAGATCGGACCACTATATCATATAACTGCCATAGGAACGATCGGATAAATTTTAAGTTGTTGTATGAAAAAATATTTTGTTTTTCAAGATATCTTGAACAACTCGGAATTAATTAGTTTTACTATACTCCTCATATATAGGCAAAATCCAAATAAGATCGGACAACTATATCATATAGCTGCCATAGAAACGATCGGTCGAAATTAAGTTGTTGTATGAAAAAACATTTTGTTTTTCAATATATCTTGAACAAACTCGGCATTAATAAGTTTTACTATACTCCTCATATATATGCAAAATCCTATTAGATCGGACTACAATATCATATAGCTGCCTTAGGAACGACCGTTCGAAAATTAATTTGTTGTATGGACAAATGTTTTGTTTTTCACGATATCTTGAACAAGCTCGGCATTTATTAGTTTTACTATGCCCCTAATATATAGGCAAAATTCTATTAAGATAGGACCCCTATATCATACAGCTGCCATAGAACGACCGTTCGAAAATAAGTTGTTGTATGGACAAATAGTTTCACTATACTCCTCATATATAGCAAAATCCTATTAATATCGGATCACTATATCATATAGCTGCCATAGGAACGATCGGTCGAAAAAAATGTTGAATGAAACAACATCTTGCTTTTCAAGATATCTTGAACAAACTCGGCATTTATTATTTTTACTATACTCCCCATATATAGGCAAAATCCTATTAAGATCGGGCCACTATATCATATAACTGCCATTGGAACGATCGGTCGAAAAAAATGTTGTATGAAAAAACAGTTTGTTTTTCAAGATACCTTCACCAAACTCGGCATTTATTAGTTTTTACTATGCTCCGGATATATCCGCAATCCTATTAAAATCGCACCACTATATCATACAGCTGCCATAGGAACGATCATCAAAAATTAAGTTGTATTAAAACATTTTGTTTTTCAAGATATATTAGTTTTACTATGCTCCTCATATATCCGCAAAATCCGATTAAGATCGGACCACTATATCATACAGCTGCCATAGGAACGATCATCAAAAATAAGTTGTATTAAAAACATTTTGTTTTTCAAGATATCTTGACCAACTCGGCATTTATTATTTTTACTATACTCCCCTTATATAGACAAAATCCTATTAGGATAGGACCACTATATCATACAGCTGCCATAAAACGACCGTTTGAAAATTAAGTTGTTGTATGGACAATAGTTTTACTATACTCCTCATATATAGCAAAATCCTATTAAGATCGGGCCCACTATATCATATAACTGCCATTGGAACGATCGGTCGAAAAAATGTTGTATGAAAAACAGTTTGTTTTTCAAGATACCTTGACCAAATCGGCATTTATTAGTTTTTACTATGCTCCTGATATATCCGCAAAATCCTATTAAGATAGGATCACTATATCCTATAGCTGCCATAGAACGACCGTTCGCAAATTAAGTTGTATGGACAAATAGTTTTACTCTACTCCTCATATATAGCAAAAGCATATTAAGATCGGACCACTATATCATATAACTGCCATTGGAACGATCGGTCGAAAAATATGTTGTATGAAAAAACAGTTTGTTTTTCAAGATACCTTGACCAAACTCGGCATTTATTAGTTTTACTATGCTCCTGATATATCCGCAAAATCCTATTAAAATCGCACCACTATATCATACAGCTGCCATAGGAACGATCATCAAAAATTAAGTTGTATTAAAAACTTTTGTTTTTCAAGATAACTCGGCATTTATTATTTTTAATACTCCCCTATATAGACAAAATCCTATTAAGATAGGACCCCTATATCATACAGCTGCCATAGAACGACCGTTTGAAAATTAAGTTGTTGTATGGACAAATAGTTTTACTATACTCCCATATATAGCAAAATCCTATTAAGATCGGGCCACTATATCATATAACTGCCATAGAACGATCGGATAAAATTAAGTTGTTGTATGAAAAAATATTTTGTTTATCAAGATATCTTGAACAAACTCGGCATTATTAGTTTTTACTATACTCCTCATATATATGCAAAATCCAAATAAGATCGGACAACTATATCATATAGCTGCCATAGGAACGATCGGTCGAAAATTAAGTTGTTGTATGAAAAAAAATTTTTTTTTTCAAAATATCTGACCAAACTCGGCATTTATTAGTTTTACTATACTCCCCATATATAGGCAAAATTCTATTAAGATAGGACCACTATATCATACAGCTGACATAGAACGACCGTTTGAAAATTAAGTTGTTGTATGGACAAATAGTTTCACTATACTCCTCATATATAGCAAAATCCTATTAAGATCGGATCACTATATCATATAGCTGCTATAGGAACGATCGGTCGAAAATTAAGATGTATGAAAAACATTTTGTTTTTCAAGATATCTTGACCAAATCGGCATTTATAAGTTGTAATATACTCTTCATATATCGGCAAAATCCTATTAAGATCGGACCACTATATCATATAGTTGCCATAAGAACGATCGGTTAAAATTTAAATTGTATGAAAAAATATTTTGTTTTTCAAGATATCTTGAACAAACTCGGCATTAATAAGTTTTACTATACTCCTCATATAAAGGCAAAATCTAAATAAGATCGGACAACTATATCATATAGCTGCCATAGGAACGACCGTTCGAAATTAATTTGTGTATGGACAAATTTTCGTTTTTCACGATATCTTGAACAAGCTCGGCATTTATTAGTTTTACTATACTCCTCATATATAGCAAAGCCTATTAGATCGGACCACTATATCATATAACTGCCATATTAACGATCGGTTAAAATTTAAATTGTATGAAAAATATTTTGTTTTTCAAGATATCTTGAACAACTCGGCATTAATAAGTTTTACTATACTCCTCATATAAAGGCAAAATCTAAATAAGATCGGACACTATATCATATAGCTGCCATAGGAACAACCGTTCGAAAATTAAGTTGTTGTATGAAAAACATTTTGTTTTTCAAGATATCTTGATCAAACTCGGCATTTATTATTTTTACTATACTCCCCATATATATAGCAATATCCTATTAAGATAGGACCACTATATCATACAGCTGCCATAGAACGACCGTTCAAAACTTAAGTTGTTGTATGGACAAATAGTTTTACATATATAGAAAAATCCTATTAAGATCGGACCACTATATCATATAGCTGCCAAAGGAACGACCGTTCGAAAATTAATTTGTTGTATGGACAAATTTTTGGTTTTCCTCGATATCTTGAACAAGCTCGGCATTTATAAGCTTAACTATGCTCCAAATATATATGCAAAATCCTATCAACATCGGACCATATAGCTGCCATAGGAACGATCGGTCGAAAACCCAGTTTTGGATTAAAAACCTTTTTTGGTTATTAAGATATCTTTACCAAACTCGATATTTTTATTTTACTATACTCCTCATATATCGGCAAAATCCCATTTTGATCGGACCACTATATCATATAGCTGCCATAAGAACTATCGTTCGAAAATTAAGTTGTTGCATAGAAGGAGACTTCTTCGATCCATAAAGTATATATATTCTTGATCAGCATCAATAGCCGAGTCTGATAGACATGCCGTCTGTCCGTCTGACCGTCTGTCCATCTGAATGTTCTATGCGAACTATGTCTCTCAGTTTTAAAGCTATCTTTTTATTTTTAATTTTTAGATATATTGACCAAACTCGGCATTCCTTAGTTTTACTATACTCCTCATATATAGGCAAATCCTATTACGATCTGACAACTACATCAAATAGCTGCCAGAGGAACGATCGGAGAAAGTTAAGTTGAAGGAAACAACTTTTGTTTTCAAGATATCTTGACCAAGCTCGGCTTTATTAGTTTACTATGCTCCTCATATATCCGCAAAATCCTGTTAAAATCGCACCACTATATCATATAGCTGCCATAGGAACTATCAGTCAAAAATTAAGTCGTATTAAAAACATTTTGTTTTCAAGATATCTTGACCAAACTCGGCATTTATTATTTTTACTATACTCCCCATATATTGGCAAAATCCTATTAAGATAGGACCACTATATCATACAGCTGCCATAGAACGACCGTTCGAAAATTAAGTTGTTGTATGGACAAATAGTTGTACTATACTCATATATAGCAGAAGCCTATTAAGATCGGACCACTATATCATATAACTGCCATAGGAACGATCGGATAAAATTTAAGTTGTTGTATGAAAAAATATTTTGTTTTTCAAGATATCTTGAACAAACTCGGAATTAATTAGTTTTACTATACTCCTCATATATAGGCAAATCCAAATAAGATCGGACAACTATATCATATAGCTGCCATAGAAACGATCGGTCGAAAATTAAGTTGTATGAAAAAAATTTTGTTTTTCCAACATATCTTGACCAAACTGGGCATTTATTAGTTTTACTATACTCCCCATATATATGCAAAATCCTATTAAGATAGGACCACTATATCATACAGCTGCCATAGAACGACCGTTCGAAAATTAAGTTGTTGTATGGACAAATAGTTGTACTATACTCTCATATATAGCAAAAGCCTATTAAGATCGGACCACTATATCATATAACTGCCATAGGAACGATCGGATAAAATTTAAGTTGTTGTATGAAAAAATATTTTGTTTTTCAACATATCTTGACCAAACTCGCCATTTGTTATTTTTATTATACTCCCCAATATAGGCAAATCCTATTAAGATAGGACCACTATATCATACGCTGCCATAGAACGCCGTTCGAAAATTAAGTTGTTGTATGGCACATGCTTTTACTATACTCCTCATATATAGCAAAATCCTATTAAGATTGGACCACTATATCATATAGCTGCCATAAACGATCGGTCGAAAATTAAGTGAAATGAAATAACATCTTGCTTTTCAAGATATCTGACCAAGCTCGGCATTTATTAGTTATACTATGCCCCTCATATATATGCAAAATCCTATAAGATCACTACAATATCATATAGCTGCATAGGAACGACCGTTCGAAAATTAATTTGTTGTATGGACAATTTTTTCGTTTTTCAAGATATCTTGAACAACTCGGCATTTATTAGTTTTACTATACTCCCATATATAGGCAAAATCGTATTAAGATAGGACCACTATATCATACAGCGACCGTTCGCAAATTAAGTTGTTGTATGGACAAATAGTTTTACTATACTCCGCATACATAGCAAAAGCCTATTAAGATCGGACCACTATAACATATAACTGCCATTCGAACGATCGGTTAAAATTTAAATTGTTGTATGAAAAAATATTTTGTTTTTCAAGATATCTTGAACAAACTCGGCATTAATTAGTTTTACTATACTCTTTAATATAGGCAAATCCAAATAAGATCGGACAACTATATCATATAGCTGCCATAGGACGATCGGTCGAAAAAAAATTGAATGAAACAACATCTTGCTTTTCAAGATATCTTGACCAAACTCGGCATTTATTAGTTTTACTATGCCCCTCATATATATGCAAAATCCTATTAAGATCAGACTACAATACATATAGCTGCCATAGGAACGACCGTTCGAAATTAATTTGTTGTATGGACAAATTTTTCGTTTTCACGATATCTTGAACAAGCTCGGCATTTATTATTCTTTTACTATACTCCTCATATATAGGCAAAATCCTATTAAGATCGGACACTATATCATACAGCTGCCATAGGAACGATCAGTCAAAAATTAAGCTGTATAAAAACAATTTGTTTTTCAACAAACTCGGCATTAATTAGTTTTACTATACTCCTCATATGTAGGCAAAATCCAAATAAGATCGGTCAACTATATCATATAGCTGCCATAGGAACGATCATCAAAATTATGTTGTTGTATGAAAAACATTTTGTTTTTCAAGATATCTTGATCAAACTCGGCATTTATTATTTTTACTATATCCCCATATATAGGCAATATCCTATTAAGATAGGACCACTATATCATACAGCTGCCATAGAACGACCGTTCGAAAATTAAGTTGTGTATGGACAAATAGTTTTACATATATAGCAAAATCCTATTAGATCGGACCACTATATCATATAGCTGCCAAAGGAACGACCGTTCGAAAATTAATTTGTGTATGGACAAATTTTTTGTTTTCCTCGATATCTTGAACAAGCTCGGCATTTATAAGCTTAACTATGCTCCAAATATATATGCAAAATCCTATCAACATCGCCATATAGCTGCCATAGGAACGACCGTTCGAAAATTAATTTGTTGTATTGACAAATTTTTCGTTTTTCACGATATCTTGAACAGCTCGGCATTTTTAGTTTTACTATACTCCTCATATATAGCAAAAGCCTATTAAGATCGGACCACTTTATCATATAACTGCCATATTAACGATCGGTTAAAATTAAATTGTATGAAAAATATTTTGTTTTCAAGATATCTTGAACAAACTCGGCATTAATAAGTTTTACTATACTCCTCATATAAAGGCAAAATCTAAATAAGATCGGACAACAATATCATATAGCTGCCATAGGAACGATCATCAAAAATTAAGTTTTGTATGAAAACATTTTGTTTTTCAAGATATCTTGATCAAACTCGGCATTTATTATTTTACTATACTCCCCATATATAGGCAATATCCTATTAAGATAGGACCACTATATCATACAGCTGCCATAGAACGACCGTTCGAAAATTAAGTTTTTGTATGGACAAATAGTTTTTACATAAATAGCAAAATCCTATTAAGATCGGACCACTATATCATATAGCTGCCAAAGGAACGACGTTCGAAAATTAATTTGTTGTATGGACAAATTTTTTGTTTTCCTCGATATCTTGAACAAGCTCGGCATTTAAAAGCTTAACTATGCTCCAAATATATATGCAAATCCTATCAACATCGGACCATATACTGCCATAGGAACGATCGGTCGAAACCAGGTTTTTGATTAAAAACCTTTTTTGGTTATTAAGATATCTTTTCCAAACTCGATATTTATTAATTTTCTACTATACTCCTCATATATCGGCAAAATCCCATTTTGATCGGACCACTATATCATATAGCTGCCATAAGAACTATCGTTCGAAAATTAAGTTGTTGCATAGAAGGAGACTTCTTCGATCCATAAAGTATATATATTCTTGATCACATCAATAGCCAAGTCTGATAGACATGTCCGTCTGTCCGTCTGACCGTCTGTCCATCTGAATGTTTCTATGCGAACTAGTCTCTCAGTTTTAAAGCTATCTTTTTAATTTTTAATTTTTAAGATATATTGACCAAACTCGGCATTCCTTAGTTTTACTATACTCCTCATATATAGGCAAATCCTATTACGATCTGACAACTACATCAAATAGCTGCCAGAGGAACGATCGGTAGAAAGTTAAGTTGAATGAACAACATTTTGTTTTTTCAAGATATCTTGACCAAGCTCGGCATTTATTAGTTTTACTATGCTCCTCATATATCCGCAAAATCCTGTTAAAATCGCACCACTATATCATATAGCTGCCATAGGAACTATCAGTCAAAAATTAAGTCGTATTAAAAAACATTTGTTTTTCAAGATATCTTGACCAAACTCGGCATTTATTATTTTTACTATACTCCCCATATATTGCAAAATCCTATTAGATAGGACCACTATATCATACAGCTGCCATAGAACGACCGTTCGAAAATTAAGTTGTTGTATGGACAAATAGTTGTACTATACTCCTCATATATAGCAGAAGCCTATTAAGATCGGACCACTATATCTATACTGCCATAGGAACGATCGGATAAAATTTAAGTTGTTGTATGAAAAATATTTTGTTTTTCAAGATATCTTGAACAAACTCGGATTAATTAGTTTTACTATCTCCTCATATATAGGCAAAATCCAAATAAGATCGGACAACTATATCATATAGCTGCCATAGAAACGATCGGTCGAAAATTAAGTTGTTGTATGAAAAAACATTTTGTTTTTTCAACATATCTTGACCAAACTGGGCATTTATTAGTTTTACTATACTCCCCATATATATGCAAAATCCTATAAGATGGATCACTATATCATACAGCTGCCATAGAACGACCGTTCGAAATTAAGTGTTGTATGGACAAATAGTTGTACTATACTCCTCATATATAGCAAAAGCCTATTAAGATCGCCCACTATATCATATAACTGCCATAGGAACGATCGGATAAAATTTAAGTTGTATGAAAAAATATTTGTTTTTCAACATATCTTGACCAAAACTCGCCATTTGTTTATTTTACTATACTCCCCATATATAGGCAAAATCCTATTAAGATAGGACCACTATATCATACAGCTGCCATAGAACGACCGTTCGAAAATTAGTTTGTTGTATGGGCCATGCTTTACTATACTCCTCATACATAGCAAAATCCTATTAAGATTGGACCACTATTCATATAGCTGCCATAAACGATCGGTCGAAAATTAAGTGAAATGAAATAACATCTTGCTTTACAAGATTCTGCCAAGCTCGGCTCGGCATTTATTAGTTATACTATGCCCCTCATATATATGCAAAATCCTATTAAGATCAGACTACAATATCATATAGCTGCCATAGGAACGACCGTCGAAATTAATTTGTTGTATGGACAATTTTTTCGTTTTTCAAGATATCTTAACAAACTCGGCATTTATTAGTTTTACTATACTCCCCATATATAGGCAAAATCGTATTAATAGGACCACTATATCATACAGCGACCGTTCGCAAATTAAGTTGTTGTATAGACAAATATTTTACTATACTCCGCATACATAGCAAAAGCCTATTAAGATCGGACCACTATAACATATAACTGCCATTCGAACGATCGGTTAAAATTTAATTGTTGTATGAAAAATATTTTGTTTTTCAAGATATCTTGACACCGGCATTACATTAATTAGTTTTACTATACTCTTAAATATAGCAAAATCCAAATAAGATCGGACACTATATCATATAGCTGCCATAGGAACGATCGGTCGAAAAAAAGTTGAATGAAACAACATCTTGCTTTCAAGATATCTTGACCAAACTCGGCATTTATTAGTTTTACTATACTCCCCATATATAGGCAATATCCTATTAAGATAGGACCACTATATCACACGCTGCCATAGAACGCCGTTCGAAAATTAAGTTGTTGTATGGACAAATATTTTACATATATAGCAAAATCCTATTAAGATCGGACCACTATATCATATAGCTGCCAAAGGAACGACCGTTCGAAATTAATTTGTTGTATGGACAAATTTTTTGTTTTCCTCGATATCTTGAACAAGCTCGGCATTTATAAGCTTAACTATGCTCCAAATATATATGCAAAATCCTATCAACATCGGACCATATAGCTGCCATAGGAACGACCGTTCGAAAATTAATTTGTTGTATGGACAAATTTTTTCGTTTTTTCACGATATCTTGAACAAGCTCGGCATTTATTAGTTTTACTATACTCCTCATATATAGCAAAAGCCTATTAAGATCGGACCACTTTATCATATAACTGCCATATTAACGATCGGTTAAAATTTAAATTGTATGAAAAAATATTTTGTTTTTCAAGATATCTTGAACAAACTCGGCATTAATAAGTTTTACTATACTCCTCATATAAAGGCAAAATCTAAATAAGATCGGACAACAATATCATAGCTGCCATAGGAACGATCATCAAAAATTAAGTTTGTTGTATGAAAAACATTTTGTTTTTCAAGATATCTTGATCAAACTCGTCGGCATTTATTATTTTTACTATACTCCCCATATATAGGCAATCCTATTAAGATAGGCCACTATATCATACAGCTGCCATAGAACGACCGTTCGAAAATTAAGTTGTTGTATGGACAAATAGTTTTACATAAATAGCAAAATCCTATAAGATCGGACCACTATATCATATAGCTGCCAAAGGAACGACCGTTCGAAAATTAATTTGTTGTATGGGACAAATTTTTGTTTTCCTCGATATCTTGAACAAGCTCGGCATTTAAAAGCTTAACTATGCTCCAAATATATAGCAAAATCCTATCAACATCGGACCATATAGCTGCCATAGGAACGATCGTCGAAAACCAGGTTTTGATTAAACCTTTTTTGGTTATTAAGATATCTTTTCCAACTCGATATTTATTAATTTTACTATACTCCTCATATATCGGCAAAATCCCATTTTGATCGGACCACTATATCATATAGCTGCCATAAGAACTATCGTTCGAAATTAAGTTGTTGCATAGAAGGAGACTTCTTCGATCCATAAAGCATATATATTCTTGATCAGCATCAATAGCCAAGTCTGATAGACATGTCCGTCTGTCCGTCTGACCGTCTGTCCATCTGAATGTTTCTATGGCGAACTAGTCTCTCAGTTTTAAAGCTATCTTTTAATTTTTAATTTTTAAGATATATTGACCAAACTCGGCTTCCTTAGTTTTACTATACTCCTCATATATAGGCAAATCCTATTACGATCTGACAACTACATCAAATAGCTGCCAGAGGAACGATCGGTAGAAATTAAGTTGAAATGAAACAACATTTTGTTTTTCAAGATATCTTGACCAAGCTCGGCATTTATTAGTTTTACTATGCTCCTCATATATCCGCAAAATCCTGTTAAAATCGCACCACTATATCATATAGCTGCCATAGGACTATCAGTCAAAAATTAAGTCGTATTAAAAACATTTTGTTTTTTCAGATATCTTGACCAAACTCGGCATTTATTATTTTTACTATACTCCCCATATATTGGCAAAATCCTATTAAGATAGGACCACTATATCATACAGCTGCCATAGAACGACCGTTCGAAAATTAAGTTGTTGTATGGACAATAGTTGTACTATACTCCTCATATATAGCAGAAGCCTATTAAGATCGGACCACTATATCATATAACTGCCATAGGACGATCGGATAAATTTAATTGTTTGTATGAAAAAATTTTTGTTTTTCAAGATATCTTGAACAAACTCGGAATTAATTAGTTTTACTATACTCCTCATATATAGGCAAAATCCAAATAAGATCGGACAACTATATCATATAGCTGCCATAGAAACGATCGGTCGAAAATTAAGTTGTTGTATGAAAAAACATTTTGTTTTTCAACATATCTTGACCAAACTGGGCATTTATTAGTTTTACTATACTCCCCATATATATGCAAAATCCTATTAAGATAGGCACTATATCATACAGCTGCCATAGAACGACCGTTCGAAAATTAGTTGTTGTATGGACAAATAGTTGTACTATACTCCTCATATATAGCAAAAGCCTATAAGATCGGACCACTATATCATATAACTGCCATAGGAACGATCGGATAAAATTTAAGTTGTTGTATGAAAAATATTTTGTTTTTCAACATATCTTGACCAAACTCGCCATTTGTTATTTTTACTATACCCCCATATATAGGCAAAATCCTATTAAGATAGGACCACTATATCATACAGCTGCCATAGAACGACCGTTCGAAAATTAAGTTGTTGTATGGGCACATGCTTTTACTATACTCCTCATACATAGCAAAATCCTATTAAGATTGGACCACTATCATATAGCTGCCAAAAACGATCGTCGAAAATTAAGTGAAATGAAATAACATCTTGCTTTACAAGATATCTTGACCAAGCTCGGCATTTATTAGTTATACTATGCCCCTCATATATATGCAAAATCCTATTAAGATCAACTACAATATCATATAGCTGCCATAGGAACGACCGTCGAAAATTAATTTGTTGTATGGACAATTTTTTCGTTTTCAAGATATCTTGAACAAACTCGGCATTTATTAGTTTTACTATACTCCCCATATATAGGCAAAATCGTATTAAGATAGGACCACTATATCATACAGCGACCGTTCGCAAATTAAGTTGTTGTATGGACAAATAGTTTTACTATACTCCGCATACATAGCAAAAGCCTATTAAGATCGGACCACTATAACATATAACTGCCATCTGAACGATCGGTTAAAATTTAAATTGTTGTATGAAAAAATATTTTGTTTTTCAAGATATCTTGAACAAACTCGGCATTAATTAGTTTTACTATACTCTTTAAATATAGGCAAAATCCAAATAAGATCGACAACTATATCATATAGCTGCCATAGGAACGATCGGTCGAAAAAAAAGTTGAATGAAACAACATCTTGCTTTTCAAGATATCTTGACCAAACTCGCATTTATTAGTTTTACTATGCCCCTCATATATGCAAAATCCTATTAAGATCAGACTACAATATCATATAGCTGCCATAGGAACGACCGTTCGAAAATTATTTGTTGTATGGACAATTTTTCGTTTTTCACGATATCTTGAACAAGCTCGGCATTTATTACTTTTACTATACTCCTCATATATAGGCAAAATCCTATTAAGATCGGACCACTATATCATACAGCTGCCATAGGAACGATCAGTCAAAATTTAAGCTGTATTAAAAACAATTTGTTTTTCAAAAACTCGGCATTAATTAGTTTTACTATACTCCTCATATGTAGGCAAAATCCAAATAAGATCGTCAACTATATCATATAGCTCCCATAGGAACGATCGTCGAAAATTAAGCTGTTGTATGAAAAACATTTTGTTTTTCAAAATATCTTGACCAAACTCGGCATTTATTAGTTTTACTATACTCCCCTATATAGGCAAAATCGTATTAAGATAGGACCACTATATCATACAGCTGCCATAGAACGACCGTTCGAAAATTAAGTTGTTGTATGGACAAATAGTTTTACATATATAGCAAAATCCTATTAAGATCGGACCACTATATCATATAGCTGCCAAAGGAACGACCGTTCGAAAATTAATTTGTTGTATGGACAAATTTTTTGTTTTCCTCGATATCTTGAACAAGCTCGGCATTTATAAGCTTAACTATGCTCCAAATATATATGCAAATCCTATCAACATCGGACCATATAGCTGCCATAGGAACGACCGTTCGAAAATAATTTGTTGTATGGACAAATTTTTCGTTTTTCACGATATCTTGAACAGCTCGGCATTTATTAGTTTTACTATACTCCTCATATATAGCAAAAGCCTATAAGATCGGACCACTTTATCATATAACTGCCATATAACGATCGGTTAAATTTAAATTGTATGAAAAATATTTTGTTTTTCAAGATATCTTGAACAAACTCGGCATTAATAAGTTTTACTATACTCCTCATATAACAAAATCTAAATAAGATCGGACAACTATATCATATAGCTGCCATAGGAACGATCATCAAAAATTAAGTTGTTGTATGAAAAACATTTTGTTTTTCAAGATATCTTGATCAACTCGGCATTTATTATTTTTACTATACTCCCCATATATAGGCAATATCCTATTAAGATAGGACCACTATATCATACAGCTGCCATAGAACGACCGTTCGAAATTAAGTTGTTGTATGGACAATAGTTTTACATCAATAGCAAATCCTATTAAGATCGGACCACTATATCATATAGCTGCCAAAGGAACGACCGTTCGAAATTAATTTGTTGTATGGACATTTTTTTGTTTTTCTCGATATCTTGAACAAGCTCGGCATTTATAAGCTTAACTATGCTCCAAATATATATGCAAATCCTATCAACATCGGACATTATAGCTGCCATAGGAACGATCGGTCGAAAACCAGGTTTTTGATTAAAAACCTTTTTTGTTATTAAGATATCTTTACCAAACTCGACATTTATTAATTTTACTATACTCCTCATATATCGGCAAAATCCCATTTTGATCGGACCACTATATCATATAGCTGCCATAAGAACTATCGTTCGAAAATTAAGTTGTTGCATAGAAGGAGACTTCTTCGACCCATTAAGTATATATATTCTTGATCAGCATCAATAGCCGAGTCTGATAGACATGTCCGTCTGTCCGTCTGACCGTCTGTCCATCTGAATGTTTCTATGCGAACTAGTCTCTCAGTTTTAAAGCTATCTTAATAATCATGCAGAAGTCCCCTTTTCTGTTGCACGGAGCACATATGTCATAACCAGCTGGATCAGCTAGAGCAGCAATAAGAACGATTTATCGAAAATTAAGTTGATGTATAAAAAAACTTTTGATTTTCAAGATATATTGACCAAACTCGGCATTCCTTAGTTTTACTATACTCCTCATATATAGGCAAATCCTATTAAGATCGACAACTACATCAAATAGCTGCCAGAGGAACGATCGGTAGAAAGTTAAGTTGAATGAACGACATTTTGTTTTTCAAGATATCTTGACCAAGCTCGGCATTTATAGTTTTACTATGCTCCTCATATATCCGCAAAATCCTGTTAAAATCGCACCACTATATCATATAGCTGCCATAGGAACTATCAGTCAAAAATAAGTCGTATTAAAAACATTTTGTTTTTCAAGATATCTTGACCAAACTCGGCATTTATTATTTTTACTATACTCCCCATATATAGGCAAAATCCTATTAAGATAGGACCACTATATCATACAGCTGCCATAAACGACCGTTCGAAAATTAAGTTGTTGTAGGACAAATAGTTGTACTATACTCCTCATATATAGCAGAAGCCTATTAAGATCGGACCACTATATCATATAACTGCCATAGGAACGATCGGATAAAATTTAAGTTGTTGTATGAAAAAATATTTTGTTTTTCAAGATATCTTGAACAAACTCGGAATTAATTAGTTTTACAATACTCCTCATATATAGGCAAAATCCAAATAAGATCGGACAACTATATCATATAGCTGCCATAGAAACGATCAGTCGAAAATTAAGTTGTTGTATAAAAAACATTTTGTTTTTCAACATATCTTGACCAAACTGGGCATTTATTAGTTTTACTATACTCCCCATATATATGCAAAATCCTATTAAGATAGGACCACTATATCATACAGCTGCCATAGAACGACCGTTCGAAATTAAGTTGTTGTATGGACAAATAGTTGTACTATACTCCTCATATATAGCAAAAGCCTATTAAGATCGGACCACTATATCATATAACTGCCATAGGAACGATCGGATAAATTTAAGTTGTTGTATGAAAAATATTTTGTTTTTCAACATATCTTGACCAAACTCGCCATTTGTTATTTTTCTATACTCCCCATATATAGGCAATATCCTATTAAGATAGGACCATATATCATACAGCTGCCATAGAACGACCGTTCGAAAATTAAGTTGTTGTATGGACAAATAGTTTTACATAAATAGCAAAATCCTATTAAGATCGGACCACTATATCATATAGCTGCCAAAGGAACGACCGTTCGAAAATTAATTTGTTGTATGGACAAATTTTTTGTTTTCCTCGATATCTTGAACAAGCTCGGCATTAATAAGCTTAACTATGCTCCAAATATATATGCAAAATCCTATCAACATCGGACATTATAGCTGCCATAGGAACGATCGGTCGAAAACCAGGTTTTTGATTAAAAACCTTTTTTGGTTATTAAGATATCTTTACCAAACTCGACATTTTATTAATTTTACTATACTCCTCATATATCGCAAAATCCCATTTTGATCGGACCACTTATCATATAGCTGCCATAAGAACTATCGTTCGAAATTAAGTTGTTGCATAGAAGGAGACTTCTTCGACCCATTAAGTATATATATTCTTGATCAGCATCAATAGCCGAGTCTGATAGACATGTCCGTCTGTCCGTCTGACCGTCTGTCCATCTGAATGTTTCTATGCGAACTAGTCTCTCAGTTTTAAAGCTATCTTAATAAATCATTGCAGAAGTCCCCTTTTCTGTTGCACGGAGCACATATGTCATAACCAGCTGGATCAGCTAGAGCAGCAATAAGAACGATTTATCGAAAATTAAGTTGATGTATAAAAAAACATTTTGATTTTCAAGATATATTGACCAAACTCGGCATTCCTTAGTTTTACTATACTCCTCATATATAGGCAAATCCTATTAAGATCGGACAACTACATCAAATAGCTGCCAGAGGAACGATCGGTAGAAAGTTAAGTTGAATGAAACGACTTTTTGTTTTTCAAGATATCTTGACCAAGCTCGGCATTTATTAGTTTACTATGCTCCTCATATATCCGCAAAATCCTGTTAAAATCGCACCACTATATCATATAGCTGCCATAGGAACTATCAGTCAAAAATTAAGTCGTATTAAAAACATTTTGTTTCCAAGATATCTTGACCAAACTCGGCATTTATTATTTTTACTATACTCCCCATATATAGGCAAAATCCTATAAGATAGGACCACTATATCATACAGCTGCCATAGAACGACCGTTCGAAATTAAGTTGTTGTATGGACAAATAGTTGTACTATACTCCTCATATATAGCAGAAGCCTATTAAGATCGGACCACTATATCATATAACTGCCATAGGAACGATCGGATAAAATTTAGTTGTTGTATGAAAAAATATTTTGTTTTTCAAGATATCTTGAACAAACTCGGAATTTAGTTTTACAATACTCCTCATATATAGGCAAAATCCAAATAAGATCGGACAACTATATCATATAGCTGCCATAGAACGATCAGTCGAAAATTAAGTTGTTGTATGAAAAAACATTTTGTTTTTCACATATCTTGACCAAACTGGGCATTTATTAGTTTTACTATACTCCCCATATATATGCAAAATCCTATTAAGATAGGACCACTATATCATACAGCTGCCATAGAACGACCGTTCGAAAATTAAGTTGTTGTATGGACAAATAGTTGTACTATACTCCTCATATATAGCAAAAGCCTATTAAGATCGGACCACTATCATATAACTGCCATAGGAACGATCGGATAAAATTTAAGTTGTTGTATGAAAAATATTTTTTTTTCAACATATCTTGACCAAACTCGCCATTTGTTATTTTTACTATACTCCCCATATATAGGCAAAATCCTATTAAGATAGGACCACTATATCATACAGCTGCCATAGAACGACCGTTCGAAAATTAAGTTGTTGTATGGGCACATGGTTTTACTATACTCCTCATATATAGAAAAATCCTATTAAGATTGGACCACTATATCATATAGCTGCCATAAAACGATCGGTCGAAAATTAAGTGAAATGAAATAACATCTTGCTTTTCAAGATATCTTGACAAAGCTCGGCATTTATTAGTTTTACTATGCCCCTAATATATATATGCAAAATCCTATTAAGATCAGACTACAATATCATATAGCTGCCATAGGAACGACCGTCGAAAATTAATTTGTTGTATGGACAATTTTTTCGTTTTTCAAGATATCTTGAACAAACTCGGCATTTATTAGTTTTACTATACTCCCCATAAATCGTATTAAGATAGGACCACTATATCATACAGCGACCGTTCGCAAATTAAGTTGTTGTATGGACAAATAGTTTTACTATACTCCGCATACATAGCAAAAGCCTATTAAGATCGGACCACTATAACATATAACTGCCATTCGAACGATCGGTTAAATTTAAATTGTTGTATGAAAAAATATTTTGTTTTTCAAGATATCTTGAACAAACTCGGCATTAATTAGTTTTACTATACTCTTTAATATAGGCAAAATCCAATAAGATCGGACAACTATATCATATAGCTGCCATAGGAACGATCGGTCGAAAAAAAAAGTTGAATGAAACAACATCTTGCTTTTCAAGATATCTTGACCAAACTCGGCATTTATTAGTTTACTATGCCCCTCATATATATGCAAAATCCTATTAAGATCAGACTACAATATCATATAGCTGCCATAGGAACGACCGTTCGAAAATTAATTTGTTGTATGGACAAATTTTTCGTTTTCACGATATCTTGAACAAGCTCGGCATTTATTACTTTTACTATACTCCTCATATATAGGCAAAATCCTATTAAGATCGGACCACTATATCATACAGCTGCCATAGGAACGATCAGTCAAAAATTAAGTTGTATTAAAAACAATTTGTTTTTCAACAAACTCGGCATTAATTAGTTTTACTATACTCCTCATATATAGCAAAATCCAAATAAGATCGGTCAACTATAACATATAGCTGCCATAGGAACGATCGGTCGAAAATTAAGCTGTTGTATGAAAAAACATTTTGTTTTTCAAAATATCTTGACCAAACTCGGCATTTATTAGTTTTACTGTACTCCCCATATATAGGCAATATCCTATTAAGATAGGACCACTATATCATACAGCTGCCATAGAACGACCGTTCGAAAATTAAGTTGTTGTATGGGCACATGGCTTTACTATACTCCTCATATATAGCAAAATCCTATTAAGATCAGACTACAATATCATATAGCTGCCATAGGAACGACCGTCGAAAATTAATTTTTTGTATGGACAATTTTTTCGTTTTTCACGATATCTTGAACAAGCTCGGCATTTATTAGTTTTACTATACTCCTCATATATAGGCAAAATCCTATTAAGATCGGACCACCATCATACAGCTGCCATAGGAACGATCAGTCAAAAATTAAGTTGATTTAAAAACATTTTGTTTTTCAAGATATCTTGAACAAACTCGGCATTTATTAGTTTTACTATACTCCCCATATATAGGCAAAATCGTATTAAGATAGGACCACTATATCATACAGCGACCGTTCGCAAATTAAGTTGTTGTGTGGACAAATAGTTTTACTATACTCCTCATACATAGCAAAAGCCTATTAAGATTGGACCACTATATCATATAGCTGCCATAAAACGATCGGTCGAAAATTAAGTTAAATGAAACAACATCTTGCTTTTCAAGATATCTTGACCAAGCTTGGCATTTATTAGTTTTACTATGCCCCTCATATATATGCAAAATCCTATTAAGATCAGACTACAATATCATATAGCTACCATAGGAACGACCGTCGAAAATTAATTTGTTGTATGGACAAATTTTCGTTTTTCACGATATCTTGAACAAGCTCGGCATTTATTAGTTTTACTATTCTCCTCATATATAGGCAAAATCCTATTAAGATCGCACCACTATATCATACAGCTGCCATAGGAACGATCAGTCAAAAATTAAGTTGTATTAAAAACATTTTGTTTTTCAAGATATCTTGAACAAACTCGGCATTAATTAGTTTCACTATACTCCTCATATATAGGCAAAATCAAAATAAGATCGGACAACTATATCATATAGCTGCCATAGGAACGATCGGTCGAAAATTAACTTGTTGTATGAAAAAACATTTTGTTTTTCAAAATATCTTGACCAAACTCGGCATTTATTAGTTTTACTATACTCCCCATATATAGGCAAAATCGTATTAAGATAGGACCACTATATCATACAGCTGCCATAGAACGACCGTTCGAAAATTAAGTTGTTGTATGGACAAATAGTTTTACTATACTCCTCATATATAGCAAAAGCCTATTAAGATCGGACCACTATATCATATAACTGCCATATTAACGATCGGTTAAAATTTAAATTGTTGTATGAAAAAATATTTTTTTTTCAAGATATCTTGAACAAACTCGGCATTAATAAGTTTTACTATACTCCTCATATATGGCAAAATCCTATTAAGATCGGACCACTATATCATACAGCTGCCATAGGAACGATCAGTCAAAAATTAAGTTGTATTAAAAACAATTTGTTTTTCAACAAACTCGGCATTAATTAGTTTTACTATACTCCTCATATATAGGCAAAATCCAAATAAGATCGGTCAACTATATCATATAGCTGCCATAGGAACGATCGGTCGAATATTAAGCTGTTGTATGAAAAAACATTTTGTTTTTCAAAATATCTTGACCAAGCTCGGCATTTATTAGTTTTACTATACTCCTCATATATAGGCAAAATCCAAATAAGATAGGACAACTATATCATATAGCTGCCATAGGAACGATCGGTCGAAAATTAACTTGTTGTATGAAAAACATTTTGTTTTTCAAATATCTTGACCAAACTCGGCATTTATTAGTTTTACTATACTCCCCATATATAGGCAAAATCGTATTAAGATAGGACCACTATATCATACAGCTGCCATAGAACGACCGTTCGAAAATTAAGTTGTTGTATGGACAAATAGTTTTACTATACTCCTCATATATAGCAAAACCCCATTAAGATCGGACCACTATATCATATAACTGCCATATAACGATCGGTTAAATTTAAATTGTTGTATGGACAAATTTCTCGTTTTTCACGATATCTTGAACAAGCTCGACATTTATTACTTTTACTATACTCCTCATATATAGGCAAAATCCTATTAAGATCGGACCACTATATCATACAGCTGCCATAGGAACGATCAGTCAAAAATTAAGTTGTATTAAAACAATTTGTTTTTCAGCAAACTCGGCATTAATTAGTTTAACTATACTCCTCATATATAGGCAAAATCCAAATAAGATCGGTCAACTATATCATATAGCTGCCATAGGAACTATCAGTCAAAAATTAAGTCGTATTAAAAACATTTTGTTTTTCAAGATATCTTGACCAATCTCGGAATTTATTAGTTTTACTATACTCCCCATATATAGGCAAAATCGTATTAAGATAGGACCACTATATCATACAGCGACCGTTCGCAAATTAAGTTGTTGTGTGGACAAATAGTTTTACTATACTCTCTCATACATAGCAAAAGCCTATTAAGATTGGACCACTATATCATATAGCTGCCATAAAACGATCGGTCGAAAATTAAGTTAAATGAAACAACATCTTGCTTTTCAAGATATCTTGACCAAGCTTGGCATTTATTAGTTTTACTATGCCCCTCATATATATGCAAAATCCTATTAAGATCAGACTACAATATCATATAGATACCATAGGAACGACCGTCGAAAATTAATTTGTTGTATGGACAAATTTTTCGTTTTTCACGATATCTTGAACAAGCTCGCCATTTATTAGTTTTACTATTCTCCTCATATATAGGCAAAATCCTATTAAGATCGCACCACTATATCATACAGCTGCCATAGGACGATCAGTCAAAAATTAAGTTGTATTAAAACATTTTGTTTTTCAAGATATCTTGAACAAACTCGGCATTAATTAGTTTCACTATACTCCTCATATATAGGCAAAATCCAAATAAGATCGGACAACTATATCATATAGCTGCCATAGGAACGATCGGTCGAAATTAACTTGTTGTATGAAAAAACATTTTGTTTTTCAAAATATCTTGACCAAACTCGGCATTTATTAGTTTTACTATACTCCCATATATAGGCAAAATCGTATTAAGATAGGACCACTATATCATACAGCTGCCATAGAACGACCGTTCGAAAATTAAGTTGTTGTATGGACAAATAGTTTACTATACTCCTCATATATAGCAAAAGCCTATTAAGATCGGACCACTATATCATATAACTGCCATATTAACGATCGGTTAAAATTTAAATTGTTGTATGAAAAAATATTTTTTTTTTCAAGATATCTTGAACAAACTCGGCATTAATAAGTTTTACTATACTCCTCATATATAGGCAAAATCCTATTAAGATCGGACCACTATATCATACAGCTGCCATAGGAACGATCAGTCAAAAATTAAGTTGTATTAAAAACAATTTGTTTTTCAACAAACTCGGCATTAATTAGTTTTACTATACTCCTCATATATAGGCAAAATCCAAATAAGATCGGTCAACTATATCATATAGCTGCCATAGGAACGATCGGTCGAATATTAAGCTGTTGTATGAAAAAACATTTTGTTTTTCAAAATATCTTGACCAAGCTCGGCATTTATTAGTTTTACTATACTCCTCATATATAGGCAAAATCCAAATAAGATCGGACAACTATATCATATAGCTGACATAGGAACGATCGGTCGAAAATTAACTTGTTGTATGAAAAAACATTTTGTTTTTCAAAATATCTTGACCAAACTCGGCATTTATTAGTTTTACTATACTCCCCATATATAGGCAAAATCGTATTAAGATAGGACCACTATATCATATAGCTGCCAAAGGAACGACCGTTCGAAAATTAATTTGTTGTATGGACAAATTTCTCGTTTTTCACGATATCTTGAATAAGCTCGGCATTTATTACTTTTACTATACTCCTCATATATAGGCAAAATCCTATTAAGATCGGACCACTATATCATACAGCTGCCATAGGAACGATCAGTCAAAAATTAAGTTGTATTAAAAACAATTTGTTTTTCAGCAAACTCGGCATTAATTAGTTTTACTATACTCCTCATATATAGGCAAAATCCAAATAAGATCGGTCAACTATATCATATAGCTGCCATAGGAACTATCAGTCAAAAATTAAGTCGTATTAAAACATTTTGTTTTTCAAGATATCTTGACCAAACTCGGCATTTATTATTTTTACTATACTCCACATATATAGGCAAAATCCTATTAGATAGGACCACTATATCATACAGCTGCCATAGAACGACCGTTCGAAAATTAAGTTGTTGTATGGACAATAGTTGTACTATACTCCTCATATATAGCAGAAGCCTATTAAGATCGGACCACTATATCATATAACTGCCATAGGAACGATCGGATAAAATTTAAGTTGTTGTATGAAAAAATATTTTGTTTTTCAAGATATCTTGAACAAACTCTGCATTTATTAGTTTTACTATACTCCTCATATATAGCAAAATCCTATTAAGATCGGACCACTATATCATACAGCTGCCATAGGAACGATCATCAAAATTAAGTTGTATTAAAAACATTTTGTTTTTCAACAAACTCGGCATTAATTAGTTTTACTATACTCCTCATATATAGCAAAGCCTATTAAGATCGGACCACTATATCATATAACTGCCATATTAACGATCGGTTAAAATTTAAGTTGTATGAAAAAATATTTTGTTTTTCAAGATATCTTGAACAAACTCGGCATTAATTAGTTTTACTATACTCTTCATATATAGGCAAAATCCTATTAAGATCGGACCACTATATCATACAGCTGCCATAGGAATGATCATCAAAAATTAAGTTGTATTAAAAACATTTTGTTTTTCAACAAACTCGGCATTAATTAGTTTTACTATACTCCTCATATATAGGCAAAATCCAATAAGATCGGTCAACTATATCATATAGCTGCCATAGGAACTATCAGTCAAAATTAAGTCGTATTAAAACATTTGTTTTTCAAGATATCTTGACCAAACTCGGCATTTATTATTTTACTATACTCCACATATATAGGCAAAATCCTATTAGATAGGACCACTATATCATACAGCTGCCATAGAACGACCGTTCGAAAATTAAGTTGTTGTATGGACAAATAGTTGTACTATACTCCTCATATATAGCAGAAGCCTATTAAGATCGGACCACTACACCATATAACTGCCATAGGAAAGATCGGATAAAATTTAAGTTGTTGTATGAAAAAATATTTTGTTTTTCAAGATATCTTGAACAAACTCGGAATTAATTAGTTTTACTATACTCCTCATATATAGGCAAAATCCAAATAAGATCGGACAACTATATCATATAGCTGCCATAGGAACGACCGTTCGAAAATTAATTTGTTGTATGGACAAATTTTTTGTTTTTCACGATATCTTGAACAAGCTCGGCATTTATTAGTTTTACTATACTCCTCATATATAGGCAAAATCCTATTAAGATCGGACCACTATATCATACAGCTGCCATAGGAATGATCATCAAAAATTAAGTTGTATTAAAAACATTTTGTTTTTCAACAAACTCGGCATTAATTAGTTTTACTATACTCCTCATATACAGCAAAAGCCTATTAAGATTGGACCACTATATCATATAACTGCCATATTAACGATCGGTTAAAATTTAAGTTGTTGTATGAAAAAATATTTTGTTTTTCAAGATATCTTGAACAAACTCGGCATTAATTAGTTTTACTATACTCCTCATATATAGGCAAAATCCAAATAAGATCGGACAACTATATCATATAGCTGCCAAAGGAACGACCGTTCGAAAATTAATTCGTTGTATGGTCAAATTTTTGTTTTCCTCGATATCTTGAACAACCTCGTCATTTATTAGCTTAACTATGCTCCAAATAAACATGCAAAATCCTATCAACATCGGACCATATAGCTGCCATAGGAACGATCGTTCGAAAAACCAGGTTTTTGATTAAAAACTTTTTTTGGTTATTAAGATATCTTTACCAAACTCGACATTTATTAATTTTACTATACTCCTCATATATCGGCAAAATCGGACCACTATATCATATAGCTGCCATGAGAACTATCGTTCGAAAAGTAAGTTGTTGCATAGAAGGAAACATCTTCGACCCATAAAGTATATATATTCTTGATCAGCATCAATAGCCGAGTCTAGTAGACATGTCCGTCTGTCCGTCTGACTGTCTGTCCATCTGAATGTTTCTATGCGAACTAGTCTCTCAGTTTTATAGCTATCTTAATAAATCATTGCAGAAGTCCCATTTTCTGTTGCACGCAGCACATATGTCACAACCAGCTGGATCAGCTAGAGCAGCAATAAGAACGATCGATCGAAAATTAAGTTTATGTATAAAAAAAACATTTTGATTTTCAAGATATATTGACCAAACTCGGCATTTCTTAGTTTTACTATACTCCTCATATATAGGCAAATCCTATTAAGATCGGACAACTACATCAAATAGCTGCCATAGGAACGATCGGTAGAAAGTTAAGTTGAATGAAACAACATTTTGTTTTTCAAGATATCTTGACCAAGCTCGGCATTTATTAGTTTTACTATGCTCCTCATAATTTCGCAAAATCCTATTAAAATCGCACCACTATATCATATAGCTGCCATAGGAACGATCTGTCAAAATTAAGTTGTATTAAAAACATTTTGTTTTTCAAGATATCTTGACCAAACTCGACATTTATTATTTTAACTATACTCCCCATATATAGGAAAAATTCTATTGAGATAGGACCACTATATCATACAGCTGCCATAGAACGACCGTTCGAAAAATAAGTTGTTGTATGGACAAATAGTTTCACTATACTCCTCATATATAGCAAAATCCTATTAAGATCGGATCACTATATCATATAGCTGCCATAGGAACGATCGGTCGAAAAAAAAGTTGAATGAAACAACATCTTGCTTTTCAAGATATCTTGACCAAACTCGGCATTTATTAGTTTTACTATGCCCCTCATATATATGCAAAATCCTATTAAGATCAGACTACAATATCATATAGCTGCCATAGGAACGACCGTTCGAAAATTAATTTGTTGTATGGACAAATTTTTCGTTTTTCACGATATCTTGAACAAGCTCGGCATTTATTAGTTTTACTATACTCCTCATATATCGGCAAAATCGGACCACTATATCATATAGCTGCCATGAGAACTATCGTTCGAAAAGTAAGTTGTTGCATAGAAGGAAACATCTTCGACCCATAAAGTATATATATTCTTGATCAGCATCAATAGCCGAGTCTAGTAGACATGTCCGTCTGTCCGTCTGACCGTCTGTCCATCTGAATGTTTCTATGCGAACTAGTCTCTCAGTTTTATAGCTATCTTAATAAATCATTGCAGAAGTCCCCTTTTCTGTTGCACGGAGCACATATGTCTTAACCAGCTGGATCAGCTAGAGCAGCAATAAGAACGATCGATCGAAAATTAAGTTGATGTATAAAAAAACATTTTGATTTTCAAGATATATTGACCAAACTCGGCATTCCTTAGTTTTACTATACTCCTCATATATAGGCAAATCCTATTAAGATCGGACAACTACATCAAATAGCTGCCATAGGAACGATCGGTAGAAAGTTAAGTTGAATGAAACAACATTTTGTTTTTCAAGATATCTTGACCAAGCTCGGCATTTATTAGTTTTACTATGCTCCTCATATATCCGCAAAATCCTGTTAAAATCGCACACTATATCATATAGCTGCCATAGGAACTATCAGTCAAAAATTAAGTCGAATTAAAAACATTTTGTTTTTCAAGATATCTTGACCAAACTCGGCATTTATTATTTTTACTATACTCCCCATATATAGGCAAAATCCTATTAAGATAGGACCACTATATCATACAGCTGCCATAGAACGACCGTTCGAAAATTAAGTTGTTGTATGGACAAATAGTTGTACTATACTCCTCATATATAGCAGAAGCCTATTAAGATCGGACCACTATATCATATAACTGCCATAGGAACGATCGGTCGAAAAAAAAGTTGAATGAAACAACATCTTGCTTTTCAAGATATCTTGACCAAACTCGGCATTTATTAGTTTTACTATGCCCCTCATATATATGCAAAATCCTATTAAGATCAGACTACAATATCATATAGCTGCCATAGGAACGACCGTTCGAAAATTAATTTGTTGTATGGACAAATTTTTCGTTTTTCACGATATCTTGAACAAGCTCGGCATTTATTAGTTTTACTATACTCCTCATATATAGGCAAAATCCTATTAAGATCGGACCACTATATCATACAGCTGCCATAGGAATGATCATCAAAAATTAAGTTGTATTAAAAACATTTTGTTTTTCAACAAACTCGGCATTAATTAGTTTTACTATACTCCTCATATACAGCAAAAGCCTATTAAGATTGGACCACTATATCATATAACTGCCATATTAACGATCGGTTAAAATTTAAGTTGTTGTATGAAAAATATTTTGTTTTTCAAGATATCTTGAACAAACTCGGCATTAATTAGTTTTACTATACTCCTCATATATAGGCAAAATCCAAATAAGATCGGACAACTATATCATATAGCTGCCAAAGGAACGACCGTTCGAAAATTAATTCGTTGTATGGTCAAGTTTTTTGTTTTCCTCGATATCTTGAACAACCTCGTCATTTATTAGCTTAACTATGCTCCAAATAAACAAGCAAAATCCTATCAACATCGGACCATATAGCTGCCATAGGAACGATCGTTCGAAAACCAGGTTTTTGATTAAAAACTTTTTTTGGTTATTAAGATATCTTTACCAAACTCGACATTTATTAATTTTACTATACTCCTCATATATCGGCAAAATCGGACCACTATATCATATAGCTGCCATGAGAACTATCGTTCGAAAAGTAAGTTGTTGCATAGAAGGAAACATCTTCGACCCATAAAGTATATATATTCTTGATCAGCATCAATAGCCGAGTCTAGTAGACATGTCCGTCTGTCCGTCTGACTGTCTGTCCATCTGAATGTTTCTATGCGAACTAGTCTCTCAGTTTTATAGCTATCTTAATAAATCATTGCAGAAGTCCCATTTTCTGTTGCACGCAGCACATATGTCACAACCAGCTGGATCAGCTAGAGCAGCAATAAGAACGATCGATCGAAAATTAAGTTTATGTATAAAAAAAACATTTTGATTTTCAAGATATATTGACCAAACTCGGCATTTCTTAGTTTTACTATACTCCTCATATATAGGCAAATCCTATTAAGATCGGACAACTACATCAAATAGCTGCCATAGGAACGATCGGTAGAAAGTTAAGTTGAATGAAACAACATTTTGTTTTTCAAGATATCTTGACCAAGCTCGGCATTTATTAGTTTTACTATGCTCCTCATAATTTCGCAAAATCCTATTAAAATCGCACCACTATATCATATAGCTGCCATAGGAACGATCTGTCAAAAATTAAGTTGTATTAAAACATTTTGTTTTTCAAGATATCTTGACCAAACTCGACATTTATTATTTTAACTATACTCCCCATATATAGGAAAAATTCTATTGAGATAGGACCACTATATCATACAGCTGCCATAGAACGACCGTTCGAAAAATAAGTTGTTGTATGGACAAATAGTTTCACTATACTCCTCATATATAGCAAAATCCTATTAAGATCGGATCACTATATCATATAGCTGCCATAGGAACGATCGGTCGAAAAAAAAGTTGAATGAAACAACATCTTGCTTTTCAAGATATCTTGACCAAACTCGGCATTTATTAGTTTTACTATGCCCCTCATATATATGCAAAATCCTATTAAGATCAGACTACAATATCATATAGCTGCCATAGGAACGACCGTTCGAAAATTAATTTGTTGTATGGACAAATTTTTCGTTTTTCACGATATCTTGAACAAGCTCGGCATTTATTAGTTTTACTATACTCCTCATATATAGGCAAAATCCTATTAAGATCGGACCACTATATCATACAGCTGCCATAGGAACGATCATCAAAAATTAAGTTGTATTAAAAACATTTTGTTTTTCAACAAACTCGGCATTAATTAGTTTTACTATACTCCTCATATATAGCAAAAGCCTATTAAGATTGGACCACTATATCATATAACTGCCATATTAACGATCGGTTAAAATTTAAATTGTATGAAAAAATATTTTGTTTTTCAAGATATCTTGAACAAACTCGGCATTAATAAGTTTTACTATACTCCTCATATAAAGGCAAAATCTAAATAAGATCGGACAACTATATCATATAGCTGCCATAGGAACGACCGTTCGAAAATTAATTTGTTGTATGGACAAATTTTTCGTTTTTCACGATGGTTTGAACAAGCTCGGCATTTATTAGTTTTACCATACTCCTCATATATAGCAAAAGCCTATTAAGATCGGACCACTATATCATATAACTGCCATATTAACGATCGGTTAAAATTTAAATTGTATGAAAAAATATTTTGTTTTTCATGATATCTTGAACAAACTCGGCATTAATAAGTTTTACTATACTCCTCATATAAAGGCAAAACCTAAATAAGATCGGACAACTATATCATATAACTGCCATATTAACGATCGGTTAAAATTTAAATTGTATGAAAAAATATTTTGTTTTTCACGATATCTTGAACAAGCTCGGCATTTATTAGTTTTACTATATACTCATATATAGCAAAATCCTATTAAGATCGGGCCACTATATCATATAACTGCCATAGGAACGATCGGATAAAATTTATGTTGTTGTATGAAAAAATATTTTGTTTTTCAAGATATCTTGATCGAACTCGGCATTTATTATTTTTACTATACTCCCCATATATAGGCAATATCCTATTAAGATAGGACCACTATATCATACAGCTGCCATAGAACGACCGTTCGAAAATTAAGTTGTTGTATGGACAAATAGTTTTACATATATAGCAAAATCCTATTAAGATCGGACCACTATATCATATAGCTGCCAAAAGAACGACCGTTCGAAAATTAATTTGTTGTATGGACAAATTTTTTGTTTCCTCGATATCTTGAACAAGCTCGGCATTTATTAGCTTAACTATGCTCCAAATATATATGCAAAATCCTATCAACATCGGACCATATAGCTGCCATAGGAACGATCGGTCGAAAACAAGGTTTTTGATTAAAAATTTTTTTTGGTTATTAAGATATCTTTACCAAACTCGACATTTATTAATTTTACTATACTCCTCATATATCGGCAAAATCCCATTTTGATCGGACCACTATATCATATAGCTGCCATAAGAACTATCGTTCGAAAATTAAGTTGTTGCATAGAAGGAGACTTCTTCGACCCATAAAGTATATATATTCTTGACCAGCATCAATAGCCGAGTCTAATAGACATGTCCGTCTGTCCGTCTGACCGTCTGTCCATCTGAATGTTTCTATGCGAACTAGTCTCTCAGTTTTATAGCTATCTTAATAAATCATTGCAGAAGTCCCCTTTTCTGTTGCACGGAGCACATATGTCTTAACCAGCTGGATCAGCTAGAGCAGCAATAAGAACGATCGATCGAAAATTAAGTTGATGTATAAAAAAACATTTTGATTTTCAAGATATATTGACCAAACTCGGCATTCCTTAGTTTTACTATACTCCTCATATATAGGCAAATCCTATTAAGATCGGACAACTACATCAAATAGCTGCCATAGGAACGATCGGTAGAAAGTTAAGTTGAATGAAACAACATTTTGTTTTTCAAGATATCTTGACCAAGCTCGGCATTTATTAGTTTTACTATGCTCCTCATATATCCGCAAAATCCTGTTAAAATCGCACACTATATCATATAGCTGCCATAGGAACTATCAGTCAAAAATTAAGTCGAATTAAAAACATTTTGTTTTTCAAGATATCTTGACCAAACTCGGCATTTATTATTTTTACTATACTCCCCATATATAGGCAAAATCCTATTAAGATAGGACCACTATATCATACAGCTGCCATAGAACGACCGTTCGAAAATTAAGTTGTTGTATGGACAAATAGTTGTACTATACTCCTCATATATAGCAGAAGCCTATTAAGATCGGACCACTATATCATATAACTGCCATAGGAACGATCGGATAAAATTTAAGTTGTTGTATGAAAAAATATTTTGTTTTTCAAGATATCTCGAACAAACTCGGAATTAATTAGTTTTACTATACTCCTCATATATAGGCAAAATCCAAATAAGATCGGACAACTATATCATATAGCTGCCATAGAAACGATCGGTCGAAAATTAAGTTGTTGTATGAAAAAACATTTTGTTTTTCAATATATCTTGAACAAACTCGGCATTAATAAGTTTTACTATACTCCTCATATATATGCAAAATCCTATTAAGATCGGACTACAATATCATATAGCTGCCTTAGGAACGACCGTTCGAAAATTAATTTGTTGTATGGACAAATGTTTTGTTTTTCACGATATCTTGAACAAGCTCGGCATTTATTAGTTTTACTATGCCCCTAATATATAGGCAAAATTCTATTAAGATAGGACCACTATATCATACAGCTGCCATAGAACGACCGTTCGAAAAATAAGTTGTTGTATGGACAAATAGTTTCACTATACTTCTCATATATAGCAAAATCCTATTAATATCGGATCACTATATCATATAGCTGCCATAGGAACGATCGGTCGAAAAAAATGTTGAATGAAACAACATCTTGCTTTTCAAGATATCTTGAACAAACTCGGCATTTATTATTTTTACTATACTCCCCATATATAGGCAAAATCCTATTAAGATCGGGCCACTATATCATATAACTGCCATTGGAACGATCGGTCGAAAAAAATGTTGTATGAAAAAACAGTTTGTTTTTCAAGATACCTTCACCAAACTCGGCATTTATTAGTTTTACTATGCTCCGGATATATCCGCAAAATCCTATTAAAATCGCACCACTATATCATACAGCTGCCATAGGAACGATCATCAAAAATTAAGTTGTATTAAAAACATTTTGTTTTTCAAGATATTATTAGTTTTACTATGCTCCTCATATATCCGCAAAATCCGATTAAGATCGGACCACTATATCATACAGCTGCCATAGGAACGATCATCAAAAATTAAGTTGTATTAAAAACATTTTGTTTTTCAAGATATCTTGACCAAACTCGGCATTTATTATTTTTACTATACTCCCCTTATATAGACAAAATCCTATTAGGATAGGACCACTATATCATACAGCTGCCATAGAACGACCGTTTGAAAATTAAGTTGTTGTATGGACAAATAGTTTTACTATACTCCTCATATATAGCAAAATCCTATTAAGATCGGGCCACTATATCATATAACTGCCATTGGAACGATCGGTCGAAAAAAATGTTGTATGAAAAAACAGTTTGTTTTTCAAGATACCTTGACCAAACTCGGCATTTATTAGTTTTACTATGCTCCTGATATATCCGCAAAATCCTATTAAGATAGGATCACTATATCATATAGCTGCCATAGAACGACCGTTCGAAAATTAAGTTGTATGGACAAATAGTTTTACTCTACTCCTCATATATAGCAAAAGCATATTAAGATCGGACCACTATATCATATAACTGCCATTGGAACGATCGGTCGAAAAATATGTTGTATGAAAAAACAGTTTGTTTTTCAAGATACCTTGACCAAACTCGGCATTTATTAGTTTTACTATGCTCCTGATATATCCGCAAAATCCTATTAAAATCGCACCACTATATCATACAGCTGCCATAGGAACGATCATCAAAAATTAAGTTGTATTAAAAACATTTTGTTTTTCAAGATAACTCGGCATTTATTATTTTTACTATACTCCCCTTATATAGACAAAATCCTATTAAGATAGGACCACTATATCATACAGCTGCCATAGAACGACCGTTTGAAAATTAAGTTGTTGTATGGACAAATAGTTTTACTATACTCCTCATATATAGCAAAATCCTATTAAGATCGGGCCACTATATCATATAACTGCCATAGGAACGATCGGATAAAATTTAAGTTGTTGTATGAAAAAATATTTTGTTTTTCAAGATATCTTGAACAAACTCGGCATTAATTAGTTTTACTATACTCCTCATATATATGCAAAATCCAAATAAGATCGGACAACTATATCATATAGCTGCCATAGGAACGATCGGTCGAAAATTAAGTTGTTGTATGAAAAAAATTTTGTTTTTTCTAAATATCTTGACCAAACTCGGCATTTATTAGTTTTACTATACTCCCCATATATAGGCAAAATTCTATTAAGATAGGACCACTATATCATACAGCTGACATAGAACGACCGTTTGAAAATTAAGTTGTTGTATGACAAATAGTTTCACTATACTCCTCATATATAGCAAAATACTATTAAGATCGGATCACTATATCATATAGCTGCTATAGGAACGATCGGTCGAAAATTAAGATGTATGAAAAAACATTTTGTTTTTCAAGATATCTTGACCAAAATTGGCATTTATAAGTTGTAATATACTCTTCATATATCGGCAAAATCCTATTAAGATCGGACCACTATATCATATAGTTGCCATAAGAACGATCGGTTAAAATTTAAATTGTATGAAAAAATATTTTGTTTTTCAAGATATCTTGAACAAACTCGGCATTAATAAGTTTTACTATACTCCTCATATAAAGGCAAAATCTAAATAAGATCGGACAACTATATCATATAGCTGCCATAGGAACGACCGTTCGAAAATTAATTTGTTGTATGGACAAATTTTTCGTTTTTCACGATATCTTGAACAAGCTCGGCATTTATTAGTTTTACTATACTCCTCATATATAGCAAAAGCCTATTAAGATCGGACCACTATATCATATAACTGCCATATTAACGATCGGTTAAAATTTAAATTGTATGAAAAATATTTTGTTTTTCAAGATATCTTGAACAAACTCGGCATTAATAAGTTTTACTATACTCCTCATATAAAGGCAAAATCTAAATAAGATCGGACAACTATATCATATAGCTGCCATATAGGAACAACCGTTCGAAAATTAAGTTGTTGTATGAAAAACATTTTGTTTTTCAAGATATCTTGACCAAACTCGACATTTATTATTTTAACTATACTCCCCATATATAGGAAAAATTCTATTGAGATAGGACCACTATATCATACAGCTGCCATAGAACGACCGTTCGAAAAATAAGTTGTTGTATGGACAAATAGTTTCACTATACTCCTCATATATAGCAAAATCCTATTAAGATCGGATCACTATATCATATAGCTGCCATAGGAACGATCGGTCGAAAAAAAAGTTGAATGAAACAACATCTTGCTTTTCAAGATATCTTGACCAAACTCGGCATTTATTAGTTTTACTATGCCCCTCATATATATGCAAAATCCTATTAAGATCAGACTACAATATCATATAGCTGCCATAGGAACGACCGTTCGAAAATTAATTTGTTGTATGGACAAATTTTTCGTTTTTCACGATATCTTGAACAAGCTCGGCATTTATTAGTTTTACTATACTCCTCATATGTAGGCAAAATCCTATTAAGATCGGACCACTATATCATACAGCTGCCATAGGAACGATCATCAAAAATTAAGTTGTATTAAAAACATTTTGTTTTTCAACAAACTCGGCATTAATTAGTTTTACTATACTCCTCATATATAGCAAAAGCCTATTAAGATTGGACCACTATATCATATAACTGCCATATTAACGATCGGTTAAAATTTAAATTGTATGAAAAAATATTTTGTTTTTCAAGATATCTTGAACAAACTCGGCATTAATAAGTTTTACTATACTCCTCATATAAAGGCAAAATCTAAATAAGATCGGACAACTATATCATATAGCTGCCATAGGAACGACCGTTCGAAAATTAATTTGTTGTATGGACAAATTTTTCGTTTTTCACGATGGTTTGAACAAGCTCGGCATTTATTAGTTTTACCATACTCCTCATATATAGCAAAAGCCTATTAAGATCGGACCACTATATCATATAACTGCCATATTAACGATCGGTTAAAATTTAAATTGTATGAAAAAATATTTTGTTTTTCATGATATCTTGAACAAACTCGGCATTAATAAGTTTTACTATACTCCTCATATAAAGGCAAAACCTAAATAAGATCGGACAACTATATCATATAGCTGCCATAGGAACGATCGGTCGAAAATTAATTTGTTGTATGGACAAATTTTTCGTTTTTCACGATATCTTGAACAAGCTCGGCATTTATTAGTTTTACTATACTCCTCATATATAGGCAAAATCCTATTAAGATCGGACCACTATATCATACAGCTGCCATAGGAACGATCATCAAAAATTAAGTTGTATTAAAAACATTTTGTTTTTCAACAAACTCGGCATTAATTAGTTTTACTATACTCCTCATATATAGCAAAAGCCTATTAAGATCGGACCACTATATCATATAACTGCCATATTAACGATCGGTTAAAATTTAAATTGTATGAAAAAATATTTTGTTTTTCACGATATCTTGAACAAGCTCGGCATTTATTAGTTTTACTATATCCTCATATATAGCAAAATCCTATTAAGATCGGGCCACTATATCATATAACTGCCATAGGAACGATCGGATAAAATTTATGTTGTTGTATGAAAAAATATTTTGTTTTTCAAGATATCTTGATCGAACTCGGCATTTATTATTTTTACTATACTCCCCATATATAGGCAATATCCTATTAAGATAGGACCACTATATCATACAGCTGCCATAGAACGACCGTTCGAAAATTAAGTTGTTGTATGGACAAATAGTTTTACATATATAGCAAAATCCTATTAAGATCGGACCACTATATCATATAGCTGCCAAAAGAACGACCGTTTGAAAATTAATTTGTTGTATGGACAAATTTTTTGTTTTCCTCGATATCTTGAACAAGCTCGGCATTTATTAGCTTAACTATGCTCCAAATATATATGCAAAATCCTATCAACATCGGACCATATAGCTGCCATAGGAACGATCGGTCGAAAACAAGGTTTTTGATTAAAAATTTTTTTTGGTTATTAAGATATCTTTACCAAACTCGACATTTATTAATTTTACTATACTCCTCATATATCGGCAAAATCCCATTTTGATCGGACCACTATATCATATAGCTGCCATAAGAACTATCGTTCGAAAATTAAGTTGTTGCATAGAAGGAGACTTCTTCGACCCATAAAGTATATATATTCTTGACCAGCATCAATAGCCGAGTCTAATAGACATGTCCGTCTGTCCGTCTGACCGTCTGTCCATCTGAATGTTTCTATGCGAACTAGTCTCTCAGTTTTATAGCTATCTTAATAATCATTGCAGAAGTCCCCTTTTCTGTTGCACGGAGCACATATGTCTTAACCAGCTGGATCAGCTAGAGCAGCAATAAGAACGATCGATCGAAAATTAAGTTGATGTATAAAAAAACATTTTGATTTTCAAGATATATTGACCAAACTCGGCATTCCTTAGTTTTACTATACTCCTCATATATAGGCAAATCCTATTAAGATCGGACAACTACATCAAATAGCTGCCATAGGAACGATCGGTAGAAAGTTAAGTTGAATGAAACAACATTTTGTTTTTCAAGATATCTTGACCAAGCTCGGCATTTATTAGTTTTACTATGCTCCTCATATATCCGCAAAATCCTGTTAAAATCGCACACTATATCATATAGCTGCCATAGGAACTATCAGTCAAAAATTAAGTCGTATTAAAAACATTTTGTTTTTCAAGATATCTTGACCAAACTCGGCATTTATTATTTTTACTATACTCCCCATATATAGGCAAAATCCTATTAAGATAGGACCACTATATCATACAGCTGCCATAGAACGACCGTTCGAAAATTAAGTTGTTGTATGGACAAATAGTTGTACTATACTCCTCATATATAGCAGAAGCCTATTAAGATCGGACCACTATATCATATAACTGCCATAGGAACGATCGGATAAAATTTAAGTTGTTGTATGAAAAAATATTTTATTTTTCAAGATATCTCGAACAAACTCGGAATTAATTAGTTTTACTATACTCCTCATATATAGGCAAAATCCAAATAAGATCGGACAACTATATCATATAGCTGCCATAGAAACGATCGGTGGAAAATTAAGTTGTTGTATGAAAAAACATTTTGTTTTTCAATATATCTTGAACAAACTCGGCATTAATAAGTTTTACTATACTCCTCATATATATGCAAAATCCTATTAAGATCGGACTACAATATCATATAGCTGCCTTAGGAACGACCGTTCGAAAATTAATTTGTTGTATGGACAAATGTTTTGTTTTTCACGATATCTTGAACAAGCTCGGCATTTATTAGTTTTACTATGCCCCTAATATATAGGCAAAATTCTATTAAGATAGGACCACTATATCATACAGCTGCCATAGAACGACCGTTCGAAAAATAAGTTGTTGTATGGACAAATAGTTTCACTATACTCCTCATATATAGCAAAATCCTATTAATATCGGATCACTATATCATATAGCTGCCATAGGAACGATCGGTCGAAAAAAATGTTGAATGAAACAACATCTTGCTTTTCAAGATATCTTGAACAAACTCGGCATTTATTATTTTTACTATACTCCCCATGTATAGGCAAAATCCTATTAAGATCGGGCCACTATATCATATAACTGCCATTGGAACGATCGGTCGAAAAAAATGTTGTATGAAAAAACAGTTTGTTTTTCAAGATACCTTCACCAAACTCGGCATTTATTAGTTTTACTATGCTCCGGATATATCCGCAAAATCCTATTAAAATCGCACCACTATATCATACAGCTGCCATAGGAACGATCATCAAAAATTAAGTTGTATTAAAAACATTTTGTTTTTCAAGATATTATTAGTTTTACTATGCTCCTCATATATCCGCAAAATCCGATTAAGATCGGACCACTATATCATACAGCTGCCATAGGAACGATCATCAAAAATTAAGTTGTATTAAAAACATTTTGTTTTTAAAGATATCTTGACCAAACTCGGCATTTATTATTTTTACTATACTCCCCTTATATAGACAAAATCCTATTAGGATAGGACCACTATATCATACAGCTGCCATAGAACGACCGTTTGAAAATTAAGTTGTTGTATGGACAAATAGTTTTACTATACTCCTCATATATAGCAAAATCCTATTAAGATCGGGCCACTATATCATATAACTGCCATTGGAACGATCGGTCGAAAAAAATGTTGTATGAAAAAACAGTTTGTTTTTCAAGATACCTTGACCAAACTCGGCATTTATTAGTTTTACTATGCTCCTGATATATCCGCAAAATCCTATTAAGATAGGATCACTATATCATATAGCTGCCATAGAACGACCGTTCGAAAATTAAGTTGTATGGACAAATAGTTTTACTCTACTCCTCATATATAGCAAAAGCATATTAAGATCGGACCACTATATCATATAACTGCCATTGGAACGATCGGTCGAAAAATATGTTGTATGAAAAAACAGTTTGTTTTTCAAGATACCTTGACCAAACTCGGCATTTATTAGTTTTACTATGCTCCTGATATATCCGCAAAATCCTATTAAAATCGCACCACTATATCATACAGCTGCCATAGGAACGATCATCAAAAATTAAGTTGTATTAAAAACATTTTGTTTTTCAAGATAACTCGGCATTTATTATTTTTACTATACTCCCCTTATATAGACAAAATCCTATTAAGATAGGACCACTATATCATACAGCTGCCATAGGAACGATCGGTCGAAAATTAAGTTGTTGTATGAAAAAATATTTTGTTTTTCAAGATATCTTGAACAAACTCGGCATTAATTAGTTTTACTATACTCCTCATATATATGCAAAATCCAAATAAGATCGGACAACTATATCATATAGCTGCCATAGGAACGATCGGTCGAAAATTAAGTTGTTGTATGAAAAAAATTTTGTTTTTCAAAATATCTTGACCAAACTCGGCATTTATTAGTTTTACTATACTCCCCATATATAGGCAAAATTCTATTAAGATAGGACCACTATATCATACAGCTGACATAGAACGACCGTTTGAAAATTAAGTTGTTGTATGACAAATAGTTTCACTATACTCCTCATATATAGCAAAATCCTATTAAGATCGGATCACTATATCATATAGCTGCTATAGGAACGATCGGTCGAAAATTAAGATGTATGAAAAAACATTTTGTTTTTCAAGATATCTTGACCAAAATCGGCATTTATAAGTTGTAATATACTCTTCATATATCGGCAAAATCCTATTAAGATCGGACCACTATATCATATAGTTGCCATAAGAACGATCGGTTAAAATTTAAATTGTATGAAAAAATATTTTGTTTTTCAAGATATCTTGAACAAACTCGGCATTAATAAGTTTTACTATACTCCTCATATAAAGGCAAAATCTAAATAAGATCGGACAACTATATCATATAGCTGCCATAGGAACGACCGTTCGAAAATTAATTTGTTGTATGGACAAATTTTTCGTTTTTCACGATATCTTGAACAAGCTCGGCATTTATTAGTTTTACTATACTCCTCATATATAGCAAAAGCCTATTAAGATCGGACCACTATATCATATAACTGCCATATTAACGATCGGTTAAAATTTAAATTGTATGAAAAAATATTTTGTTTTTCAAGATATCTTGAACAAACTCGGCATTAATAAGTTTTACTATACTCCTCATATAAAGGCAAAATCTAAATAAGATCGGACAACTATATCATATAGCTGCCATATAGGAACAACCGTTCGAAAATTAAGTTGTTGTATGAAAAACATTTTGTTTTTCAAGATATCTTGATCAAACTCTACATTTATAAGTTTTACTATACTCCCCATATATAGGCAATATCCTATTAAGATCGGACCACTATATCATATAGCTGCCAAAGGAACGACCTTTCGAAAATTAATTTGTTGTATGGACAAATTTTTTGTTTTCCTCGATATCTTGAACAAGCTCGGCATTTATAAGCTTAACTATGCTCCAAATATATATGCAAAATCCTATCAACATCGGACCATATAGCTGCCATAGGAACGATCGGTCGAAAACCAGGTTTTTGATTAAAAACCTTTTTTGGTTATTAAGATATCTTTACCGAACTCGACATTTATTAATTTTACTATACTCCTCATATATCGGCAAAATCCCATTTTGATCGGACCACTATATCATATAGCTGCCATAAGAACTATCGTTCGAAAATTAAGTTGTTGCATAGAAGGAGACTTCTTCGACCCATAAAGTATATATATTCTTGATCAGCATCAATAGCCGAGTCTGATAGACATGTCCGTCTGTCCGTCTGACCGTCTGTCCATCTGAATGTTTCTATGCGAACTAGTCTCTCAGTTTTAAAGCTATCTTAATAAATCATTGCAGAAGTCCCCTTTTCTGTTGCACGCAGCACATATGTCATAACCAGCTGGATCAGCTAGAGCAGCAATAAGAACGATCGATCGAAAATTAAGTTGATGTATAAAAAAACATTTTGATTTTTAAGATATATTGACCAAACTCGGCATTCCTTAGTTTTACTATACTCCTCATATATAGGCAAATCCTATTACGATCTGACAACTACATCAAATAGCTGCCAGAGGAACGATCGGTAGAAAGTTAAGTTGAATGAAACAACATTTTGTTTTTCAAGATATTTTGACCAAGCTCGGCATTTATTAGTTTTACTATACTCCCCATATATAGGCAAAATCGTATTAAGATAGGACCACTATATCATACAGCTGCCATAGAACGACCGTTCGAAAATTAAGTTGTTGTATGGACAAATAGTTTTACATATATAGCAAAATCCTATTAAGATCGGACCACTATATCATATAGCTGCCAAAGGAACGACCGTTCGAAAATTAATTTGTTGTATGGACAAATTTTTTGTTTTCCTCGATATCTTGAACAAGCTCGGCATTTATAAGCTTAACTATGCTCCAAATATATATGCAAAATCCTATCAACATCGGACCATATAGCTGCCATAGAAACGACCGTTCGAAAATTAATTTGTTGTATGGACAAATTTTTCGTTTATCACGATATCTTGAATAAGCTCGGCATTTATTAGTTTTACTATACTCCTCATATATAGCAAGAGCCTATTAAGATCGGACCACTATATCATATAACTGCCATATTAACGATCGGTTAAAATTTAAATTGTATGAAAAAATATTTTGTTTTTCAAGATATCTTGATCAAACTCGGCATTAATAAGTTTTACTATACTCCTCATATAAAGGCAAAATCTAAATAAGATCGGACAACTATAACATATAGCTGCCATAGGAACGATCATCAAAAATTAAGTTGTTGTCTGAAAAACATTTTGTTTTTCAAGATATCTTGATCAAACTCGGCATTTATTATTTTTACTATACTCCCCATATATAGGCAATATCCTATTAAGATAGGACCACTATATCATACAGCTGCCATAGAACGACCGTTCGAAAATTAAGTTGTTGTATGGACAAATAGTTTTACATATATAGCAAAATCCTATTGAGATCGGACCACTATATCATATAGCTGCCAAGGGAACGACCGTTCGAAAATTAATTTGTTGTATGGACAAATTTTTTGTTTTCCTCGATATCTTGAACAAGCTCGGCATTTATAAGCTTAACTATGCTCCAAATATATATGCAAAATCCTATCAACATCGGACCATATAGCTGCCATAGGAACGATCGGTCGAAAACCAGGTTTTTGATTAAAAACCTTTTTTGGTTATTAAGATATCTTGACCAAACTCGGCATTTATTATTTTTACTATACTCCCCATATATAGGCAAAATCCTATTAAGAGAGGACCACTATATCATACAGCTGCCATAGAACGACCGTTCGAAAATTAAGTTGTTGTATGGACAAATAGTTGTACTATACTCCTCATATATAGCAGAAGCCTATTAAGATCGGACCACTATATCATATAACTGCCATAGGAACGATCGGATAAAATTTAAGTTGTTGTATGAAAAAATATTTTGTTTTTCAAGATATCTTGAACAAACTCGGAATTAATTAGTTTTACTATACTCCTCATATATAGGCAAAATCCAAATAAGATCGGACAACTATATCATATAGCTGCCATAGAAACGATCGGTCGAAAATTAAGTTGTTGTATGAAAAAACATTTTGTTTTTCAACATATCTTGACCAAACTGGGCATTTATTAGTTTTACTATACTCCCCATATATATGCAAAATCCTATTAAGATAGGACCACTATATCATACAGCTGCCATAGAACGACCGTTCGAAAATTAAGTTGTTGTATGGACAAATAGTTGTACTATACTCCTCATATATAGCAAAAGCCTATTAAGATCGGACCACTATATCATATAACTGCCATAGGAACGATCGGATAAAATTTAAGTTGTTGTATGAAAAAATATTTTGTTTTTCAACATATCTTGACCAAACTCGCCATTTGTTATTTTTACTATACTCCCCATATATAGGCAAAATCCTATTAAGATAGGACCACTATATCATACAGCTGCCATAGAACGACCGTTCGAAAATTAAGTTGTTGTATGGGCACATGCTTTTACTATACTCCTCATATATAGCAAAATCCTATTAAGATTGGACCACTATATCATATAGCTGCCATAAAACGATCGGTCGAAAATTAAGTGAAATGAAATAACATCTTGCTTTTCAAGATATCTTGACCAAGCTCGGCATTTATTAGTTTTACTATGCCCCTAATATATATATGCAAAATCCTATTAAGATCAGACTACAATATCATATAGCTGCCATAGGAACGACCGTCGAAAATTAATTTGTTGTATGGACAATTTTTTCGTTTTTCAAGATATCTTGAACAAACTCGGCATTTATTAGTTTTACTATACTCCCCATATATAGGCAAAATCGTATTAAGATAGGACCACTATATCATACAGCGACCGTTCGCAAATTAAGTTGTTGTATGGACAAATAGTTTTACTATACTCCGCATACATAGCAAAAGCCTATTAAGATCGGACCACTATAACATATAACTGCCATTCGAACGATCGGTTAAAATTTAAATTGTTGTATGAAAAAATATTTTCTTTTTCAAGATATCTTGAACAAACTCGGCATTAATTAGTTTTACTATACTCTTTAAATATAGGCAAAATCCAAATAAGATCGGACAACTATATCATATAGCTGCCATAGGAACGATCGGTCGAAAAAGAAAGTTGAATGAAACAACATCTTGCTTTTCAAGATATCTTGACCAAACTCGGCATTTATTAGTTTTACTATGCCGCTCATATATATGCAAAATCCTATTAAGATCAGACTACAATATCATATAGCTGCCATAGGAACGACCGTTCGAAAATTAATTTGTTGTATGGACAAATTTTTCGTTTTTCACGATATCTTGAACAAGCTCGGCATTTATTACTTTTACTATACTCCTCATATATAGGCAAAATCCTATTAAGATCGGACCACTATATCATACAGCTGCCATAGGAACGATCAGTCAAAAATTAAGTTGTATTAAAAACAATTTGTTTTTCAACAAACTCGGCATTAATTAGTTTTACTATACTCCTCATATATAGGCAAAATCCAAATAAGATCGGTCAACTATAACATATAGCTGCCATAGGAACGATCGGTCGAAAATTAAGCTGTTGTATGAAAAAACATTTTGTTTTTCAAAATATCTTGACCAAACTCGGCATTTATTAGTTTTACTATACTCCCCATATATAGGCAAAATCGTATTAAGATAGGACCACTATATCATACAGCTGCCATAGAACGACCGTTCGAAAATTAAGTTGTTGTATGGACAAATAGTCTTACATATATAGCAAAATCCTATTAAGATCGGACCACTATATCATACAGCGACCGTTCGCAAATTAAGTTGTTGTATGGACAAATAGTTTTACTATACTCCGCATACATAGCAAAAGCCTATTAAGATCGGACCACTATAACATATAACTGCCATTCGAACGATCGGTTAAAATTTAAATTGTTGTATGAAAAAATATTTCTTTTTCAAGATATCTTGAACAAACTCGGCATTAATTAGTTTTACTATACTCATTAAATATAGGCAAAATCCAAATAAGATCGGACAACTATATCATATAGCTGCCATAGGAACGATCGGTCGAAAAAAAAAGTTGAATGAAACAACATCTTGCTTTTCAAGATATCTTGACCAAACTCGGCATTTATTAGTTTTACTATGCCCCTCATATATATGCAAAATCCTATTAAGATCAGACTACAATATCATATAGCTGCCATAGGAACGACCGTTCGAAAATTAATTTGTTGTATGGACAAATTTTCGTTTTTCACGATATCTTGAACAAGCTCGGCATTTATTACTTTTACTATACTCCTCATATATAGGCAAAATCCTATTAAGATCGGACCACTATATCATACAGCTGCCATAGGAACGATCAGTCAAAAATTAAGTTGTATTAAAAACAATTTGTTTTTCAACAAACTCGGCATTAATTAGTTTTACTATACTCCTCATATATAGGCAAAATCCAAATAAGATCGGTCAACTATAACATATAGCTGCCATAGGAACGATCGGTCGAAAATTAAGCTGTTGTATGAAAAAACATTTTGTTTTTCAAAATATCTTGACCAAACTCGGCATTTATTAGTTTTACTATACTCCCCATATATAGGCAAAATCGTATTAAGATAGGACCACTATATCATACAGCTGCCATAGAACGACCGTTCGAAAATTAAGTTGTTGTATGGACAAATAGTTTTACATATATAGCAAAATCCTATTAAGATCGGACCACTATATCATATAGCTGCCAAGGAACGACCGTTCGAAAATTAATTTGTTGTATGGACAAATTTTTTGTTTTCCTCGATATCTTGAACAAGCTCGGCATTTATTAGCTTAACTATGCTCCAAATATATATGCAAAATCCTATCAACATCGGACCATATAGCTGCCATAGGAACGATCGGTCGAAAACCAGGTTTTTGATTAAAAACCTTTTTTGGTTATTAAGATATCTTTACCAAACTCGACATTTATTAATTTTACTATACTCCTCATATATCGGCAAAATCCCATTTTGATCGGACCACTATATCATATAGCTGCCATAAGAACTATCGTTCGAAAATTAAGTTGTTGCATAGAAGGAGACTTCTTCGACCCATAAAGTATATATATTCTTGATCAGCATCAATAGCCGAGTCTGATAGACATGTCTGTCTGTCCGTCTGACCGTCTGTCCATCTGAATGTTTCTATGCGAACTAGTCTCTCAGTTTTAATGCTATCTTAATAAATCATTGCAGAAGTCCCCTTTTCTGTTGCACGCAGCACATATGTCATAACCAGCTGGATCAGCTAGAGCAGCAATAAGAACGATCGATCGAAAATTAAGTTGATGTATGAAAAAACATTTTGATTTTCAAGATATATTGACCAAACTCGGCATTCCTTAGTTTTACTATACTCCTCATATATAGGCACCACTATATCATATAGCTGCCATAGGAACGATCAGTCAAAAATTAAGTTGTATTAAAAACAATTTGTTTTTCAACAAACTCGGCATTAATTAGTTTTACTATATTCCTCATATATGGGCAAAATCCAAATAAGATCGGACAACTATATCATATAGCTGCCATAGAAACGATCGGTCGAAAATTAAGTTGTTGTATGAAAAAACATTTTGTTTTTCAACATATCTTGACCAAACTGGGCATTTATTAGTTTTACTATACTCCCCATATATAGGCAAAATCCTATTAAGATAGGACCACTATATCATACAGCTGCCATAGAACGACCGTTCGAAAATTAAGTTGTTGTATGGACAAATTGTTGTACTATACTCCTCATATATAGCAAAAGCCTATTAAGATCGGACCACTATATCATATAACTGCCATAGGAACGATCGGATAAAATTTAGGTTGTTATATGAAAAAATATTTTGTTTTTCAACATATCTTGACCAAACTCGCCATTTATTATTTTTACTATACTCCCCATATATAGGCAAAATCCTATTAAGATAGGACCACTATATCATACAGCTGCCATAGAACGACCGTTCGAAAATTAAGTTGTTGTATGGGCACATGGTTTTACTATACTCCTCATATATAGCAAAATCCTATTAAGATCGGACCACTATATCATACAGCTGCCATAGGAACGATCAGTCAAAAATTAAGTTGTATTAAAAACAATTTGTTTTTCAACAAACTCGGCATTAATTAGTTTTACTATACTCCTCATATATAGGCAAAATCCAAATAAGATCGGTCAACTATAACATATAGCTGCCATAGGAACGATCGGTCGAAAATTAAGCTGTTGTATGAAAAAACATTTTGTTTTTCAACATATCTTGACCAAACTCGGCATTTATTAGTTTTACTATACTCCCCATATATAGGCAAAATCGTATTAAGATAGGACCACTATATCATACAGCTGCCATAGAACGACCGTTCGAAAATTAAGTTGTTGTATGGACAAATAGTTTTACATATATAGCAAAATCCTATTAAGATCGGACCACTATATCATATAGCTGCCAAAGGAACGACCGTTCGAAAATTAATTTGTTGTATGGACAAATTTTTTGTTTTCCTCGATATCTTGAACAAGCTCGGCATTTATTAGCTTAACTATGCTCCAAATATATATGCAAAATCCTATCAACATCGGACCATATAGCTGCCATAGGAACGATCGGTCGAAACCCAGGTTTTTGATTAAAAACCTTTTTTGGTTATTAAGATATCTTTACCAAACTCGACATTTATTAATTTTACTATACTCCTCATATATCGGCAAAATCCCATTTTGATCGGACCACTATATCATATAGCTGCCATAAGAACTATCGTTCGAAAATTAAGTTGTTGCATAGAAGGAGACTTCTTCGACCCATAAAGTATATATATTCCTGATCAGCATCAATAGCCGAGTCTGATAGACATGTCCGTCTGTCCGTCTGACCGTCTGTCCATCTGAATGTTTCTATGCGAACTAGTCTCTCAGTTTTAATGCTATCTTAATAAATCATTGCAGAAGTCCCCTTTTCTGTTGCACGCAGCACATATGTCATAACCAGCTGGATCAGCTAGAGCAGCAATAAGAACGATCGATCGAAAATTAAGTTGATGTATAAAAAAACATTTTGATTTTCAAGATATATTGACCAAACTCGGCATTCCTTAGTTTTACTATACTCCTCATATATAGGCACCACTATATCATATAGCTGCCATAGGAACGATCAGTCAAAAATTAAGTTGTATTAAAAACAATTTGTTTTTCAACAAACTCGGCATTAATTAGTTTTACTATACTCCTCATATATAGGCAAAATCCAAATAAGATCGGACAACTATATCATATAGCTGCCATAGAAACGATCGGTCGAAAATTAAGTTGTTGTATGAAAAAACATTTTGTTTTTCAACATATCTTGACCAAACTGGGCATTTATTAGTTTTACTATACTCCCCATATATAGGCAAAATCCTATTAAGATAGGACCACTATATCATACAGCTGCCATAGAACGACCGTTCGAAAATTAAGTTGTTGTATGGACAAATTGTTGTACTATACTCCTCATATATAGCAAAAGCCTATTAAGATCGGACCACTATATCATATAACTGCCATAGGAACGATCGGATAAAATTTAGGTTGTTGTATGAAAAAATATTTTGTTTTTCAACATATCTTGACCAAACTCGCCATTTATTATTTTTACTATACTCCCCATATATAGGCAAAATCCTATTAAGATAGGACCACTATATCATACAGCTGCCATAGAACGACCGTTCGAAAATTAAGTTGTTGTATGGGCACATGGTTTTACTATACTCCTCATATATAGCAAAATCCTATTAAGATCAGACTACAATATCATATAGCTGCCATAGGAACGACCGTCGAAAATTAATTTTTTGTATGGACAATTTTTTCGTTTTTCACGATATCTTGAACAAGCTCGGCATTTATTAGTTTTACTATACTCCTCATATATAGGCAAAATCCTATTAAGATCGGACCACTATCATACAGCTGCCATAGGAACGATCAGTCAAAAATTAAGTTGATTTAAAAACATTTTGTTTTTCAAGATATCTTGAACAAACTCGGCATTTATTAGTTTTACTATACTCCCCATATATAGGCAAAATCGTATTAAGATAGGACCACTATATCATACAGCGACCGTTCGCAAATTAAGTTGTTGTGTGGACAAATAGTTTTACTATACTCCTCATACATAGCAAAAGCCTATTAAGATTGGACCACTATATCATATAGCTGCCATAAAACGATCGGTCGAAAATTAAGTTAAATGAAACAACATCTTGCTTTTCAAGATATCTTGACCAAGCTTGGCATTTATTAGTTTTACTATGCCCCTAATATATATGCAAAATCCTATTAAGATCAGACTACAATATCATATAGCTGCCATAGGAACGACCGTCGAAAATTAATTTGTTGTATGGACAAATTTTTCGTTTTTCACGATATCTTGAACAAGCTCGGCATTTATTAGTTTTACTATTCTCCTCATATATAGGCAAAATCCTATTAAGATCGCACCACTATATCATACAGCTGCCATAGGAACGATCAGTCAAAAATTAAGTTGTATTAAAAACATTTTGTTTTTTAAGATATCTTGAACAAACTCGGCATTAATTAGTTTCACTATACTCCTCATATATAGGCAAAATCCAAATAAGATCGGACAACTATATCATATAGCTGCCATAGGAACGATCGGTCGAAAATTAACTTGTTGTATAAAAAAACATTTTGTTTTTCAAAATATCTTGACCAAACTCGGCATTTATTAGTTTTACTATACTCCCCATATATAGGCAAAATCGTATTAAGATAGGACCACTATATCATACAGCTGCCATAGAACGACCGTTCGAAAATTAAGTTGTTGTATGGACAAATAGTTTTACTATACTCCTCATATATAGCAAAAGCCTATTAAGATCGGACCACTATATCATATAACTGCCATATTAACGATCGGTTAAAATTTAAATTGTTGTATGAAAAAATATTTTTTTTTTCAAGATATCTTGAACAAACTCGGCACTAATAAGTTTTACTATACTCCTCATATATAGGCAAAATCCTATTAAGATCGGACCACTATATCATACAGCTGCCATAGGAACGATCAGTCAAAAATTAAGTTGTATTAAAAACAATTTGTTTTTCAACAAACTCGGCATTAATTAGTTTTACTATACTCCTCATATATAGGCAAAATCCAAATAAGATCGGTCAACTATATCATATAGCTGCCATAGGAACGATCGGTCGAATATTAAGCTGTTGTATGAAAAAACATTTTGTTTTTCAAAATATCTTGACCAACCTCGGCATTTATTAGTTTTACTATACTCCTCATATATAGGCAAAATCCAAATAAGATCGGACAACTATATCATATAGCTGCCATAGGAACGATCGGTCGAAAATTAACTTGTTGTATGAAAAAACATTTTGTTTTTCAAAATATCTTGACCAAACTCGGCATTTATTAGTTTTACTATACTCCCCATATATAGGCAAAATCGTATTAAGATAGGACCACTATATCATACAGCTGCCATAGAACGACCGTTCGAAAATTAAGTTGTTGTATGGACAAATAGTTTTACATATATAGCAAAATTCTATTAAGATCGGACCACTATATCATATAGCTGCCAAAAGAACGACCGTTCGAAAATTAATTTGTTGTATGGACAAATTTTTTGTTTTCCTCGATATCTTGAACAAGCTCATCATTTATTAGCTTAACTATGCTCCAAATATATATGCAAAATCCTATCAACATCGGACCATATATCTGCCATAGGAACGATCGGTCGAAAACAAGGTTTTTGATTAAAAACCTTTTTTGGTTATTAAGATATCTTTACCAAACTCGACATTTATTAATTTTACTATACTCCTCATATATCGGCAAAATCCCATTTTGATCGGACCACTATATCATATAGCTGCCATAAGAACTATCGTTCGAAAATTAAGTTGTTGCATAGAAGGAGACTTCTTCGACCCATAAAGTATATATATTCCTGATCAGCATCAATAGCCGAGTCTGATAGACATGTCCGTCTGTCCGTCTGACCGTCTGTCCATCTGAATGTTTCTATGCGAACTAGTCTCTCAGTTTTAATGCTATCTTAATAAATCATTGCAGAAGTCCCCTTTTCTGTTGCACGCAGCACATATGTCATAACCAGCTGGATCAGCTAGAGCAGCAATAAGAACGATCGATCGAAAATTAAGTTGATGTATAAAAAAACATTTTGATTTTCAAGATATATTGACCAAACTCGGCATTCCTTAGTTTTACTATACTCCTCATATATAGGCACCACTATATCATATAGCTGCCATAGGAACGATCAGTCAAAATTAAGTTGTATTAAAAACAATTTGTTTTTCAACAAACTCGGCATTAATTAGTTTTACTATACTCCTCATATATAGGCAAAATCCAAATAAGATCGGACAACTATATCATATAGCTGCCATAGAAACGATCGGTCGAAAATTAAGTTGTTGTATGAAAAAACATTTTGTTTTTCAACATATCTTGACCAAACTGGGCATTTATTAGTTTTACTATACTCCCCATATATAGGCAAAATCCTATTAAGATAGGACCACTATATCATACAGCTGCCATAGAACGACCGTTCGAAAATTAAGTTGTTGTATGGACAAATTGTTGTACTATACTCCTCATATATAGCAAAAGCCTATTAAGATCGGACCACTATATCATATAACTGCCATAGGAACGATCGGATAAAATTTAGGTTGTTGTATGAAAAAATATTTTGTTTTTCAACATATCTTGACCAAACTCGCCATTTATTATTTTTACTATACTCCCCATATATAGGCAAAATCCTATTAAGATAGGACCACTATATCATACAGCTGCCATAGAACGACCGTTCGAAAATTAAGTTGTTGTATGGGCACATGGTTTTACTATACTCCTCATATATAGCAAAATCCTATTAAGATCAGACTACAATATCATATAGCTGCCATAGGAACGACCGTCGAAAATTAATTTTTTGTATGGACAATTTTTTCGTTTTTCACGATATCTTGAACAAGCTCGGCATTTATTAGTTTTACTATACTCCTCATATATAGGCAAAATCCTATTAAGATCGGACCACTATCATACAGCTGCCATAGGAACGATCAGTCAAAAATTAAGTTGATTTAAAAACATTTTGTTTTTCAAGATATCTTGAACAAACTCGGCATTTATTAGTTTTACTATACTCCCCATATATAGGCAAAATCGTATTAAGATAGGACCACTATATCATACAGCGACCGTTCGCAAATTAAGTTGTTGTGTGGACAAATAGTTTTACTATACTCCTCATACATAGCAAAAGCCTATTAAGATTGGACCACTATATCATATAGCTGCCATAAAACGATCGGTCGAAAATTAAGTTAAATGAAACAACATCTTGCTTTTCAAGATATCTTGACCAAGCTTGGCATTTATTAGTTTTACTATGCCCCTAATATATATGCAAAATCCTATTAAGATCAGACTACAATATCATATAGCTGCCATAGGAACGACCGTCGAAAATTAATTTGTTGTATGGACAAATTTTTCGTTTTTCACGATATCTTGAACAAGCTCGGCATTTATTAGTTTTACTATTCTCCTCATATATAGGCAAAATCCTATTAAGATCGCACCACTATATCATACAGCTGCCATAGGAACGATCAGTCAAAAATTAAGTTGTATTAAAAACATTTTGTTTTTCAAGATATCTTGAACAAACTCGGCATTAATTAGTTTCACTATACTCCTCATATATAGGCAAAATCCAAATAAGATCGGACAACTATATCATATAGCTGCCATAGGAACGATCGGTCGAAAATTAACTTGTTGTATGAAAAAACATTTTGTTTTTCAAAATATCTTGACCAAACTCGGCATTTATTAGTTTTACTATACTCCCCATATATAGGCAAAATCGTATTAAGATAGGACCACTATATCATACAGCTGCCATAGAACGACCGTTCGAAAATTAAGTTGTTGTATGGACAAATAGTTTTACTATACTCCTCATATATAGCAAAAGCCTATTAAGATCGGACCACTATATCATATAACTGCCATATTAACGATCGGTTAAAATTTAAATTGTTGTATGAAAAAATATTTTTTTTTTCAAGATATCTTGAACAAACTCGGCACTAATAAGTTTTACTATACTCCTCATATATAGGCAAAATCCTATTAAGATCGTACCACTATATCATACAGCTGCCATAGGAACGATCAGTCAAAAATTAAGTTGTATTAAAAACAATTTGTTTTTCAACAAACTCGGCATTAATTAGTTTTACTATACTCCTCATATATAGGCAAAATCCAAATAAGATCGGTCAACTATATCATATAGCTGCCATAGGAACGATCGGTCGAATATTAAGCTGTTGTATGAAAAAACATTTTGTTTTTCAAAATATCTTGACCAACCTCGGCATTTATTAGTTTTACTATACTCCTCATATATAGGCAAAATCCAAATAAGATCGGACAACTATATCATATAGCTGCCATAGGAACGATCGGTCGAAAATTAACTTGTTGTATGAAAAAACATTTTGTTTTTCAAAATATCTTGACCAAACTCGGCATTTATTAGTTTTACTATACTCCCCATATATAGGCAAAATCGTATTAAGATAGGACCACTATATCATACAGCTGCCATAGAACGACCGTTCGAAAATTAAGTTGTTGTATGGACAAATAGTTTTACATATATAGCAAAATTCTATTAAGATCGGACCACTATATCATATAGCTGCCAAAGGAACGACCGTTCGAAAATTAATTTGTTTTATGGACAAATTCTCGTTTTTCACGATATCTTGAACAAGCTCGGCATTTATTACTTTTACTATACTCCTCATATATAGGCAAAATCATATTAAGATCGGACCACTATATCATACAGCTGCCATAGGAACGATCAGTCAAATATTAAGTTGTATTAAAAACAATTTGTTTTTCAGCAAACTCGGCATTAATTAGTTTTACTATACTCCTCATATATAGGCAAAATCCAAATAAGATCGGTCAACTATATCGTATAGCTGCCATAGGAACGATCGGTCGAAAATTAAGCTGTTGTATGAAAAAACATTTTGTTTTTCAAGATATCTTGATCAATCTCGGCATTTATTAGTTTTACTATACTCCCCATATATAGGCAAAATCGTATTAAGATAGGACCACTATATCATACGCTGCCATACAACGAACGTTCGAAAATTAAGTTGTTGTATGGACAAATAGTTTTACATATATAGCAAAATCCTATTAAGATCGGACCACTATATCATATAGCTGCCAAAGGAACGACCGTTCGAAAATTAATTTGTTGTATGGACAAATTTTTTGTTTTCCTCGATATCTTGAACAAGCTCGGCATTTATAAGCTTAACTATGCTCCAAATATATATGCAAAATCCTATCAACATCTGACCATATAGCTGCCATAGGAACGATCGGTCGAAAACCAGGTTTTTGTTTTTATTAAGATATCTTTACCAAACTCGACATTTATTAATTTTACTATACTCCTCATATATCGGCAAAATCCCATTTTGATCGGACCACTATATCATATAGCTGCCATAAGAACTATCGTTCGAAAATTATGTTGTTGCATAGAAGGAGACTTCTTCGACCCATAAAGTATATATATTCTTGATCAGCATCAATAGCCGAGTCTGATAGACATGTCCGTCTGTCCGTCTGACCGTCTGTCCATCTGAATGTTTCTATGCGAACTAGTCTCTCAGTTTTAAAGCTATCTTAATAAATCATTGCAGAAGTCCCCTTTTCTGTTGCACGCAGCACATATGTCATAACCAGCTGGATCAGCTAGAGCAGCAATAAGAACGATCGATCGAAAATTAAGTTGATGTATAAAAAACATTTTGATTTTCAAGATATATTGACCAAACTCGGCATTCCTTAGTTTTACTATACTCCTCATATATAGGCACCACTATATCATATAGCTGCCATAGGAACTATCAGTCAAAAATTAAGTCGTATTAAAACATTTTGTTTTTCAAGATATCTTGACCAAACTCGGCATTTATTATTTTTACTATACTCCCCATATATAGGCAAAATCCTATTAGATAGGACCACTATATCATACAGCTGCCATAGAACGACCGTTCGAAAATTAAGTTGTTGTATGGACAAATAGTTGTACTATACTCCTCATATATAGCAGAAGCCTATTAAGATCGGACCACTATATCATATAACTGCCATAGGAACGATCGGATAAAATTTAAGTTGTTGTATGAAAAAATATTTTGTTTTTCAAGATATCTTGAACAAACTCGGAATTAATTAGTTTTACTATACTCCTCATATATAGGCAAAATCCAAATAAGATCGGACAACTATATCATATAGCTGCCATAGAAACGATCGGTCGAAAATTAAGTTGTTGTATGAAAAAAACATTTTGTTTTTCAACATATCTTGACCAAACTGGGCATTTGTTAGTTTTACTATACTCCCCATATATAGGCAAAATCGTATTAAGATAGGACCACTATATCATACAGCTGCCATAGAACGACCGTTCGAAAATTAAGTTGTTGTATGGACAAATAGTTTTACATATATAGCAAAATTCTATTAAGATCGGACCACTATATCATATAGCTGCCAAAGGAACGACCGTTCGAAAATTAATTTGTTTTATGGACAAATTTCTCGTTTTTCACGATATCTTGAACAAGCTCGGCATTTATTACTTTTACTATACTCCTCATATATAGGCAAAATCCTATTAAGATCGGACCACTATATCATACAGCTGCCATAGGAACGATCAGTCAAAAATTAAGTTGTATTAAAAACAATTTGTTTTTCAGCAAACTCGGCATTATTAGTTTTACTATACTCCTCATATATAGGCAAAATCCAAATAAGATCGGTCAACTATATCATATAGCTGCCATAGGAACGATCGGTCGAAAATTAAGCTGTTGTATGAAAAAACATTTTGTTTTTCAAGATATCTTGATCAAACTCGGCATTTATTAGTTTTACTATACTCCCCATATATAGGCAAAATCGTATTAAGATAGGACCACTATATCATACGCTGCCATACAACGAACGTTCGAAAATTAAGTTGTTGTATGGACAAATAGTTTTACATATATAGCAAAATCCTATTAAGATCGGACCACTATATCATATAGCTGCCAAAGGAACGACCGTTCGAAAATTAATTTGTTGTATGGACAAATTTTTTGTTTTCCTCGATATCTTGAACAAGCTCGGCATTTATAAGCTTAACTATGCTCCAAATATATATGCAAAATCCTATCAACATCTGACCATATAGCTGCCATAGGAACGATCGGTCGAAAACCAGGTTTTTGATTAAAAACCTTTTTTGGTTATTAAGATATCTTTACCAAACTCGACATTTATTAATTTTACTATACTCCTCATATATCGGCAAAATCCCATTTTGATCGGACCACTATATCATATAGCTGCCATAAGAACTATCGTTCGAAAATTATGTTGTTGCATAGAAGGAGACTTCTTCGACCCATAAAGTATATATATTCTTGATCAGCATCAATAGCCGAGTCTGATAGACATGTCCGTCTGTCCGTCTGACCGTCTGTCCATCTGAATGTTTCTATGCGAACTAGTCTCTCAGTTTTAAAGCTATCTTAATAAATCATTGCAGAAGTCCCCTTTTCTGTTGCACGCAGCACATATGTCATAACCAGCTGGATCAGCTAGAGCAGCAATAAGAACGATCGATCGAAAATTAAGTTGATGTATAAAAAACATTTTGATTTTCAAGATATATTGACCAAACTCGGCATTCCTTAGTTTTACTATACTCCTCATATATAGGCACCACTATATCATACAGCTGCCATAGAAACGATCGGTCGAAAATTAAGTTGTTGTATGAAAAAACATTTTGTTTTTCAACATATCTTGACCAAACTGGGCATTTGTTAGTTTTACTATACTCCCCATATATAGGCAAAATCCTATTAAGATAGGACCACTATATCATACAGCTGCCATAGAACGACCGTTCGAAAATTAAGTTGTTGTATGGACAAATTGTTGTACTATACTCCTCATATATAGCAAAAGCCTATTAAGATCGGACCACTATATCATATAACTGCCATAGGAACGATCGGATAAAATTTAAGTTGTTGTATGAAAAATATTTTGTTTTTCAACATATCTTGACCAAACTCGCCATTTATTATTTTACTATACTCCCCATATATAGGCAAAATCCTATTAAGATAGGACCACTATATCATACAGCTGCCATAGAACGACCGTTCGAAAATTAAGTTGTTGTATGGGCACATGGTTTTACTATACTCCTCATATATAGCAAAATCCTATTAAGATTGGACCACTATATCATATAGCTGCCATAAAACGATCGGTCGAAAATTAAGTGAAATGAAACAACATCTTGCTTTTCAAGATATCTTGACCAAGCTCGGCATTTATTAGTTTTACTATGCCCCTCATATATATGCAAAATCCTATTAAGATCAGACTACAATATCATATAGCTGCCATAGGAACGACCGTCGAAAATTAATTTGTTGTATGGACAATTTTTTCGTTTTTCACGATATCTTGAACAAGCTCGGCATTTATTAGTTTTACTATACTCCTCATATATAGGCAAAATCCTATTAAGATCGGACCACTATCATACAGCTGCCATATGAACGACCAGTCAAAAATTAAGTTGATTTAAAAACATTTTGTTTTTCAAGATATCTTGAACAAACTCGGCATTTATTATTTTTACTATACTCCCCTTATATAGACAAAATCCTATTAAGATAGGACCACTATATCATACAGCTGCCATAGAACGACCGTTCGAAAATTAAGTTGTTGTATGGACAAATAGTTTTACTATACTCCTCATATATAGCAAAAGCCTATTAAGATCGGACCACTATATCATATAACTGCCATATTAACGATCGGTTAAAATTTAAATTGTTGTATGAAAAAATATTTTGTTTTTCAAGATATCTTGACCAAACTCGGCATTTATTATTTTTACTATACTCCCCATATATAGGCAAAATCCTATTAAGATTGGACCACTATATCATGCAGCTGCCATAGAACGACCGTTCGGAAATTAAGTTGTTGTATGGACAAATAGTTGTACTATACTCCTCATATATAGCAAATGCTTATTAAGATCGGACCACTATATCATATAACTGCCATAGGAACGATCGGATAAAATTTAAGTTGTTGTATGAAAAATATTTTGTTTTTCAACATATCTTGACCAAACTCGCCATTTATTATTTTTACTATACTCCCCATATATAGGCAAAATCCTATTAAGATAGGACCACTATAACATACAGCTGCCATAGAACGACCGTTCGAAAATTAAGTTGTTGTATGGGCACATAGTTTTACTATACTCCTCATATATAGCAAAATCCTATTCAGATTGGACCACTATATCATATAGCTGCCATAAAACGATCGGTCGAAAATTAAGTTAAATGAAACAACATCTTGATTTTCAAGATATCTTGACCAAGCTTGGCATTTATTAGTTTTACTATACTCCCCATATATAGGCAAAATCCTATTAAGATAGGACCACTATATCATACAGCTGCCATAGAACGACCGTTCGAAAATTAAGTTGTTGTATGGACAAATTGTTGTACTATACTCCTCATATATAGCAAAAGCCTATTAAGATCGGACCACTATATCATATAACTGCCATAGGAACGATCGGATAAAATTTAAGTTGTTGTATGAAAAAATATTTTGTTTTTCAACATATCTTGACCAACTCGCCATTTATTATTTTTACTATACTCCCCATATATAGGCAAAATCCTATTAAGATAGGACCACTATATCATACAGCTGCCATAGAACGACCGTTCGAAAATTAAGTTGTTGTATGGGCACATGGTTTTACTATACTCCTCATATATAGCAAAATCCTATTAAGATTGGACCACTATATCATATAGCTGCCATAAAACGATCGGTCGAAAATTAAGTGAAATGAAACAACATCTTGCTTTTCAAGATATCTTGACCAAGCTCGGCATTTATTAGTTTTACTATGCCCCTCATATATATGCAAAATCCTATTAAGATCAGACTACAATATCATATAGCTGCCATAGGAACGACCGTCGAAAATTAATTTGTTGTATGGACAATTTTTCGTTTTTCACGATATCTTGAACAAGCTCGGCATTTATTAGTTTTACTATACTCCTCATATATAGGCAAAATCCTATTAAGATCGGACCACTATCATACAGCTGCCATATGAACGATCAGTCAAAAATTAAGTGATTTAAAAACATTTGTTTTTCAAGATATCTTGAACAAACTCGGCATTTATTATTTTTACTATACTCCCTTATATAGACAAAATCCTATTAAGATAGGACCACTATATCATACAGCTGCCATAGAACGACCGTTCGAAAATTAAGTTGTTGTATGGACAAATAGTTTTACTATACTCATCATATAGCAAAAGCCTATTAAGATCGGACCACTATATCATATAACTGCCATATTAACGATCGGTTAAAATTTAAATTGTTGTATGAAAAAATATTTGTTTTTCAAGATATCTTGACCAAACTCGGCATTTATTATTTTTACTATACTCCCCATATATAGGCAAAATCCTATTAAGATTGGACCACTATATCATGCAGCTGCCATAGAACGACCGTTCGGAAATTAAGTTGTTGTATGGACAAATAGTTGTACTATACTCCTCATATATAGCAAATGCTTATTAGATCGGACCACTATATCATATAACTGCCATAGGAAACGATCGGATAAAATTTAAGTTGTTGTATGAAAAAAATATTTGTTTTTCAACATATCTTGACCAAACTCGCCATTTATTATTTTTACTATACTCCCCATATATAGGCAAAATCCTATTAAGATAGAACCACTATAACATACAGCTGCCATAGAACGACCGTTCGAAAATTAAGTTGTTGTATGGGCACATAGTTTTACTATACTCCTCATATATAGCAAAATCCTATTCAGATTGGACCACTATATCATATAGCTGCCATAAAACGATCGGTCGAAAATTAAGTTAAATGAAACAACATCTTGATTTTCAAGATATCTTGACCAAGCTTGGCATTTATTAGTTTTACTATGCCCCTCATATATATGCAAAATCCTATTAAGATCAGACTACAATATCATATATCTGCCATAGGAACGACCGTCGAAAATTAATTTGTTGTATGGACAAATTTTTCGTTTTTCACGATATCTTGAACAAGCTCGGCATTTATTAGTTTTACTATACTCCTTATATATAGGCAAAATCCTATTAGATCGGACCACTATATCATACACCTGCCATAGGAACGATCAGTCAAAATTAAGTTGTATTAAAAACATTTTGTTTTTCAAGATATCTTGAACAAACTCGGCATTAATTAGTTTTACTATACTCCTCATATATAGCAAAAGCCTATTAAGATCGGACCACTATTTCATATAACTGCCATAGGAACGATCGGATAAAATTTAAGTTGTTGTATGAAAAAATATTTTGTTTTTCAACATATCTTGACCAAACTCGCCATTTATTATTTGTTGTTGTTGTTGTATGAAAAAACATTTTGTTTTTCAAAATATCTTGACCAAACTCGGCATTTATTAGTTTTACTATACTCCCCATATATAGGCAAAATCCTATTAAGATAGGACCACTATAACATACAGCTGCCATATAACGACTGTTCGAAAATTAAGTTGTTGTATGGGCACATAGTTTTACTATACTCCTCATATAGCAAAATCCTATTAAGATTGGACCACTATATCATATAGCTGCCATAAAACGATCGGTCGAAAATTAAGTTAAATGGAACAAACATCTTGCTTTTCAAGATATCTTGACCAAGCTTGGCATTTATTAGTTTTACCATGCCCCTCATATATATGCAAAATCCTATTAAGATCAGACTACAATATCATATATCTGCCATAGGAACGATCGGTCGAAAATTAAGTTGTTGTATGAAAAAACATTTTGTTTTTCAAAATATCTTGACCAAACTCGGCATTTATTAGTTTTACTATACTCCCCTTATATAGACAAAATCCTATTAAGATAGGACCACTATATCATACAGCTGCCATAGAACGACCGTTCGAAAATTAAGTTGTTGTATGGACAAATAGTTTTACTATACTCCTCTATATAGCAAAAGCCTATTAAGATTGGACCACTATATCATATAACTGCCATATTAACGATCGGTTAAAATTTAAATTGTTTGTATGAAAAAATATTTTGTTTTCAAGATATCTTGACCAAACTCGGCATTTATTATTTTTACTATACTCCCCATATATAGGCAAAATCCTATTAAGATTGGACCACTATATCATGCAGCTGCCATAGAACGACCGTTCGGAAATTAAGTTGTTGTATGGACAAATAGTTGTACTATACTCCTCATATATAGCAAATGCTTATTAAGATCGGACCACTATATCATATAACTGCCATAGGAACGATCGGATAAAATTTAAGTTGTTGTATGAAAAAATATTTTGTTTTTCAACATATCTTGACCAAACTCGCCATTTATTATTTTACTATACTCCCCATATATAGGCAAAATCCTATTAAGATAGGACCACTATAACATACAGCTGCCATAGAACGACCGTTCGAAAATTAAGTTGTTGTATGGGCACATAGTTTTACTATACTCCTCATATATAGCAAAATCCTATTCAGATTGGACCACTATATCATATAGCTGCCATAAAACGATCGGTCGAAAATTAAGTTAAATGAAACAACATCTTGATTTTCAAGATATCTTGACCAAGCTTGGCATTTATTAGTTTTACTATGCCCCTCATATATATGCAAAATCCTATTAAGATCAGACTACAATATCATATAGCTGCCATAGGAACGACCGTCGAAAATTAATTTGTTGTATGGACAAATTTTTCGTTTTTCACGATATCTTGAACAAGCTCGGCATTTATTAGTTTTACTATACTCCTTATATATAGGCAAAATCCTATTAAGATCGGACCACTATATCATACACCTGCCATAGGAACGATCAGTCAAAAATTAAGTTGTATTAAAACATTTTGTTTTTCAAGATATCTTGAACAAACTCGGCATTAATTAGTTTTACTATACTCCTCATATATAGCAAAAGCCTATTAAGATCGGACCACTATTTCATATAACTGCCATAGGAACGATCGGATAAAATTTAAGTTGTTGTATGAAAAATATTTTGTTTTTCAACATATCTTGACCAAACTCGCCATTTATTATTTTGTTGTTGTTGTTGTATGAAAAAAACATTTTGTTTTTCAAAATATCTTGACCAAACTCGGCATTTATTAGTTTTTACTATACTCCCCATATATAGGCAAAATCCTATTAAGATAGGACCACTATAACATACAGCTGCCATATAACGACTGTTCGAAAATTAAGTTGTTGTATGGGCACATAGTTTTACTATACTCCTCATATATAGCAAAATCCTATTAAGATTGGACCACTATATCATATAGCTGCCATAAAACGATCGGTCGAAAATTAAGTTAAATGGAACAACATCTTGCTTTTCAAGATATCTTGACCAAGCTTGGCATTTATTAGTTTTACTATGCCCCTCATATATATGCAAAATCCTATTAAGATCAGACTACAATATCATATATCTGCCATAGGAACGATCGGTCGAAAATTAAGTTGTTGTATGAAAAAACATTTTGTTTTTCAAAATATCTTGACCAAACTCGGCATTTATTAGTTTACTATACTCCCCTTATATAGACAAAATCCTATTAAGATAGGACCACTATATCATACAGCTGCCATAGAACGACCGTTCGAAAATAAGTTGTTGTATGGACAAATAGTTTTACTATACTCCTCATATATAGCAAAAGCCTATTAAGATCGGACCACTATATCATATAACTGCCATATTAACGATCGGTTAAAATTTAAATTGTTGTATGAAAAAATATTTTGTTTTTCAAGATATCTTGACCAAACTCGGCATTTATTATTTTTACTATACTCCCCATATATAGGCAAAATCCTATTAAGATTGGACCACTATATCATGCAGCTGCCATAGAACGACCGTTCGGAAATTAAGTTGTTGTATGGACAAATAGTTGTACTATACTCCTCATATATAGCAAATGCTTATTAAGATCGGACCACTATATCATATAACTGCCATAGGAACGATCGGATAAAATTTAAGTTGTTGTATGAAAAAATATTTTGTTTTTCAACATATCTTGACCAAACTCGCCATTTATTATTTTTACTATACTCCCCATATATAGGCAAAATCCTATTAAGATAGGACCACTATAACATACAGCTGCCATAGAACGACCGTTCGAAAATTAAGTTGTTGTATGGGCACATAGTTTTACTATACTCCTCATATATAGCAAAATCCTATTCAGATTGGACCACTATATCATATAGCTGCCATAAAACGATCGGTCGAAAATTAAGTTAAATGAAACAACATCTTGATTTTCAAGATATCTTGACCAAGCTTGGCATTTATTAGTTTTACTATGCCCCTCATATATAGGCAAAATCCTATTAAGATAGGACCACTATATCATACAGCTGCCATAGAACGACCGTTCGAAAATTAAGTTGTTGTATGGACAAATTGTTGTACTATACTCCTCATATATAGCAAAAGCCTATTAAGATCGGACCACTATATCATATAACTGCCATAGGAACGATCGGATAAAATTTAAGTTGTTGTATGAAAAAATATTTTGTTTTTCAACATATCTTGACCAAACTCGCCATTTATTATTTTTACTATACTCCCCATATATAGGCAAAATCCTATTAAGATAGGACCACTATATCATACAGCTGCCATAGAACGACCGTTCGAAAATTAAGTTGTTGTATGGGCACATGGTTTTACTATACTCCTCATATATAGCAAAATCCTATTAAGATTGGACCACTATATCATATAGCTGCCATAAAACGATCGGTCGAAAATTAAGTGAAATGAAACAACATCTTGCTTTTCAAGATATCTTGACCAAGCTCGGCATTTATTAGTTTTACTATGCCCCTCATATATATGCAAAATCCTATTAAGATCAGACTACAATATCATATAGCTGCCATAGGAACGACCGTCGAAAATTAATTTGTTGTATGGACAATTTTTTCGTTTTTCACGATATCTTGAACAAGCTCGGCATTTATTAGTTTTACTATACTCCTCATATATAGGCAAAATCCTATTAAGATCGGACCACTATCATACAGCTGCCATATGAACGATCAGTCAAAATTAAGTTGATTTAAAAACATTTTGTTTTTCAAGATATCTTGAACAAACTCGGCATTTATTATTTTTACTATACTCCCCTTATATAGACAAAATCCTATTAAGATAGGACCACTATATCATACAGCTGCCATAGAACGACCGTTCGAAAATTAAGTTGTTGTATGGACAAATAGTTTTACTATACTCCTCATATATAGCAAAAGCCTATTAAGATCGGACCACTATATCATATAACTGCCATATTAACGATCGGTTAAAATTTAAATTGTTGTATGAAAAAATATTTTGTTTTTCAAGATATCTTGACCAAACTCGGCATTTATTATTTTTACTATACTCCCCATATATAGGCAAAATCCTATTAAGATTGGACCACTATATCATGCAGCTGCCATAGAACGACCGTTCGGAAATTAAGTTGTTGTATGGACAAATAGTTGTACTATACTCCTCATATATAGCAAATGCTTATTAAGATCGGACCACTATATCATATAACTGCCATAGGTACGATCGGATAAAATTTAAGTTGTTGTATGAAAAATATTTTGTTTTTCAACATATCTTGACCAAACTCGCCATTTATTATTTTTACTATACTCCCCATATATAGGCAAAATCCTATTAAGATAGGACCACTATAACATACAGCTGCCATAGAACGACCGTTCGAAAATTAAGTTGTTGTATGGGCACATAGTTTTACTATACTCCTCATATATAGCAAAATCCTATTCAGATTGGACCACTATATCATATAGCTGCCATAAAACGATCGGTCAAAAATTAAGTTAAATGAAACAACATCTTGATTTTCAAGATATCTTGACCAAGCTTGGCATTTATTAGTTTTACTATGCCCCTCATATATATGCAAAATCCTATTAAGATCAGACTACAATATCATATAGCTGCCATAGGAACGACCGTCGAAAATTAATTTGTTGTATGGACAAATTTTTCGTTTTTCACGATATCTTGAACAAGCTCGGCATTTATTAGTTTTACTATACTCCTTATATATAGGCAAAATCCTATTAAGATCGGACCACTATATCATACACCTGCCATAGGAACGATCAGTCAAAAATTAAGTTGTATTAAAAACATTTTGTTTTTCAAGATATCTTGAACAAACTCGGCATTAATTAGTTTTACTATACTCCTCATATATAGCAAAAGCCTATTAAGATCGGACCACTATTTCATATAACTGCCATAGGAACGATCGGATAAAATTTAAGTTGTTGTATGAAAAAATATTTTGTTTTTCAACATATCTTGACCAAACTCGCCATTTATTATTTTGTTGTTGTTGTTGTATGAAAAAACATTTTGTTTTTCAAAATATCTTGACCAAACTCGGCATTTATTAGTTTTACTATACTCCCCATATATAGGCAAAATCCTATTAAGATAGGACCACTATAACATACAGCTGCCATATAACGATTGTTCGAAAATTAAGTTGTTGTATGGGCACATAGTTTTACTATACTCCTCATATATAGCAAAATCCTATTAAGATTGGACCACTATATCATATAGCTGCCATAAAACGATCGGTCGAAAATTAAGTTAAATGGAACAACATCTTGCTTTTCAAGATATCTTGACCAAGCTTGGCATTTATTAGTTTTACTATGCCCCTCATATATATGCAAAATCCTATTAAGATCAGACTACAATATCATATATCTGCCATAGGAACGATCGGTCGAAAATTAAGTTGTTGTATGAAAAAACATTTTGTTTTTCAAATATCTTGACCAAACTCGGCATTTATTAGTTTTACTATACTCCCCTTATATAGGCAAAATCGTATTAAGATAGGACCACTATAACATACAGCTGCCATATAACGACTGTTCGAAAATTAAGTTGTTGTATGGGCACATAGTTTTACTATACTCCTCATATATAGCAAAAGCCTATTAAGATCGGACCACTAATCATATAACTGCCATTCGAACGATCGGTTAATATTTAAATTGTTGTATGAAAAAATATTTTGTTTTTCAAGATATCTTGAACAAACTCGGCATTAATTAGTTTTACTATACTCCTCATATATAGGCAAAATCCAAAAAAGATCGGACAACTATATCATATAGCTGCGATAGGAACGATCGGTCGAAAATTAAGTTGTTGTACGAAAGAACATTTTTTTTTTCAAAATATCTTGACCAACCTGGGAATTTATTAGTTTTACTATACTCCCCATGTATAGGCAAAATCCTATTAAGATAGGACCACTATATCATACAGCTGCCATAGAACGACCGTTCGAAAATTAAGCTGTTGTATGGACAATTAGTTTTACTATGCTCCTCATATATCCGCAAAATCCTATTAAGATCGGACCACTATAACATACAGCTGCCATAGGAACGATCAGTCAAAAATTAAGTTGTATTTAAAACATTTCGTGTTTCAAGATATCTTGACCAAAAACGGCATTTATTATTTTTACTATACTCCCCATATATAGGCAAAATCCTATTAAGATAGGACTACAATATCATATAGCCCATAAAGTATATATATGTATGTTGATCAGCATCAACAGCCGAGTCGATATAGACATGTCCGTCTGTCTGTTTCTAAGCGAACTAGTCTCTAATTTTTAAAGCTACCTTAATAAAACTTTGCAGAAGTCCCATTTTCTGTTAAACGCAGCACATATGTCATAACCAGCTGAATCGGACCGGTACATCATATAGCTGCCATAGGAACGATTGGTCGAAAAGTAAGTTGTATGAAAAAACACATTGTATTTCAAGATATATTGACCAAGCTCTGCATTTATTAGTTTTACAATGCTCGTCAAATATATGCAAAATTCTATTAAGATCGGACTACTATATCATATAGCTGCCATAGGAACGATCGGTCGAAAATTAAGTTGATATATAAAAAAACATTTTGTTTTTCAAGATACCTTGACCAAGCTCAGCATTTATTAGTTTAACAATGCTGCTCATTTATAGGCAAAATCCTATTAAGATCGGACAACTACATCATATAACTGCCATGGGACGATGGGTCGAAAATTAAGTTGGTGTATAAAAAAGCATTTTGTTTTTCAAGATATCTTGACCAAACTCGGCATTTATTAGTTTTACTAAGCTCCTCATATATAGGAAAAATCATATTAAGATCGTACAACTACATCTTATAGCTGCCAGAGGAACGTTCGGTCAAAAATTAAGTTGTTGTATGAAAAACATTTTGTTTTTTAAGGTATCTTGACCAAAGTTGGAATTTATTAGCTTTACTATACTCCTCATATATAGGCAAAAGCCTATTAAGATCGGACCACTATATCATATAGGTGCCATTAGAACTATCGGTCGAAAATTATGTTGTTGTTGCATAGAAGGAGACATCTTCGACCCATAATGTATATATATTGTTGATCAGCATCAACAGCCGAGTCGATATAGACATGTCCGTCTGTCTGTTTCTAAGCGAACTAGTCTCTAATTTTTAAAGCTACCTTAATAAAACTTTGCAGAAGTCCCATTTTCTGTTGCACGCAGCACATATGTCATAACCAGCTGAATCGGACCGTTACATCATATAGCTGCCATAGGAACGATTGGTCGAAAAGTAAGTTGTATGAAAAAACACTTTGTTTTTCAAGATATATTGACCAAGCTCGGCATTTATTAGTTTTACTATGCTTCTCAAATATATGCAAAATTCTATTAAGATCGGAGTACTATATCATATAGCTGCCATAGTAACGATCGGTCGAAAATTAAGTTGATATATAAGAAACATTTTGTTTTTCAAGATATCTTGACCAAACTCAGCATTTATTAGTTTAACAATGCTGCTCATTTATAGGCAAAATCCTATTAAGATCGTACAACTACATCATATAGCTGCCAGAGGAACGTTCGGTCAAAAATTAGTTGTTGTATGAAAAACATTTTGTTTTTTAAGGTATCTTGACCAAAGTTGGAATTTATTAGCTTTACTATACTCCTCATATATAGGCAAAAGCCTATTAAGATCGGACCACTATATCATATAGCTGTCATAGGAACGATCGGTCAAAAATTAAGTTGTTCTATAAAAAAACATTTTGTTTTTCAAAATATCTTGACCAAAGTTGGAATTTATTAGTTTTACTATACTCCTCATATATAGGCAAAAGCCTATTAACTATACCACTATATAATATAGCTGCCATAGGAACAAACGGTCGAAAACCGGGATTTTGATTAAAAATCTTTTTATACCCTTACAAAGGGTATTTTAATTTTATCGTGAAATGTGTAACGCTTAGAAGGAGACATCTCCGACCCCATAAAGTATATATATTCTTAATCGGTATCAACAGCCGAGTCGATATAGCCATGTTCGTCCGACCGTCTGTCCGTCTGCCTGTTTCTATGCGAACTAGTCACTCAGTTTTAAAGCTATCTTAATAAAGCTTTGCAGAAGTCCCATTTTCTGTTGCACGCAGCACATATGTCATAACCAGCTGAATCGGACCGGTATATCACATAGCTGCCATAGGAACTATCGGTCGAAAACCAGGTTTTTGATTAAAACTTTTTTATACCCTTACATCGGGTATTTTAATTTTATCATGAAATGTGTAACGCTTAGAAGGAGACATCTCCGACCCCATAAAGTATATATATTCTTGATCGGTATCAACAGCCGAGTCGATGTAGCCATGTCCGTCCGACCGTCTGTCCGCATGTCTGTTTCTATACGAACTAGTCTCTCGGTATTAAAGCTATCTCAATAAAACTTTCGCCTTTTCTGTAGCACGCATATGTCAAAACCAGCTGGTGCAATCCAGCTATCTGGACCAAACTCGGCATTTATTAGTTTAATATACTCCTCATATATAGGCAGAATCCAATTAAGTTGTTGTATGAAAATATATTTTGTTTTTCAAGATATCTTTTATTAAACTCGGCATTTATTAGTTTTACTATTATATATTTTTTACCTGATATATAATGTATACTATATCATATAGATGCCATAGGAACGACCGGTCAAAACTTAAGTTTTGTATGCACAAACTTTTTGTTTGTCACGAAATCTTGACCAACCTCGGCATTTATTAGTTTAACTATGCTCCTCATAAATCTGCGAAAGCCTATTAAGATCGGAGCACTATATCATATAGCTGCAATAGGAACGACCGTTCGAAAATTAAGTTGTTGTATTAAAAACATTTTGTTTTTTAAGATATCTTGACCAAAGTTGGCAATTATTAGTTTTACTATACTCCTCATATATAGTAAAAGCCTATTAAGATTGGACCACTATATCATATAGCTGCCATAGGAACGATTGGTTAAAATTTAAGTTGTTGTGTTAAAAAATATTTTGTTTTTCAAGATATCTTCAACAAACTTGGCATTAATTAGTTTTACCATCATAATATTTTCCTCATATATATGCAAAATCCTATTAAGATTGGACCACTATATCATATAGCTGCTATATATATGCAAAATCCAATTAAGATCGGACCACTATATCATATAGCTGCAATATTAAAGATCGTTCGAAAATTTAGTATTTATATGGACAATTTTTTTGTTTTTCAAGATATCTTGACCAAACTCAGCATTTATTACTTTAACTATGCTCCTCATATATATGCAAAATCCTATTTAGATCGGACTACTATATCATATAGCTGCCATGCGACGATCGGTCGAAAATTAAGTTTGTGTTTAAAAAATCATTTTGTTTTTCAAGATATCTTGACCAAACTCGGCATTTATTAGTTTTACTATACTCGTCATATATAGGAAAAATCATATTAAGATCGTACAACTACATCATATAGCTGCCAGAGGAACGTTCGGTCAAAAATTAAGTTGTTGTATGAAAAACATTTTGTTTTTTAAGATATCTTGACCAAAGTTGGAATTTATTAGCTTCACTATACTCCTCATATATAGGCAAAAGCCGATTAAGATCGGACCACTATATCATATAGCTGTCATAGGAACGATCGGTCAAAAATTAAGTTGTTCTATAAAAAAACATTTTGTTTTTCAAGATATCTTGACCAAAGTTGGAATTTATTAGTTTTACTATACTCCTCATATATTGGCAAAAGCCTATTAACTATACCACTATATAATATAGCTGCCATAGGAACAATCTGTCGAAAACCGGGTTTTTGATTAAAAACGTTTTTATACCCTTACAAAGGGTATTTTAATTTTATCGTGAAATGTGTAACGCTTAGAAGGAGACATCTCCGACCCCATAAAGTATATATATTCTTAATCGGTATCAACAGCCGAGTCGATATAGCCATGTCCGTCCGACCGTCTGTCTGTTTCTATGCGAACTAGTCACTCAGTTTTAAAGCTATCTTAATAAAGCTTTGCAATAGTCCCATTTTCTGTTGCACGCAGCACATATGTCATAACCACCTGAATCGGACCGGTACATCATATAGCTGCCATAGGAACGATTGGTCGAAAAGTAAGTTGTATGAAAAAACACTTTGTTTTTCAAGATATATTGACCAAGCTCGGCATTTATTAGTTTTACTATGCTCCTCAAATATATGCAAAATCCAATTAAGATCGGACTACTATATCATATAGCTGTCATAGGAACGATCGGTCGAAAATTAAGTTGATGTATAAAAAAACATTTTGTTTTTTCAAGATATCTTGACCAAACTCAGCATTTATTAGTTTTACTATACTCCTCATTTATAGGAAAAATCCTATTAAGATCGAACAACTACACCATATAGCTGTCATGGGACGATCGGTCGAAAATTAAGTTTGTGTTTAAAAAATCATTTTGTTTTTCAAGATATCTTGACCAAACTCAGCATTTATTAGTTTTACTATACTCCTCATATATAGGAAAAATCCTATTAAGATCGGACCACTATATCATATAGCTGTCATCGGAACGATCAGTCAAAATTAAGTTATTTTATGAAAAAACATTTTGTATTTCTGGTCCAAACTCAGCACTTATTAGTTTTACTATGCTCCTCATATATCTGCGAAAGCCTATTAGCATCGGACCATCTATCTAGCTATCATATAGCTGCAATAGGAACGACCGTTTGAAAATTAAGTTTTTAATTATATCGTGAAATGTGTAACGCTTAGAAGGAGACATCTCCGACCCCATAAAGTATATATATTCTTGCTCGGTATCAACAGCCTAGTCGATATAGCCATGTCCGTCCGAACGTCTGTCGGTCTGTCTGTTTCTATGCGAACTAGGCACTCACTTTTAAAGCTATCTTAATAAAGCTTTGCAGAAGTCCCATTTTCTGTTGCACGCAGCACATATGTCATAACCAGCTGAATCGGACCGGTATATCACATAGCTGCCATTGGAACTATCGGTCGAAAACCAGGTTTTTGTTTAAAAACTTTTTTATACCCTTACATCGGGTATTTTAATTTTATCATGAAATGTGTAACGCTTAGAAGGAGACATCTCCGACCCCATAAAGTATATATATTCTTGATCGGTATCAACAGCCGAGTCGATGTAGCCATGTCCGTCCGACCGTCTGTCCGCATGTCTGTTTCTATACGAACTAGTCTCTCGGTATTAAAGCTATCTCAATAAGACTTTCCCCTTTTCTGTAGCACGCATATGTCAAAACCAGCTGGTCCAATCCAGCTATCTGGACCAAACTCGGCATTTATTAGTTTAATATACTCCTCATATATAGGTAAAATCCTATTAAGTTGTTGTATGAAAATATATTTTGTTTTTCAAGATATCTTTTATTAAACTCGGCATTTATTAGTTTTACTATTTATTAGTTTTACTATTATATATATTTTATCTGATATATATAATATATACTATATCATATAGCTGCCATAACGACCGGTCAAAAATTAAGTTGTTGTATGCACAAATTTTTTGTTTGTCACGATATCTTGACCAAGCTCGGCATTTATTAGATTAACTATGCTCCTACTATATCTGCGAAAGCCTATTAAGATCGGACCACTATATCATATAGCTGTCATAGGAACGATCAGTCAAAAATTAAGTTTTTGTATGACAATATTTTGTTTTTATGATATCATGACCAAACTCGGAATTAATTAGTTTTACTATACTCCTCATATATAGGCTAAATCCTAATAAGATCGGACAACTATATATATATATAACTTCTATAGGATCGATCGATTGAAAATTAAGTTGTAAGAAAAAACATTTTGTTTTTCAAGATAATTTGACCAAACTCAGCATTTATTAGTTTAATATACTCCTCATATATATGCAAAATCCTATTAAGTTGTTGTATGAAAATATATTTTGTTTTTCAAGATAGCTTTTATAAAACTGGGCATTTATTAGTTTTACTATTATATATATTTTACCTGGTATATATAATATATACTATATCATATAGCTGCCATAGGAACGACCGGTCGAAAACTAAGTTGTTCTATGGACAAATTTTTTGTTTTTCACAATATCTTGATCAAACTCTGCATTTATTAGTTTTATTATGCTCCTTATATATATGCAAAATCCTATCAAAATCGGACCACTATATCATATAGCTGCCATAGAAACGATCGTTCGAAAACTAGGTTTTTGATTAAAATCTTTTTTTGGTTATCAAGACATCTTGACTAAACTCGGCATTTACTATTTTCCCGGTACTTCTTAGATACGGGCAAAGCACTATGAGCATTATGAAAAATTTGGGTCTGCAAGGGTATTACATCTTCGGCGTGCCTTCTTTCTTTTTATTTTATATAGCGTTTTCGAAATGCCAGTATGACCTCCTTGTATGGGATAATCATGATATGTTCTTTTATATTCACCGGCTTGAGATTTAAATATTTTATTGTATTTTTTCAAAGATTCCATTGAAGTTAATTCAAATATCTTCTCGCTCGGTGCCAGTTTGAGTTGGCTGATCCCATATATTTTTCAAACCTTTGGAAAAACTGACCTAAGTCAAGTGTTCCATTGGTGTACAGATCGCTAACATATTTTCTTGCTATAATATTTCTTCCATGTTTAAAGAAACATATATTTTTTAATATTAGCAAAGCCACTATTTTTCGTCGTTCATCATTACAAATGACTTCATATACGTTGGGCTTAAAAGCGTTGTCAAGAGTTTGCATTGGCAAATATACTTGATATTCTTCTGCGCAGGAGTTTTTCTGTTACTTTGGTGTCTGGTAAATGGAAACTCAACTTGTGTTACAATGACCAATTTGGATTTATACTTTGCTTGAATCGTTCAGACACGTCAAGTTTGTTTGCTGTACGAATTTTGAAATTTAAATACGTATGATTTAGTTGTAATACTGTGCACAATTACACTTGTTGATCAGAGTAGAGACCAGTTTTATAGATAAGATTATTGATCGTATAAGTCACGAACTTTAATTTATTTCGTTTCACAAAAATAACGTAGGTTTAAGTTGGAAATAAAAAAATGTATGTCACGAGCTGTGTATCTTAATCCGATTATTATGTTCAATATCTGGATCAAGACTGAGGTAAAAAAATTGGCTTTAAGTAAAAGCTAAACAATAATTAAAGTTCGTGACTTCTTGCAAAGGCACAGAAGCATTATTTTAGATCGGCTGCAGAAGGCATTTTACTCATGACTTTGTTGGGCTAGCATAATTGAACTTGGCTAGAGTGTTAAGCAGATAGCTCCCGACTAGGAAACCCTTAACCTGAATCCTCTGATTCCAACACCAAATAAATTAATAAAAAAAAGTTCCCCTTGTAGGACTCGAACTCGCAACTGACCGCATTACTTGCTGTCGACTGTACTCAACAGGCACACCAGCAAAAAAAAAAAAAAAAAAAAATAATACTTTCCCCGGTAGGGCTCGAACTCACGACAGACCGCACCACTTGTTATGCCTCTACTCCGCAGCCACACCAACGATTAAGTACTTATGATAAAAAATGAAAATAACATTACAAAAAAAATATGCAATTGCCATGCTATTAGAATGCGAAGCAAACGCGCATGAATGTGTGTGTGTACATGTATACAGAAATTCTTAAAGCTGCTGCCCCATTCAATTGCGCAGTTGCATATAACCTTGGTTTTTCTTAACCGATCTTTATGAAATTTTCTACAGTATATCTTATTGTGCCATAGAATATTTGTGTATTCTGAAAAAATCAATTGGATTTAAATTGTGGTTTAAATTGGTTGGCAATAAAAGTTGAGTTATTAACTTGATTTATAGCTCTGTGGTGGTAGCGGGGAGGTGGCGATAGTTATGAAATGAAAGATACTTGAAATATCTATAATATTCTCGAAGCAACATATCATGTTTGGTGGCTACATCTAAAATTTCAGTCTCTAGCTCTTATAGGTTCTGAGATCCTTTGATTCATACATAGAGCATAAATGTAGATGCTCCTAGTTCCCGCGCAGATCGAGTTTGTTTCCGATAATCGATAACTTACTCCGTTTCCAAGCAATCGATAAAAATCGATATCGACATCCTGTTTTTTTTTAGCAAATTGGGTAAATAATAAGAGCTAGAGCCACCAAACATGATATGCTACTTCTAAAATATTATAGATATTTCAAGTATCTTTCACTCATACCTATCGCCACATCCCCCTACCACCGCAGAGCTATAAATCAAGCTAATAACCCAACTTTTATTGCCAACCATTTTAAACCACAATTTAAATGCAATTGATTTTTTCAGAATACACAAATATTCTATGGTACAATAAGATATACTGTAGAAAATTTCATAAAGATCGGTTAAGAAAAACCAAAGTTATATGCAACTGCGCAATTGAATGGGGCAGCAGCTTTAAGAATTTCTGTATACATGTACACACACATTCATGCGGGTCTGCTTCGCATTCTAATAGCATGGTAATTTCATCTTTTTATTGGAATGTTATTTTAGTTTCTTTTTGATCATAAGTACTTAATTGTTGGTGTGGCTGCTGAGTAGAGGCATAGCATGTGGTGCGGTCTGTCGCGAGTTCTAGCCCTAAAGGGTTAAGTATTATTATTTTTTTTTTTGCTGGTGTGGCTGTTGAGTACAGTCGACAGTAAGTAATGCGGTCAGTTGCAAATTCGAACCCTGTCAAGGGAACTTTTTTTTATTAATTTATTTGGTGGAATAAGAGGGTTCAGGGTATCCCCTAGTCGGGAGCTCCCGACTAGAACCTCTTACTTGTTTTTGTAATGTTATTTTAGTTCCTCTTTTTATCATAAGTACTTAATTGTTGGTGTGGCTGCTGAGTAGAGGCATAGCAAGTGGTGCGGTCTGTCGCGAGTTCGAGCCCTACCGTGGAAGGTATTATTATTATTTTTTTTTTTTTTGCTGGTGTGGCTGTTCAGTAGAGTCGACAGTAAGTAATGCGGTCAGTTGCAAATTCGAGCCCTCCCAAGGGAACTTTTTTTTATTATTTTATTTGGTGTTGGAATAAGAGGGTTTCAGGGTATCCCCTAATCGGGAGCTCCCGACACATCGTCCGCATACATAAGTAGATGGCTATCATCGGCACGCTGAAGATCTAATACCCTTTCCGACTCAACCTTCTCATAATGCTTTGCCCGTATCTAAGAAGGACGGAAATTGTTAATGCCGAGTCCGGTTAAAATATTTTGATAAACAAAATAGGATTTTAATCAAACAACTAGCTTTCCGATCGATCGTTCCTATGGTAGTTATGTGATATAGTGGTCCGATCTTAATAGAATTTCGCATATATATATGAGGAGCTTATTAAAACAAAAAATGCCGTGTTTGTCAATATATCTTGATAAAAAAAATTATTTTTCATACAACTTAATTTTCGACCGATATGATATGAGCAATACGCTAAAGATTCTTATTAACACTCGATCGTCAATAATTACGAATGAAAATGTCCTTCATATAGCAGTTTATACCAACCATGACAGTACTGCACCTAATAAATTCTTTAGACATGACCAGATATTTTTCATTCACGATTTTTCCCGTTACTATAACATGCTTTTATTGTATCTCTTATGACTAGTACCAAAAAGGCTATACCTCAGGTCAAGAAAAATTTAGATTAGTGATAGATTACAGAGGATTGAACATAACAACAATTAATGATCAATTTCCCATTGGAACGAGATTTTGGGAAAATAAGGAAGATGCCTATATTTTACAAAAATTGGTTTCTATCAGATTGAGTTTGGTCAGAAATCAACCGATATAACAGAACTTTCTTTCAAATACGGACATTACGAGTATACTCGAATGCCATTTGAACTTAAAAATGCACCAGAAACCTTTCAAAGGAGCACGATTCATGATCCCCGTGATTAAAATAACAAGCATTGTCTTGTTTAATTGGACTATATTTTCCACATCACTTAAACATTAAAATTCAATAAACGATTTTTTTGAAAAATTAAGATAGGCAAATTTGAAACATGTATAATTCATGTGCGAACTTTTAAAAATGGAAGCCAAATGACTACATTTTTGCATTAATTCAAGCGTTTTATATAAGGAGCACAACTCCGATTTTGAAATAAAGAAAAAGCATTTCAAGAAATAATAAATCCTAAAACCACTTAAATATTACGTTGCCCTCTCCGTGTGTCCAAACACTTGTGTCTTTCCAATGTTGTTATCGCTTTCTCCGAGCGATTGTCTAAATGTATCCCCTGTTTTATCCCATGGAGTAGTCTCAGTAGGCCCCGCAGTTGAACCTGCCCCAGTCAGCGCAACTGCTTCAGCCCCGTCAACTTCTAGTCGCAAAAGCAATCATGTTAAAAGCAATCATAGTACCTGTTTGGCCTCACTAACTCCTGTATTACTTGCCCGTCAGCTCCTACAGTAACTGTTGATGCCCCTCGTATGCAAGAGTTTGTGTCTCGACTTTCGTTTGACACCACTATTAAGTCATTGGTGGTCTAATTGCTAGCAAATTTTCTGTTGGTGTGTCAATTAACAAATTTAATTTCTCCACTCCTCGTGAATCATCATCTTTCAAAATTGATATTTCATATGATATGTTCCCAATCATTCTTCGATTCGGAGACATTGGCTTTTTCATAAACATGGTTAATTATCACCATTTCTGATTTTGAGGATTTTGTGAACCTTTCTAATTTGCAAAGATATTATTAATTGTCGTTAAAGCCACACTCGAGGCAAGAGTTTTCTGCATTAGTACGCCTACTAACGCTCTCGGTTAAGGTAACTTTCCATGCCGTGATAATAATATATCACACTTTCCTCTTATTTAAAAGGTAAGACCCGAAGAGTAATTCTGAGGCAGACTACCTCAAAACACGTTCACGTTATTTCTGGTGTTCCTCAAGGTAAAAATCTTGGTCCTTTACCCTTTACTCTTTTTATACCCTTGCAGAGGGTGAAATGTGTAACGTATAGAAGGATACATCTCCGACCCCATAACGTATATTTATAATTTTGAACAGTATTGTTGGAATGAGTGTTGAAATACATACAAACACTCATTCATACAAAAGTTTTATTGACCAGGTAGGATTTTGATATATTCATTCTAGATGCTGAAATACTTCCATCGTTTAGCCTCACTCTTCGCTGAGCATCAGAATAAACAAGCTTACGCGCTCAATAAGAAAAATAACATATATTGAAAGTTATACAATATTAAACTAGTGTTATTATATAATTGTATGCGATATTAGACTGGATTTTCCAACATCGCATGTCATCGCATAACAAAATAAAAGAAAGTCGTGCACAATTACATAAATAATAACAAGTAACTGGTTCTAGTCGGGAGCTCCCGACTAGGGGATACCCTGAACTCTCTTCTTCCAACATCAAATGCATATATATATTCTATTTTAGAAGCTATATCTAGCGTCACCAAACTTGGCATGGGAAAGTTACCTTAACCGAGAGCGTTAGTAGGCGTACTAAACCAGAAAACTCTTGCCTCGAGTGTGGCTTTCACTACAAATAATACCCCATAATTTCTTTGCAAATTAAAATGGTTTAAAAATCCTCAAAATCAGATATTGTGATTATTAACCATGTTTCTGAAAAACTCAATGACTTATTATTTACCAAAATTGCCCAAAAAACAGGATATCGCTATCGATTTTTATCGATTGCTTGGAAACGGAGCAAGTTATCGATAATCGGAAACAAACTTACGAGTTACCGCAGGAGTTACCGAATATACCATACGGTCCCACCCGCCAAGCCGCCGAGAAACGGCGGCGGCAGCACAGCATTGTGACACTATGTTGCAATGCTGATCCAGCACTTTAACACGAAATTTGTTGTGCAATATTTAAAAATATTCAAGTTAATACCATGTTTAAACAAAAATATAAAACAAAGAAATATATAATAATAAATAAATTGATATAAAGCAAACAAATTATACACCAAAAATTAATACCAACAATCAAAACAAGAAAAAAAGAATGTGCCAAAATATATACAAACAATAAAACGTTCTGCTTAATGTAGCGTCAGGCCAACCGCCCCCACATCGCTATATACTATCAAACCAAACAACTTATTCGATGCGGCCGTTTGGTCGCAGCAACGTGTGCGGTTCGTTGTGTTCAAACAGCGATGGTGACAAATGGTTGGTGCATAGCCAGCCGCGTGGCTAAGTGACAACCGCGAGTTGCATCGAACAGCAACGCGGATCAGTTCTGTGTTGAAGAGGTCACGGAAGCAGCTCGAACGAACTCATCGACATGCTGGACGCAACACGAACTGGCCCGAACAGGTCACTGAAGCGTTCGGTAATGCTCAAAGCGGCGGTCCGACGCCTGTATCTGTAAATCTTCCGAATATGTACGAGGCCCAGCCACGTCATACGACGTGTGATACAACAGAATAGAGAGGTCACAAAAAAAATCAACAAGACCAATAATTATATTCACACAAAAATACAGCCAATAAAGGCAAGGAAATCTTGTAAATTTCAAATAAATAAAAGTTTAAAATAAAAAAAAAAAAGAAAACAAAACAAAAGAAAGGAAAATATATATATATATATATATATATATAATAATTGAACAAGTGCGAGTTACATCGAAACGATGGACGCGGAGCAGTTCACTTTGAAAAGGTCACTGAGGCATGTCGATCATTTGCATCGACACGCTGGACGCAACGTGAATTGTTCCGAATAGGTCACTGAAGCGTACGGTTAAGTTCATAGCCACGTCACACAATCAATACTGCCAATATAATAAATAAATAAAAAAATGATAATAAAACAAAAGTAAATTTTCCACAACAAATGAAATAAATTAATAAAACGAACAAACAAATAATGCAAGTACATAATGCAAATACAGCTTTTCCATTTTTGATATACAAACGATGCTATTTAATATTGTACAACAGCCGAAACATAACTTATAAATATTGTAAAAAATACATAAAAAAATTAATACTGTCACAAGTAATTACAGATATTAATACACAATTACACGACTCCAAGAAAAAGAAGCGCTTACAGGTACATTAATCCACACACACACACTTATATAAATAAGCCTCACAACATACACACACCACATTACACACCAACTATATATAAGTATCTCCTACTATATCTGCGAAAGCCTATTAAGATCGGACCACTATATCATATAGCTGTCATAGGAACGATCAGTCAAAAATTAAGTTTTTGTATGACAATATTTTGTTTTTATGATATCTTGACCAAACTCGGAATTAATTACTTTTGCTATACTCCTCATATATAGGCTAAATCCTAATAAGATCGGACAACTATATTATATAACTTCTATAGGATCGATCGATCAAAAATTAAGTTGTAAGAAAAAACATTTTGTTTTTCAAGATAATTTGACCAAACTCAGCATTTATTAGTTTAATATACTCCTCATATATATGCAAAATCCTATTAAGTTGTTGTATGAAAAATATTTTGTTTTTCAAGATAGCTTTTATAAAACTGGGCATTTATTAGTTTTACTATTATATATATTTTACCTGGTATATATAATATATACTATATCATATAGCTGCCATAGGAACGACCGGTCGAAAACTAAGTTGTTCTATGGACAAATTTTTTGTTTTTCACAATATCTTGATCAAACTCTGCATTTATTAGTTTTATTATGCTCCTTATATATATGCAAAATCCTATCAAAATCGGACCACTATATCATATAGCTGCCATAGAAACGATCGTTCGAAAACTAGGTTTTTGATTAAAATCTTTTTTTGGTTATCAAGACATCTTGACTAAACTCGGCATTTACTATTTTCCCGGTACTTCTTAGATACGGGCAAAGCACTATGAGCATTATGAAAAATTTGGGTCTGCAAGGGTATTACATCTTCGGCGTGCCTTCTTTCTTTTTATTTTATATAGCGTTTTCGAAATGCCAGTATGACCTCCTTGTATGGGATAATCATGATATGTTCTTTTATATTCACCGGCTTGAGATTTAAATATTTTATTGTATTTTTTCAAAGATTCCATTGAAGTTAATTCAAATATCTTCTCGCTCGGTGCCAGTTTGAGTTGGCTGATCCCATATATTTTTCAAACCTTTGGAAAAACTGACCTAAGTCAAGTGTTCCATTGGTGTACAGATCGCTAACATATTTTCTTGCTATAATATTTCTTCCATGTTTAAAGAAACATATATTTTTTAATATTAGCAAAGCCACTATTTTTCGTCGTTCATCATTACAAATGACTTCATATACGTTGGGCTTAAAAGCGTTGTCAAGAGTTTGCATTGGCAAATATACTTGATATTCTTCTGCGCAGGAGTTTTTCTGTTACTTTGGTGTCTGGTAAATGGAAACTCAACTTGTGTTACAATGACCAATTTGGATTTATACTTTGCTTGAATCGTTCAGACACGTCAAGTTTGTTTGCTGTACGAATTTTGAAATTTAAATACGTATGATTTAGTTGTAATACTGTGCACAATTACACTTGTTGATCAGAGTAGAGACCAGTTTTATAGATAAGATTATTGATCGTATAAGTCACGAACTTTAATTTATTTCGTTTCACAAAAATAACGTAGGTTTAAGTTGGACATAAAAAAATGTATGTCACGAGCTGTGTATCTTAATCCGATTATTATGTTCAATATCTGGATCAAGACTGAGGTAAAAAAATTGGCTTTAAGTAAAAGCTAAACAATAATTAAAGTTCGAGACTTCTTGCAAAGGCATAGCACCATTATTTTAGATCGGCTGCAGAAGGCATTTTACTCATGACTTTGTTGGGCTAGCATAATTGAACTTGGCTAGAGTGTTAAGCAGATAGCTCCCGACTAGGGAACCCTTAACCTGAATCCTCTGATTCCAACACCAAATAAATTAATAAAAAAAAGTTCCCCTTGTAGGACTCGAACTCGCAACTGACCGCATTACTTGCTGTCGACTGTACTCAACAGGCACACCAGCAAAAAAAAAAAAATAATACTTTCTCCGGTAGGGCTCGAACTCACGACAGACCGCACCACTTGTTATGCCTCTACTCCGCAGCCACACCAACAATTAAGTACTTATGATAAAAAAAGGAACTAAAATAACACTACAAAAAACATAAGCAATTACCAAGCTATTAGAATGCGAAGCAGACGCGCATGAATGTGTGTGTGTACATGTTCCAAAATTCTTAAAGCTGCTGCCCCATTCAATTGCGCAGTTGCATATAACCTTGGTTTTTCTTAACCGATCTTTATGAAATTTTCTACAGTATATCTTATTGTACCATAGAATATTTGTGTATTCTGAAAAAATCAATTGGATTTAAATTGTGGTTTAAATTGGTTGGCAATAAAAGTTGAGTTATTAACTTGATTTATAGCTCTGCGGTGGTAGCGGGGAGGTGGCGATAGTTATGAAATGAAAGATACTTGAAATATCTATAATATTCTCGAAGCAGCATATCATGTTTGGTGGCTCTAGCTCTTATTATTTACCCAATTTCCGAAAAAAAAACAGTATGTCGATATCGATTTTTATTGATTGCTTGGAAACGGAGTAAGTTATCGATTATCGGAAACAAACTCGATTTGCGCGGGAACTAGGAGCATCTACAGCTAAAATTTCAGTCTCTAGCTCTTATAGGTTCTGAAATCCTTTGATTCATACATAGAGCATAAATGTAGATGCTCCTAGTTCCCGCGCAGATCGAGTTTGTTTCCGATAATCGATAACTTACTCCGTTTCCAAGCAATCGATAAAAATCGATATCGACATCCTGTTTTTTTTAGCAAATTGGGTAAATAATAAGAGCTAGAGCCACCAAACATGATATGCTACTTCTAAAATATTATAGATATTTCAAGTATCTTTCACTCATACCTATCGCCACATCCCCCTACCACCGCAGAGCTATAAATCAAGCTAATAACCCAACTTTTATTGCCAACCATTTTAAACCACAATTTAAATGCAATTGATTTTTTCAGAATACACAAATATTCTATGGTACAATAAGATATACTGTAGAAAATTTCATAAAGATCGGTTAAGAAAAACCAAAGTTATATGCAACTGCGCAATTGAATGGGGCAGCAGCTTTAAGAATTTCTGTATACATGTACACACACACATTCATGCGGGTCTGCTTCGCATTCTAATAGCATGGTAATTTCATCTTGTTTTTGTAATGTTATTTTAGTTCCTCTTTTTATCATAAGTAGTTAATTGTTGGTGTGGCTGCTGAGTAGAGGCATAGCAAGTGGTGCGGTCTGTCGCGAGTTCGAGCCCTACCGTGGAAGGTATTATTATTTTTTTTTTTTTTGCTGGTGTGGCTGTTCAGTAGAGTCGACAGTAAGTAATGCGGTCAGTTGCAAATTCGAGCCCTCCCAAGGGAACTTTTTTTTATTATTTTATTTGGTGTTGGAATAAGAGGGTTTCAGGGTATCCCCTAATCGGGAGCTCCCGACACATCGTCCGCATACATAAGTAGATGGCTATCATCGGCACGCTGAAGATCTAATACCCTTTCCGACTCAACCTTCTCATAATGCTTTGCCCGTATCTAAGAAGGACAGGGAAATTGTTAATGCCGAGTCCGGTTAAAATATTTTGATAAACAAAATAGGATTTTAATCAAACAACTAGCTTTCCGATCGATCGTTCCTATGGTAGTTATGTGATATAGTGGTCCAATCTTAATAGAATTTCGCATATATATATGAGGAGCTTATTAAAACAAAAAATGCCGTGTTTGTCAATATATCTTGATAAAAAAATTATTTTGCATACAACAACTTAATTTTCGATCGATATGATATGAGCAATACGCTAAAGATTCTTATTAACACTCGATCGTCAATAATTACGAATGAAAATGTCCTTCATATAGCAGTTTATACCAACCATGACAGTACTGCACCTAATAAATTCTTTAGACATGACCAGATATTTTTCATTCACGATTTTTCCCGTTACTATAACATGCTTTTATTGTATCTCTTATGACTAGTACCAAAAAGGCTATACCTCAGGTCAAGAAAAATTTAGATTAGTGATAGATTACAGAGGATTGAACATAACAACAATTAATGATCAATTTCCACATTGGAACGAGATTTTGGGAAAATAAGGAAGATGCCTATATTTTACAAAAATTGGTTTCTATCAGATTGAGTTTGGTCAGAAATCAACCGATATAACAGAACTTTCTTTCAAATACGGACATTACGAGTATACTCGAATGCCATTTGAACTTAAAAATGCACCAGAAACCTTTCAAAGGAGCACGATTCATGATCCCCGTGATTAAAATAGCAAGCATTGTCTTGTTTAATTGGACTATATTTTCCACATCACTTAAACATTAAAATTCAATAAACGATTTTTTTGAAAAATTAAGATAGGCAAATTTGAAACATGTATAATTCATGTGCGAACTTTTAAAAATGGAAGCCAAATGACTACATTTTTGCATTAATTCAAGCGTTTTATATAAGGAGCACAACTCCGATTTTGAAATAAAGAAAAAGCATTTCAAGAAATAATAAACCCTAAAACCACTTAAATATTACGTTGCCCTCTCCGTGTGTCCAAACACTTGTGTCTTTCCAATGTTGTTATCGCTTTCTCCGAGCGATTGTCTAAATGTATCCCATGTTTTATCCTCTGGAGTAGTCTCAGTAGGCCCCGCAGTTGAACCTGCCCCAGTCAGCGCAACTGCTTCAGCCCCGTCAACTTCTAGTCGCAAAAGCAATCATGTTAAAAGCAATCATAGTACCTGTTTGGCCTCACTAACTCCTGTATTACTTGCCCGTCAGCTCCTACAGTAACTGTTGATGCCCCTCGTATGCAAAAGTTTGTGTCTCGACTTTTGTTTGACACCACTATTAAGTCATTGGTGGTCTAATTGCTAGCAAATTTTCTGTTGGCGTGTCAATTAACAAATTTAATTTCTCCACTCCTCGTGAATCATCATCTTTTGATATTGATATTTCATATGATATGTTCCCAATCATTCTTCGATTCGGAGACATTGGCTTTTTCATAAACATGGTTAATTATCACCATATCTGATTTTGAGGATTTTGTGAACCATTCTAATTTGCAAAGATATTATTAATTGTCGTTAAAGCCACACTCGAGGCAAGAGTTTTCTGCACTAGTACGCCTACTAACGCTCTCGGTTAAGGTAACTTTCCATGCCGAGATAATAATATATCACACTTTCCTCTTATTTAAAAGGTAAGACCCGAAGAGTAATTCTGAGGCAGACTACCTCAAAACACATTCACGTTATTTCTGGTGTTCCTCAAGGTAAAAATCTTGGTCCTTTACCCTTTACTCTTTTTATACCCTTGCAGAGGGTGAAATGTGTAACGTATAGAAGGATACATCTCCGACCCCATAACGTATATTTATAATTTTGAACAGTATTGTTGGAATGAGTGTTGAAATACATACAAACACTCATTCATACAAAAGTTTTATTGACCAGGTAGGATTTTGATATATTCATTCTAGATGCTGAAATACTTCCATCGTTTAGCCTCACTCTTCGCTGAGCATCAGAATAAACAAGCTTACGCGCTCAATAAGTAAAATAACATATATTGAAAGTTATACAATATTAAACTAGTGTTATTATATAATTGTATGCGATATTAGACTGGATTTTCCAACATCGCATCCCGACTAGGGGATACCCTGAACTCTCTTCTTCCAACATCAAATGCATATATATATTCTATTTTACAAGCTATATCTAGCGTCACCAAACTTGGCATGGGAAAGTTACCTTAACCGAGAGCGTTAGTAGGCGTACTAAACCAGAAAACTCTTGCCTCAAGTGTGGCTTTCACTACAAATAATACCCCATAATTTCTTTGCAAATTAAAATGGTTTAAAAATCCTCAAAATCAGATATTGTGATTATTAACCATGTTTCTGAAAAACTCAATGACTTATTATTTACCAAAATTGCCCAAAAAACAGGATATCGCTATCGATTTTTATCGATTGCTTGGAAACGGAGCAAGCTATCGATAATCGGAAACAAACTTACGAGTTACCGCAGGAGTTACCGAATATACCATACGGTCCCACCCGCCAAGCCGCCGAGAAACGGCGGCGGCAGCACAGCATTGTGACACTATGTTGCAATGCTGATCCAGCACTTTAACACGAAATTTGTTGTGCAATATTTAAAAATATTCAAGTTAATACCATGTTTAAACAAAAATATAAAACAAAGAAATATATAATAATAAATAAATTGATATAAAGCAAACAAATTATACACCAAAAATTAATACCAACAATCAAAACAAGAAAAAAAGAATGTGCCAAAATATATACAAACAATAAAACGTTCTGCTTAATGTAGCGTCAGGCCAACCGCCCCCACATCGCTATATACTATCAAACCAAACAACTTATTCGATGCGGCCGTTTGGTCGCAGCAACGTGTGCGGTTCGTTGTGTTCAAACAGCGATGGTGACAAATGGTTGGTGCATAGCCAGCCGCGTGGCTAAGTGACAACCGCGAGTTGCATCGAACAGCAACGCGGATCAGTTCTGTGTTGAAGAGGTCACGGAAGCAGCTCGAACGAACTCATCGACATGCTGGACGCAACACGAACTGGCCCGAACAGGTCACTGAAGCGTTCGGTAATGCTCAAAGCGGCGGTCCGACGCCTGTATCTGTAAATCTTCCGAATATGTACGAGGCCCAGCCACGTCATACGACGTGTGATACAACAGAATAGAGAGGTCACAAAAAAAATCAACAAGACCAATAATTATATTCACACAAAAATACAGCCAATAAAGGCAAGGAAATCTTGTAAATTTCAAATAAATAAAAGTTTAAAATAAAAAAAAAAAAGAAAACAAAACAAAAGAAAGGAAAATATATATATATATATATAATAATGAACAAGTGCGAGTTACATCGAAACGATGGACGCGGAGCAGTTCACTTTGAAGAGGTCACTGAGGCATGTCGATCATTTGCATCGACACGCTGGACGCAACGTGAATTGTTCCGAATAGGTCACTGAAGCGTACGGTTAAGCTCATAGCCACGTCACACAATCAATACCGCCAATATAATAAACAAATAAAAAAAAATGATAATAAAAAAAAAAGTAAATTTTCCACAACAAATGAAATAAATTAATAAAACGAACAAACAAATAATGCAAGTACATAATGCAAATACAGCTTTTCCATTTTTGATATACAAACGATGCTATTTAATATTGTACAACAGCCGAAACATAACTTATAAATACTGTAAAAAATACATAAAAAAATTAATACTGTCACAAGTAATTACAGATATTAATACACAATTACACGACTCCAAGAAAAAGAAGCGCTTACAGGTACATTAATCCACACACACACACTTATATAAATAAGCCTCACAACATACACACACCACATTACACACCAACTATATATAAGTATCGTTAAGTCAAATTAAGTTAAATAACATAAATTCTTTTAACAAATAAAATCGAATTAATTAACATCAGACAGCTAAAACCAAGAACCAACCCAGAATATAATATTCATACCCACCAAAGTTAGTCTACTATTGGGAAAGTTAAGAAACTTATCCCAAACACATTACACTTGTTTATCTGGCATTAAAGAAGATCCCGACAAGCAACTTCAAACTGTAACAAGAATACTCCCCTCCACCCAACCAAGCTTCTATAACAGCAAACCATATGGACTTCGTTTCGTCCCTTGAATCGCGGACGTGATCCGCTTTCTACCTACTTATGACGGTAATCCTAAACAAGCAAGAGGTTCTAGTCGGGAGCTCCCGACTAGGGGATACCCTGAACCCTCTTATTCCAACACCAAATAAATTAATAAAAAAAAGTTCCCTTGGCAGGGCTCGAATTTGCAACTGACCGCATTACTTACATTCGACTCTACTCAACAGTCACACCAGCAAAAAAAAAATAATACTTTCCCCGGTAGGGCTCGAACTCGCGACAGACCGCACCACTTGCTATGCCTCTACTCAGCAACCACACCAATAATTAAGTACTTATGATAAAAAAAGGAACTAAAATAACATTAAAAAAAAGATGCAATTACCATGCTATTAGAATGCGAAGCAGACGCGCATGAACCATAGAATATTTGTGTACTCTGAAAAAATCAATTGCATTTAAATTGTGGTTTAAATTGGTTGGCAATAAAAGTTGGGTTATTAGCTTGATTTATAGCTCTGTGGTGGTAGGGGGATGTGGCGATAGGTATGAGTGAAAGATACTTGAAATATCTATAATATTTTAGAAGTAGCATATCATGTTTGGTGGCTCTAGCTCTTATTATTTACCCAATTTGCTAAAAAAAAAACAGGATGTCGATATCGATTTTTATCGATTGCTTGGAAACAGAGTAAGTTATCGATTATCGGAAACAAACTCGATCTGCGCGGGAACTAGGAGCATCTACATTTATGCTCTATGTATGAATCAAAGGATCTCAGAACCTATAAGAGCTAGAAATAAAGGAAGTCTTGCTTCCCTAAAAATTATGTTTTTTTCATTGTTGAATAAACTTTAGAATTAACTTATACATGTTTGGGTGCTGCTATTGTATTTGCAACATAAATTCCATTATGTATTCTTGGTTTGGAACAAATATATAATCGTTTACTGAATTAATGTCTATTTTTCGAATTACTTGGGATCTGGCTGGCAGAAGAACTCTATTGTTGCCAGCCCTATATGTTATTGGAACATAAATAGAATGATGTAAGTTTTAGGGTCTAATTATTAACCAGTTTTCACTTAGTTTAAAGGCTAATTGGCAATTACATTTTAAACAAGTAAGAGCTTCTAGTCGCGACCTCCCGACTAGGGGATACCCTGAACCCTCTTCCAACATCAAATGCATATATATATATATATTCTATTTTAGAAGCTATATGTCAAGCTTGGTGACTCTAGCTCTTTATACTTACCAAAATTGCCAAAAAAACAGGATGTCGATATCGATTTTAATCGATTGGTTGGAAACGAAGTAAGTTATCGATTATCGGAAACAAACTCGATCTACGCGGGAACTAGGAGCATCTACATCTAAAATTTCAAGTCTCTAGCTCTTGTAGGTTCTGAGATCCTTTGGCTCATACATACGGACGGACGGACAGACAGACGGACATGGCTAGATCGACTCGGCTATTGATGCTGATCAAGAATATATATACCTTATGGGGACGTAGATGCTTCCTTCTGCATGTTACATACATTTGGCTTTCGCACAAATACAATATACCCTTACCCATTTTTAATGGGTTCAGGGTATAAAAAAGATGCAATTACCATGCTATTAGAATGCGAAGCAGACGCGCATGAATGTGTGTGTGTGTACATGTATACAGAAATTCTTAAAGCTGCTGCCCCATTCAATTGCGCAGTTGCATATAGCTTTGGTTTTTCTTAACTGATCTTTATGAAATTTTCTACAGTGTATCTTATTGTACCATACAATAGTTGTGTATTCTGAAAAAATCAATTGCATTTAAATTGTGGTTTAAATTGGTTGGCAATAAAAGTTGGGTTATTAACTTGATTTATAGCTCTGTGGTGGTAGCGGGGAGGTGGCGATAGGTATGAAATGAAAGATACTTCAAATATCGATTATCGATTAGCTCGGGAACTAGGAGCATCTACATCTAAAATTTCAAGTCTCTAGCTCTTATAGGTTCTGAGATCCTTTGGCTCATACATACGGACGGACGGACGGACGGACAGACAGACGGACATAGCTAGATCGACTCGGCTATGATGCTGATCAAGAATATTTATACTTTATGGGGTTGGATATGCTTCCTTCTGCCTGTTACATACATTTGGATTTTGCACAAATACAATATACCCTTATACCCATTTTTAATGGGTTCAGGATATAAAAATAACGCACCGGTAATAATGCCGCCACCAGAACGAAGAGAGAAAACATGAAAACGTAAACTCGAATAGAACCAAACGTCACCAATGTTACTGATTCAGACCAAATCACCCTAACAAACCCAATTTCAATCAAAACAGTACTCAACGTACATACCCTTCATCAAAAAACAATGCCACCCCTGTTTAAGGAATTTTAGATAATACACATTATCAGCTAATCCTATTTCAATTCCACCCATACTTCGACGGATGAATTGGAATGGATATTTTACAACAGTTAAATGCGGTAGTCATTATCTTAAAATTAACACTCAACTTTTCAACATTAAGATGCACATAGAAAACAATACGACTTCAGAGCTTCACATTTTGGACGAATCATCCAAGAACATAGTAAAACTACCCGTCAGCATCGCTAACAGCGCATTTTGGTGCGAAACCACAAAGATTTCCGAAGATGTCCTCATATTTAGAGGACTGTACCAAGCCAAAAATAATTTCAGTCTTATGTAAATAATTACTCACAAGACAAACAGAAACTATGCCTCGACTTAGAATTACAAGTCAATAAATACATCAATAACGTTACACTGAGATAAGTGACATATCCGAAATTAATAATAATAAACCAAAGGACGGTATCATCATAGTTACCCAACTGCGGGCAGACCATCCAAACGCTGAAGAGTTAACAGCGCTAAAGACCTTGCAAAAAATTCCCTAAACTTTTTCATCGAGAGGGAGACAACCTCACCTTCACGAACTTGGTCAAACATAGAATACAGACTACAGACGAAATTCCATTGCATACAAAACCATTCCGATACAGCCTTATAGAAAGTCAAGAAATTCAGAAACAAATCACAAAACTTTTAGAACAAGACATAATCAGACACAGTCATTCCCCATGAAACGCACCAGTCCTGGTTTCAAAGAAACCAAAGAAAGTTCATAAAAGATTTTGCAGCAATCACTAAACCCTTGACACAACAACTTAAATTCAAAGCCACAATAAAAATAAGTGAGGAATATACTAAAACATTTGTAGCTTGCAAAACTGCATAACGACCCGATCCTTCAATACCCCGATTTTCAAAAACCTTTTACGGACGCTAGTAATTTCGCTATTGTGGGAGTATTGTCCCAAGGCAACATCAACCACGACAAACCGAGGTCTTTCGCTAGCAGAACCTTATCAGACACAGAGGTAAATTATTTAACTGTAGAAAAAGAAATGTTAGCTATAATCTGGGCTACAAAACCATTTCGCCCCTACTTATACGGACAGAAATTCAAAATGGTTACGGATCATAGGCCATTGACTTGGCTTATGAACTTCAAGGAACCAAATTCAAAATTGGTTCGATGGAAACTACAGCTACTCGAGTACGACTACGAGATAATATACAATAAAGGACCCCAAAACTTAGTAGCCGACGCCCTTATCCGTGTCAATAGCGACGTGGATATTAACGACGTTGTTCTCCCCATAAACAAACAACCCTTTAAACGAATTCAATCTACAGTTTGTATTCAAAGTTGGAACACAAGCTGAAATCTTGACTTCCGTACCTTTCAAAAACAAAATCACAAGAACGATATCAGAAAAAAGGTACGATAAATACAATACGACTAATATTTTGTAAAAAATCCTTAAGCCTAACAAAACATGCGCTATTTTGGCACATGACGAAATTTTTAAAACTATTGAGGAAACCTTAAAAGAATCAGACGTGTCACACTACTAAGAGACACGACCTATCTACATTCGGAACCCCGAAAAATCTTATTTACGATCAAGGTTCCGAATTTACAAGCAAACTTTTTAAAGATTTTTGCGCACCATATAACATATTAGTGCACTTTACTTCATTTCAATAATCCTCGAGTAGTTTACTAGTGGAAAGACTCCATTCGTCTTTAACAGAGATATAAAGAAGAATTTTAAGCAAAAGAAAAACAGAAAAACTAAACTGCTACCATGAAGACATTTTCTTTGAGACACTGACAACATACAATAATTCTATCCATTCAACAACAAAATATACACCCTACGAGATCTTCCACGGAAGACCGAATATACTAACGCAAAACGCTTCCCCAAGTAACGAACACGATTATATCCTAAAACTTAACAAATTCCAATATATCTACCCCGAGATAAAGGAGAGCATAAAAAACAAAATGGAAAATAAATTAAAACACAACTGAACGAAAACAGAGACCTCCCAGAAACCCTCAATGAAAGCGACACAGTTTTTAGGAAAGAAAATAGGAGAAATAAAATAACGCCTAAACATAAAGTCAAGCAGGACAAAGGTTCAACCTTTATATCACGCAATAATCAAAAGATACAAAAAATATAAAAGGACAAAATAGTAATTACAGTCATATTTTACAAATTCTGCTGTGCGAAAGCACAGATTATTAAAGTACAACAGCTTGAGGAGCACGAAGGAGTCGCAAAAATAAACCTGGGGAACCCAAGAGCTATAACATCATATAAATATCTTTTACACAAAATAAACACACATAGCTTGTTAGAAAACACAGAAAAGTTGGAAACAGCATTAAATGACCTAAGACAAGTAAAGTTTTCAGGAGAAATTATAGACAGTCTAAAACAAAAATAGACTAAAATAGACTAGACTAAGACTAAAATAGACTAAATAGCTAAGAATCAAAATAAACGCATTACTACCCAAAAAAAGGAAAAGAGAGGTTTTATAAATGGTCTTGGTAGTGTAATAAAAGTAGTAACAGGAAATAAGGACGCAAAAGACGCCCAATCTATTGCCGATAAATTCAATGTTATTAAAAAAAACGAAAACAAAATTACTGAAAAGTCCTCAAACAAATAATATTAAAAATAAACTATTTTAAGATTTAAAAACATTACCGAACATATTAACCAAGAACAAGGTATAATGAATAATTTCATTAAAAATTATAAAAATAACATTTACAAAACATTAAACGTAGAACATAATGAAATTCTACTTCAGTATATAACAAGAATAAATTTTAATATAGCAGAAAGCATCCTGCTAACCAAATTGAATATAATACCCAAGTTCATACTATCCGAAATTGAAATTAGATTTATAAACGAATTAATTTCAAGCCAAAATGTCTTAGTAGAATCCGATGAACACATATAGATCAATAACATTAGAAACTTACATAAATAACTTTAATATAACATTCCATGTAAAAATTCCGATATGTAACAACAAATATATAAATAATCACACATTTTACCCCTACACAAAATTCCTGATATTACCAAATTACATCTTGTACGATCAAAACGGTCAAATCTTGTACCTTGAAAACAAAAAAAAGTCCATCAGACATTTTTTTGCGAAAACGCATCTACTCAAGCGAACTTAGTCAATATCCACTGCCCTAAGGGCATTCTCTTTGACCAAACGGCAACAAGGATGTCAAGGATGTCGGCCGTCAAGAGGTCATCAGAGAAGTGACACGACGATATATCTTCGTCTTTAACACTATAAACACCAATGTCACGTCTTCATGTCACAGACCCTTCATAATCAACGGGTCAGCTATTGTAACATTTGACAATTGTACGGTCACAATAAACGGCTTACCATACGATAATACTTTAATATAGTTTGAACAAAGGACAGAGCTGTCCATAGAATCGTTAAAGCAAATGAACATAAACAACACATTCGAAGATTTAAATCTGCAAAAACTCCATCTACAGACATTATCAAGCCAAAACGACCTAATTGTCATGAAGACGACAGCAAATCACCTTTATCTGACAATATCTACAGTATGCTTCTGGACACTCAAAAGAAGAAAAATCATCTTCACTCCGGCGGAACCTCCAGCGATGTGCGTTCCGGCCAATCCTTCGATGTGGTCGACACTCCATTCCAGGGGGGGAGGAGTTACCGAATATACCATACAGGGTATATATGATTCGGTCCCACCCGCCAAGCCGCAGAGAAACGGCGGCGGTGGCACAGCATTGTGACACTATGTTGCAATGCTGATACAGCGCTTTAACAGGATATTGGTTGCGAAAGTTCTCGTGCAAGACACTTGAACTGCTGCCATGGCAATTTGTCAGATATGTTGCTAGCTTTTAAGAAACCCATTGTATACATTAAGCTTTACTGAAGATCGAAGAATAAACAGGCACTAGGAAAAACTAAATTTCAAGTCTCTAGCTCGTATAGGTTCTGATGTCCATGCGTTCATTCATACAGACAGACGGACGGATGGACAGAGAGACAGACAGACGGACATGGCTAGATCGACCCGGGTATTGATGCTGATCAAAAATATACATACTCTATGGGTCGGAGATGATTCCTCTGCCTGTTACATACATTTGGATTTTGCACAAGTACAATATACCCTTATACCCATTTTTAATGGGTTCAGGGTATAAAAAGGAACTACAATAGCATTACAGAAAAAAGTCGCTGTTGCCATGCTGTTAGAATGCGAAGCAGACGCGCATGAATGTGTGTGTACATGTTTACAGAAATTCTTAAATCTGCTGCCCCATCCAATTGCGCAGTTGCGTATAACTTTAGTTTTTTCTTAAAAGATCTTTATGACATTTTCTACAGTATATCTTTTTGTACCATAGAATATTTGTATATTTTGAAAAAGTTAATTGCATTTAAATTGTGGCTTGGTTGACAATACAAGTTGGGTTATTAACTTGATTTATAGCTCTGATGTGGCAGCGGGGAGGTTGCGATATGCATAAAATGAAATATACTTGACATAAATATAATATTCTAGAAGCAGCATATCATGTTTGGTGACTCCAGCTCTTATTATTTACCCAAGTTGCTCAATAAACAGGATGAAACAGAAATGAAAGCTAGATATAAAGAGTGTTAAGTAGATAGAACAAAAAGAAAAGTAATGGGAAATATCCGACCAGGTGGGGGAAAATGTACAGTCTGTCCGGCAAGCTATTCCCCTGCTGACCATGAATGGTTCCCGAAGGTATCCTAAAAGCATCGATTTAATTAGGGGTATAGAATGTTAGGTAGAGAAAACGCGAGAAAAGGCAAATTGCCTTTTACAACGAGTTAGATAATTCTCATAACATTGCTAATTTAGAAGAAAAATGTAAGAGGTTCTAGTCGGAAGCTCCCGACTAGGGGATACCATGAACCCTCTTCTTCCATCATTAAATGCATATATATATTCTATTTTCGAAGTTATATGACAAGTATGTGGTGAATCTAGCTCTTATTATTTACCAAAATTGCCAAAAAAAAACAGGATAGCGATATCGAATTGTATCGATTGCTCTTATTATTTACCAAAATTGCCAAAAAAACAGGATAGCGATATCGAATTGTATCGATTGCTTGGAAACGAAGTAAGTTATCGATTGTCGGAAACAAACTCGATCTGCGCGGGTACTAGAAGCATCTACATCTTTATAAGTCTCTGGCTCTTGCTTTATTTAGAATAAATCATATATATTTCTGCTAGGTTCAGCTTACCCGAACCATGCAATGCTTATATATATGTCTTATATTTATGTGTAATTCTTGACCACTTAAGCTGCAAAGTGCATGCTCAGCATTCCCACGCGCTACGATCGGCATGTATATAAGTGGTGGATCGTATGACATATGCGCTGGTGTGCTTATATGTTTAAGTGTGATCTTTTGGGTATTTGTATATTTATGATTATCATGACTGAGGGTCACAATGTATATATTTACTGTCATACCAGCATCCTGCATCTTAGGCACCGACAGCAACTTGTGTGGGATGGCTTTGCAAAAAAGCACATTATTCAGAGTAATATTTCACTAAGATTACTTTTTAGTTTTACTGTACCATTAGCAGTAGCATAAATGAACTCTCCAAATTTTACAAAAGCAATCTCAATTGGTGTTTCCAGGATATATATTCCACAAACAGATTTACACTATTTATCATACGGTTTGACGTTCCAGAATCCAATATGAATGAGACATTACTTTTATCTTTATAATTCATACCCTGCTGTCTCAACATAAATGCAAAACCTCCGATGGGTTGTGCACTTGCTGCTTGGGCTTGTTTATTTCGATGTTTCTAATATGTGCATGGGCTTAAATTTTGATTTAAAATAAAAAAACAATATTTTACTGCTCGTATCTTCACTAGCATTCTGAAGTTTGATCTCGTAACCAAGTAAGCGATTTTTGATAAATGCTGGGATCAATTGACAAAGTTTCAATGGCAGTTACGACTCCATCAAAGTAGAAGGTAAAGTTGAAAGTAAATGTAACATTTTTTTGCCCTTCTCAATTTTAGCTTTTGATACTATTAACTTATTCATCAATTCGTAAAATCTATTAAAATGACTCGTAAGTGGAGTGGCGCCATGTAATTTTAATGTTAATAACTTCCTCCGTATGGAAGGTTGCGTTGCTAACTTTTACGATCGTACACCGAGTATAGCTTATCTAAAATTTCCGTTGCAGAATTATCATTATCAGCAAATGACAGAATAAATTATCTCCAGAGAGAGTTCTCAGCTGAGAGTGATTGACGTGTTTTACTTGTGCTCCAAGATTTTTTTATATTTTTGCACTTTGATCCTGCTTTTTTTTAAAATGGGTATAAGGGTATATTGTATTTGTGCGAAAGCCAAATGTATGTAACAGGCAGAAGGAAGCATGTCTGACCCCATAAAGTATATATATTCTTGATCAGCATAAACAGCCGAGTCGATCTAGCCGTGTCCGTCCGTCCGTATGTATGAACGCAAGAATCTCAGAACCTATAAGAGCTAGAGACTTGAAATTTTAGAAGTAGATGCTCCTAATTCCCGCGCAGATCGAGTTAATCGATAACTTACTCCGTTTCCAAGCAATCGATAAAAATCGATATCGATATCCTGTTTTTGGGCAATTTTGGTAAATAATAAGAGCTAGAGTCGCCAAACTTGACATATAGCTTCTAAAATAGAATATATATATGCATTTGATGTTGGAAGAGGGTTCAGGGTATCCCCTAGTCGGGAACTCCCGACTAGAACCTCTTACTTGCTTAAAATGTAATTGCCAATTAGCCTTTAAACCAAGTGAAAACTGGTTAATAATTAGACCCTAAAACTTACATCATTCTAATTATGTTCCAATAACATATAGGGCTGGCAACAATAGAGTTCTTCTGCCAGCCAGATCCCAAGTAATTCGAAAAATAGACATTAATTCAGTAAACGATTATATATTTGTTCCAAACCAAGAATACATAATGGAATTTATGTTGCATATACAATAGCAGCATCCAAACATGTATAAGTTAATTCTAAAGTTTATTCAACAATGAAAAAAACATAATTTTTAGGGAAGCAAGACTTCCTTTATTTGATGTTAATTTGCAACCGACTAAACTTAAATCAATTCTAGCCCTAATAACCTGTGGCTTAGCGGCAGCGGCGTTGGCAGCGACGTCGCTGCTGATGTTGTTAGCCCGTTGAGCAATTCTTCTTGGAATTTTCGGCGGTTGCCAGTCGGCGCGTGGAGAAAATGGCACAGACACTAAATCAGCATTTTGGTGCACTTCTTATGAGGTGTTCCAATGCTTCATATTGGGACTGTATGAATTTATTTGTTGTTAACTCTTCCCCTTTGATTTAAGCAAGCGATCATCAGAAGAAAGGTATGTTGTTGGCTTGTGGCTTGAACTGTCTGCACTGAGCTGGGTGGAGTCTACCGATCCAATATTATTGAGCACTGGGATACGTGATAGCGCATCGGGTACAATGTTATCCCTACCTGGCTTATAGAGGAGTTCATAATCGAACTCTTCTAGGTAAGCTTTCCACCTGGGTTAAGGGTTGATGGTCGGTGTATATTTTTACACTCGCTTTACCGTAGAGGTAATTCTTGAGGGCTTTTTAGGCCCAATTTCTTTCCAACATTTCCCTTTCATTAGTGGCGTAGTTTTCCTCTGATTTAGAGAGAGTTCTAGAGAGGAAACAAATGGGTCGCTTGTTCTGGGATTGGACAGCCCCAACAGCAAAGTTGGATGCATCTGTTGTCAGATCAAATTCTTTGCTGAAGTCCGGGTAATGGAGTATTACCTCATTCGAAACTAGGGAATTTTTTATTTTATTGAATGCTTCGATCGCTTCTTCGTTGAGATTAATGAGCTTTTTATCTGATTGGTTTTTAGACACGCGTCCATCTGCCCCTCTTAAAAGAGAGGTAAGGGGCTTTGCCAGCTTAGCGAAGTCTTTTATAAACCTCCTATAAAGCTGGCGAGGCTAATAAACGATATTAAATCTTTGAGTGTTTTTGGAAGTGGGTACTTCCTTATTGTTTTGTTTGGATTAGTTTCTATCCCCTTGTCTGAGATGACAAACCCCAGGAATTCTACTCTGCTTTTAAGGAACTCGCATTTGTCCAACTGACAATTCATGTTGGCTTCTTGTAGAGTTCTGAATATGGCGGCAAGGTGCTGCGCATGCGATTCATCATCTTTGATAAAGATAATGATATCGTCAATATAAATGAAGCATATTTTTCCAATATGCTCAGGAAGGATGTCGTCAATAGCTCTCTGGAAAATTGAGGGCGCATTCTTGAGACCGAATGGGATTCGTGTAAACTCGTATTTTCCGTTTTTAACGGAGAAGGCAGTTTTTTCTATGTCTGATTCCTTAAGGGGTATTTGATGAAAGCCACTTTTCAAATTTAAGACAGAGAAAACTTTGTTATTGCTTAGCTGTGCTAATACCTCGTTGATTTCGGGTATAGGGTATTTGTGTGCGGTAGTTTCTTTATTTAGTTTCCTGTAGTCTATAACCATGCGATATTTCTTTTGCCCGGAGGCATCTAATTTTTTCGGAACAATCTACACAGGTGAATTGTATGGGGATCGGGAGGGTCGGATGATTCCGTCCTCTAAAAGTTCTTTGATTTGGTTGTGTACTTCGTCTTTTAAAGACATTGGAAATTGGTAAAATTTGGAATATAAGGGGGAGTCGGTTTTTGTTCGAATCTCTGCTCTGACGTTGGTTGTGTATGTCAGTTTTTCGTCCGGATTGGCGAATAGGTGTGGGTGCATTTTAACTAGTTGATTAAATCTATTTTTTTGTTCGTTTGTCATATGTCCTGTCCGTGGAATTACCATGTTGACCGCCTCTATTTTTTTCTGCTTAATGGGAATGTAAATATTGTTCTTGATTATTAGTAGATTCTTGCTGCTTTGTATCACAGCATCTAGTTCCTTTATCTTATCGTTACCTAATATGGCGTCGAATGATTTTAGGGTGAGTAAGAGAAAGAATTTTATTTTTATATCGTTTCTATTGAAAAGATTAGAGAACTTGTGGTGTGTGATTTTAATGCGTCCGCCGACTGTGTCGGCTTCGAAGGGTTTTTCGTTTGGAATAGGTTCGGACACGAATTTCGGTTGGACGTAATTTCGGTTTGGTCCTGTATCTATTAGTATTTTGAGTAATTTTCCGCTCCCCATCTTACATTATTTGTAAGGAAGAGGGGAGCTCTTTATCCTAAAAAATTAATGTCTGAGTGTTCGTATTGGGTATTTTGTCCGTCATCTATTTCTTCTATTTGTTGGGCGTATTCGTTTAATGGCTGCTCGTATTCAGTCTGCTGTTCGTAATTTAACATTGATTGTACGTATTCCTCCATGGTCACATAGTTGTCAGTGTTTTCTGTCTCGGTCTGTTCTTCTCCTGTTTGTATGTTAAAATTTCATTGTTTTTTGTCTGTGGCGTTTGTTGGTGGTGGAGGTCTTTTCCCTACTTAAAAATTGGGTCTATTCATGTAATTTATCATCCTCGTGCGGATGCTTTGGTCCACGTCCATTGGCTCAGGACGTGGTTGTGGTTTTGGTGTAGAAGGTCTACTGGGTACGTATACCTGTTGTGGTTGTGTCTGGCAGGTTCGTTGGTTGGGGTATTGTGGAATCGGTCCATTATTGTTGTAAGTCGGTGGTCCATGGTGTGTATTGGTTGACCAAGGTGTATGGATCGGGAGTTGGGGCCTGAAGCTAATGGGTGGTGGCCTAAACGTTGAACGAAAGAAGGCTGAGCTGTTCGGGCGTTGTAGGTGGTGGTAGTGGCAGTGTAGGTGGTGGTATATTTCTATTTGGGTTTCTGGCATGTGTCTGTTGATTTCTATTCAAAGCCATGTTAGTGCGATAGCTTTGATTTTCTAGTTTTAAACAGAAATCAAAGCTGAAGGTAGATCTGCTGGCTCCTTTATTCCAAAATCCGTCGTAAATCTCCCTTCAAACCTCTAATGAAGGTATCTAATGCTTTATCTTGGTATATTTATGTCAGAAAGGTTTCGGATTCCATATTTAATTAAATGCAACCTACTTTATTTATTATCAGCGACAAGTGGTTGTAAACGACCTGGTAGAATTCTTCTACTGTTTGGTTGTTACCTTGCACTAACATTGTCATCTGATATTCTAATGTTCCCAGATCTCTTTTGTCTGACATTTGGAGATAGCGCTTCAATTCAGGGGAACATTATACGACTCGAGGGCCGTGTCGGCATTGCCAGTGATTTTGTTTCTCACTGTATGCAATATGCCAAAGTATTTTGGCGAACCTGCCTCAGCTGCAAAGTCAGAGAGTATACGATCTACACTCTTCTTCCATGAGCTATTACCGGAGAACTGGATTACCGGAGAACTCTCTGAGGCTTTTAACTATGTCCGGAACTCTGTCTAAGTCATACAAATTATGGTTGGCAGTTATTGTTTGGTCGTCTACGTCACTAAACTCCCTAGAGGGGTTGACTAACTGCTTTACTAATGTCGGCAGTTGTTGTGCCAAAATCTGGCTAACCGCGGCTGCTATCATCTGCTCTGCGTTATTCGCCATGACTCTATTTTGTAAATGTTCGTTTTGTCTGTCGATTTGTCGTTGTTGCTGTCTGTTCAAGTTATGCCCGCCTACCTGTGGTTGATCTGATACTATTGGGGGCCTAACTAAATTGCTTCCATTAGCCATAAACGAGATATATTACTTATAATGTATATTTTTTGAGATATTTTTGAATTATATTTAAATCTAGTGTTAATTTTTTACTCTATGTTTTAATTGAATTTTTGATCGTTCTTTGTTTTTATTTCTTTTTTAAAAACCAGTGGCTGGTTTTTCCTTCTACTTTGGAGGGTCCTTTGGGAGTCGCACAGTTGGAAATAATTTATACTACTTTTGTAGTCTTTATATTTGTTTATCGTTTTACACTTCTTTATCTTGCTTATTGTTCTACAATATTTAGTATTTATTATTCTTACAATTCTATTTCACTTTTTTGTGTTAGTTGTTTGTTTGTTTCTTTTTTTTTTTGTGTTTCACTTCATTTCTAACTTACAGTACTATTCCTGATGTGGCAACCTCCCCTGCCGGTCCGGATTTCATCCTTTTTGAAGCCTTTGGGTATCTACTGGGGATCGTGCGACCAGTCTTCGTTGAGAGTATCCTGCGGGCGGGCCTTATAAGATGCGTTGTCCACCGATGGGCAAAATTGAACAATTAAGTTCTAATTGCCTTTCGCGAATTTCACCAATCGTTGAATTTAATCGACAAGAGTCGCACTGGTTTTATTTTGCTTATAACCGACTAACGCGCACGTAGAAGCGTTTTGTTCTGTTGTAACGCGAGCCGGTCCCTGCTTGGGCGCCAGTTTATTTCAAAGTTTATTCAACAATGAAAAAATATAGTTTTTAGGGAAGCAAGACTTCCTTTATTTGATGTTAATTTGCAACTGAATAAACTTAAATCAATTCTATCCCTAGTAACCTGTGGCTTAGCGGCAGCGGCGTTGGCAGCGGCGTCGCTGCTGATGTTGTTGGCCCGTTGGGCAATTCATCTTGGAATTTTCGGCGGTTGCCAGTCGGCGCGTGGAGGAAATGGCACAGACACTAAATCAGCATTTTGCTGCACTTCTTATGAGATGTTCCAATGCTATGAATTTTTTGTTGTTAGCTTATACATTCGCCTTCTAAATACAACTAATTTCGTCCAAAGTAAACAAAATCGAATAAGAAAATTTAACAGATTACGACATTCATAACACTAATCCAGAAAATGGAAGCGAAAAAGTACTTTCAAAGTTAAAGCAAAATTTTCCAGAACAATTCATAAATCAATTAACAGAATTATGCACCAAGTATAGTGATGTGTTCGGACTGGAAATCGAACCAATAGCGACAAATAATTTTTATAAACTAACATTAAGACTTAAAGATGATGAACCCATTTATAACAAAAACTACAGAAGCCCGCATAGCCAAGTTGAGGTAATCCAAAAACAAGTACGAAAATTAATAAACGACAAAATCGTAGATCCGTCGGTATCCGAGTATAACAGCCCACTCTTGCTAGTTCCGAAAAAATCATTACCAAATTCTGAAGAAAAGAAATGGCGATTAGTAATTGACTATCGCCAAATCAACAAAAAATTACTTTCTGACTAATTCCCACTCCCCACATGATTGATGACCAGAGCTTAATACTTTTCATGCCTTGAGTTAATGTCAGGTTTTCATCAAATTGAACTTGATGAAAATTCAAGAAATATAACATATTTTTCAACGAGCAATGGCTCATATCGCTTCACGCGATTACCATTTGGTCTTAAAATAACACCAAATTCATTTCAGAGAATGATGACAATAGCATTCTCAGGCTTAGAACCCTCTTAGGCGTTTCTTATATGGATGATTTAATGATAATAGGATGTTCCGAAAAACACGATTATAAACTTAAATAAACTTAAATATAAAATTAATCAAAAATAATCCTGTCCCTCATGATGCGGACAGCGCGAGACGATTTGTAGCATTCTGCAAGAATTTTGCATTATAACAGATGCCAGTAAGCAAGCTTGCGGAGCAGTTCTAACTCAGAACCGTGACGGAATTCAGCTCCCAATAGCTTATGCATGTCGTTCATTTACAAAAGGGGAAAGCAATAAGAGCACAACAGAAAAAGAGTTAGCGGCATTTCATTGGGCAATTACCCATTTTAGACCATATATTTATGGCAAACATTTTACTATTAAACCGGATCACAGACCATTGACATATCTTTTTTCTATGACTAATCCCAGTTCTAAATTAACTCGCATGCGGCTAGAGCTTGAAGAATACGACTTCACAGTAGAATACCTAAAGGGGAAAGATAATTTTGTAGCAGATGCAGTTTCACGTATAACTATAAAGGGAACTTAAACAACATAAAGTCCTAAAATTCACTACCAGGCGACAAAGTAGCCAAATAAAAACTGTACTGTAGAAAATTATGAACTTCATAAAATGTATTCAAGCCCAACGTACATGAGGTCATTACAAATGATGAAGTACGAAATGTGAAAATGACTCATAAGTGGAGTGTATAGAAGGTTGCGTAGCTAAACTTTTACGATCGTACCTAAAATTTCCGTTGTAGAACTATCATTATCAGCAAATGACAGAAGAAAACATCTTCAGAGAGAGTTCTCAGTTGAGAGTGTTTGACGTGTTTAACTTGTGCTCCAAGATTTGTTTCCGATAATCGATAACTTACTCCGTTCCCAAGCAATCGATAAAAATCGATATCCCCCTGTTTTTTGGGCAATATTGGTAAAAAAAAAAAGAGCTCGAGTCACCAAACTTGACATTTAGCATCTAAAATATAATATATATATATGCATATGATGTTGGAAGAAGAGGTTTCAGGGTATCCCCTAGTCGGAAGGTCCCGACTAGAACCTCTTACTTGTTATTTCTAAATTTTTCATTTTTGGTGCTTTATTTAAAAAGTGCAAATTGTTGTCTGTTAATTATTGCATTTATAAAACGCGGCGTGAGTTCCGTGTTGCTGTTATTGCCTGTTTTGATTCTATTGCTTTGGTGCTCCCCATATTTCTTGTGCATCGAGCTCTCGCTATTGGTATTGTTTGTGTACGAATAATTATTTTTTGAGTGTTTACTTGCTCTATTTTTTTTTTTTTCGTTTTGATCTGCGCTCTTACAACTAGCATTATAATAATTATATTGTGCTGTAAGAAACCTTGCACGTTCAAGCAGGCTGATGATTCTGCACTGCCGCAATTTGTTAATTGCTGGCTGTTTGAGAATATGATGCATGCTAAATGTGCAGGTCTCACTCTTAAAATTGAATAATGGTAACTTGGATTTATCTCCAATGTTGTCTTTATCGCCTTCTCCAACCGACTGCCCAATTACCCCTGTTTCAACCCCTGAAGTAGTCCCAGTAGGGCCCGTACCTGAACATGTCCTAGTTATCCAAAATACCTCAGCCCCGTCGGTTCTAGCCGCAAAGGTAGCCAATCATGCTGCCTCTTAAGCTCTTCCAACTCCTGTATTACCTGCAGCCCCATCAGCGCCTACTTTAACGGTTGTTACTCCTCGTAGTCAAGTTTTTGTGTCTCGACTTTAGTCGGACACCACTTCTAAGACATTGGCAGCCTATATTGCTAGCAAATCTTCTGATATATCATGTGAAATATCATCATTCAAAATAAATATTTCACATGATATGTTCCCAATCATTTGTGATCCCAAATTTTGGCCTCCACACATGATTGTTCAAGCCTAAAAAGCGTAACCAGCCTGTCACCCTTCCAGTCCCTTCAATACAGGGTACCAGTTCTGCCCCAAAAAATTAGCTTCATCTTCTGACCAAATCTTTATTCATTATCAGAATGTTAGAGGTCTCATTTCAAAACTTAAAAATCTTTACATGGCCAGCACTTCCTTCGACTCGAATAAAATAGCATTTTCAGAAACGTGGTTAAATTCAACCATATCTGATTTGGAGGTTTTTTCGAATAATTTTATTAAGCATAGAAATTATCGGCCGACTTGAAGTGGTGGGGAGTTAATTCCCCTCAAGCTTTCGTTGTTTCAAATCAATTCAATTTCTAATCATTTGATTAGAACACTTGACCTTGTATTTGTTAACGACTACCTTATTTCTAATGTGTCTAGATCCCCTCCTTTATCTCTTCCTGAGGATGTCTATCATCCAACTTTAGAGATTGCAATGCTAAATTGTAATCCTTTCATTTCGTGCTCATCAGCCAATAAGCCCCGCTATTGCTTTCGCAAAGGAAATTATTCTTTGCTGAATCAGCTTATTTATTCAACCGATTGGTCTTTCTTATATGACTCAGTTGATATGAATACAGCCATTAATTTTTTTTACATCACCCTAATCTCCCTCTTAGATGTGTGTATTCCTAAGTCAATTCCTTCGACTACTTTTTCCAAACCACCCTGGTTTACTACCAGATTATCACATCTAAAAAATGTAAAATCCAAATATTTTAAAAAGTTTAAAAAGTCTGGTACGTGTACAGAGTTGGCTAAATATTCCATAGCCAAGTCGAACTTCTTTCTTCTTAATTCTCAATGCTTTGAGAATTATCTAGCACGTTGTAAAAGGCAATTTTCCCGAAATCCGAGACAGTTTTATAATTTTGTAAACTTGAAACGTAAATCTTCAAGTTTGCCATCTTCTTTTTTCCTTGGGATGGATAAAGCTAGTAATGACACTGATTCTGCTAACCTCTTTGCTAATTTTTTCCAATCAACTTACTCTTCAGTCTGTCCTAATACTAATGCTTACCCTTATACTATTTCTTCCGCAAGTTATATACCTCCTCTAATTATTTCACACTCCTCTCTCCTATTAGCTATAAACTCTTTAAAGTCTTCTTACTCTCCTGGGCCGGACAATATTCCTAGTTGTCTTCTCAAGGAGTGTAGTTCTTCCCTTCTTTATCCATTGCTAAAGCTTTTTAATCTATCCCTTGAAACTTCTGTCTTTCCATCTCTTTGGAAAGAATCTTATATCATTCCTCTTCACAAGAAAGGTGGGAAGTCTGATATACGAAATTACAGGGGCATTGCAAAACTGTCCGCTATTCCAAAATATTTGAAAAAAATAATCACTTCCTTGGTAAACGATGCTTTCCTTTCGAAAATGAAAACTGATGTCATTTACACTGACTTCAGTAAGGCGTTTGACTCTGTGCACCATGATATTTTACTTTTAAACTTGACCGAATAGGTTTCCCCCTGTCTCTTCTGCTTTGGATTAATTCTTATTTAAAAGGTAGGACCCAAAGAGTAATGCTGAGGCTGGTGTTCCTCAAGGTAGTCATCTTGGACCTTTACTCTTTACTCTTTTTATAAATGATCTCCCCACTGTTATATCACATGCCCGTGTACTCATGTATGCGGACGATGTCAAACTTTTTCTATCATACACTAATACCCTACATCATTCTCGTCTACAAGACGATTTGAACTCTATGCAACTATGGCGTTCGGCCAATCAATTGCATCTAAATTGTTCAAAGTGCATGTTTATGACTTTTAATCGTACTACACCTTATCTTGTCAGTTATACAATCGACAATATCCCTTTGCAACGTATACTAACAGTTAAGGATCTAGGCGTAATTTTTGATTCTAAACTCTGTTTCAATCTTCACAAAGATACCATCGTTAATGAGGCAAAAGGTGTACTTGGATTCATTAAACGATGGTCTAAAGAGTTTAACGATCCTTTTATAACAAAACTTTTGTACATCTCTCTTGTTCGCCCTATCCTTGAATACTGCTCTTGCAGCTGGTCTCCACAGTATAACAACAGCCAGGATCGTATCGAATCTGTTCAGAAGCAATTTCTGCTTTTTGCCTTACGAGGTTTAAATTGGGACCCTAATCTTCGGTTGCCGTCCTACTCCAGCAGACTGCTTCTTATCAACCTTCCGTCGTTAACCAACCGTAGGACAATTCTCGGTGTTGTCCTTCTACATAAGTTGATTATTGGCGACATATATTCTCCTTTTCTGCTAGGGCGTCTTCAATTCTCTGTTCCGGTTAATCCAACCAGAAATTATCGCCCCTTTTTACTATCTACGTGCACAACAGACGACGCTATGCACAATCCTTTTCGCGTGCTATGTAAAAATTATAATAGTTTGCATCACGTTTTCTCTACCGAAATGTCTCTACCCCTAATAAAATCGTTGCTTTCAGGATACCTTCGGGAAGTCGCTGACCATTCTCAGCTATGAGCAGGGGCATAGCTTGCCGGACAGGCTGAAAAATTTTCCCCCACCGGTCGGTGATTTCCCATTACTTTTCTCTCTGTCCTATCTACTTAACACTCTTTATCTAACTTACATTGCTTTACTTTATTAACAATCTTCTTACTTTCATTTTTCCTATTTATTGTATTTTCTTTATTAATATAGCAAATTAAGATTATTTTAATGTTACTTGAGAACACTTTTTTCCTACTTACAACCTTCTGCTTAGATGTAGGCTCTAATAGCGTCACTGACAAAATTAGCTGTGAAAGGGGGCACAGCTGGCCGGACTGGCAAATAAAACACCTCCATCGGTTGGTGATGCTATTTAGAAAATTGTATCCTTTAACTAGGCTTTTAGCATAAAATTCTATTATCTATTGTGTAACCTATTGAATAATGAGGAAGACACTTGGTTTGTCGAGCATTAGTAAATAAATAAATAAATATGAAACATATTACTTGTATTAAGGAAGTTTCTATTTATGTTGGGTGATTTTAATTTTCCGAACATCTCTTGGTCATTATTCACTACCGAAAATTATCTGGTGCCCTCAGCACAGCATGAATTTATAAACTGCATGCTTTATCTTTCGTTGTTTCAAATCAATTCAGTTTCTAATCATTTGAATAGAACACTTGACCTTGTATTCGATAACGACTACCTTTGTAATAGGTTCGATAGTAAAAGACGAGAACGTTTTGGTTAGAAGCGTCTGCTCCGTTGTTTTGCTTTATTTAGAATAAATCTTATATATTCCTGCTGGGTTCAGCTAACCCGAAACATGCAATGATTATATCTATGTCTTATATTTATGTGTAAGTAATTTGGTAAATACATATGTATGCAGAAGGTATATCTTGACCACTTGAGCTGCAAAGTGCATGCTCAGCATTCCCACGCGCTACGATCGGCATGTATATAAGTGGTGGATCGTATGACATGCGCTGGGTATTTGTATATTTTATCATGACTGAGTGTCACAATGTATGTATTTACTGTTATAGTAGGTATACTACACCTCCCTTTTTAACGAAATAACATAATATATGTAGTCACTTAGAGGGTGTTAGTCTGTATAAAAATATTGAAATTAATAGTAATAGTAATTTTTATATTCTTGCAGAGGGTATTATAATTTTGTCTTGAAATGTGTAACGCATAGAAGGAGGCATCTCCGACCCCATAAAGTATATATTTTCTTGATTAACATCAACAGCCGAGACGATATAGCGATGTCCGTCTGTTTGTCTGACCGTCTGTCTGTTTCTATGCGAACTAGTCCCTCAGTTTTAAAGCTATCTTAATGAAACTTTGCAGAACTCCCTCTTTCTGTCGCACGCAGAACATATGTCAAAACCAGCTGGATCGGACCACTATATCATATAGCTGCCATAGAAACGATCGGTCGAAAATTAAGTTTTTGTATGAAAAAACATTTTCTTTTTTAAGATATCTAGACCAACTTCGGGATTTCTAAGTTTTGCTATACTCCTCATATATATGCAAAATACTATAAAGATCGGACCACTATATCATATAGCTGCCTTAAGAACGATCAGTCAAAAATTCAGTTGTATGAAAAAATATTTTGTTTTTAAAATATCTTTACCAAACTCGGCATTTATTAGTTTTACTATACTCCTCATATATAGGAAAAATCAAATTAAGATCGGACCACTATATCTTAAAGATGTCATAGGAATGATGGGTCGAAAATTAAGTTGTATAAAAAAACATTTTTTATTAAGATATCTTGACCAAACTAGTTTTACTATACTCATCATATATAGGCAAAATCATTTTAAGATCGGACCACTATATCATATAGCTGCCATAGGCACGATCGGTCGTAAATTAAGTTGCTGTATGAAAAAACATTTTGTTTTTCAAGATATCTTGTCCAAAGTCGGCATTTATTAGTTTTACTTGACTCCTCATATATAGGCAAAATTTTATTAAGATCGGTCCACTATATCATATAGCTGCCATAGGAACGATCAGTCGAAAATTAAGTTGTATGAAAAAACATTTTGTTTTTAAGATATCTTAACCAAACTCTACATACATTAGTTTTACTATGCTCTTCATATAAATGCAAAATCCTGTTAAGATCGGTAGACTTTATCATGTAGCTTGCACAGAAACAATCGGTCTTAAACTAGGGTTTTGATTAAAAACCTTTTTTGTTTTTTTACCTTGAGGAACACCAGATGTAACGTGAATGTCTTTTGAGGTAGTCAGCCTCAGCATTACTCTTCGGGTCCTAACTTAAGTAAGGTCCAAGTCATCGGGCTACCAGTGAATAGTTTTCATACCTTTGCGGACGGTATTATATTTTTGTCGTGAAATGTGTAACGCATAGAATGAGACATCTTCGACCCCATAAAGTATATATAATCTTCATCAGCATCAACAGACGAGTCGATATAACCATGTCCGTCTGACCGTCTGTCTGTTTCTATGCGAACTAGTCCATCAGCTTTAAATCTATCTATATAAAACTTTGCAGAAGTCCCTCTTTCTGTTGAACGCAGCACATATGTCAAAACTTGCTGGATCGGACAACTATATATATATAGGAACGGTTGGTCGAAAATTAAGTTGTTGTATGAAACATTTTTTTTTAAGATATCTTGACCGAACTCGGCATTTCTTAGTTTTACTATGCTCCTCATATATAGGCATAATCTATTAAGATCGGCCCACTATATCATATAGCTGCCTTAGGAACGATCGGTCGAAATCTAGGTTCTTGGTGAAAAACCTTTTTTGTTTATCAAGATATCTTGACCAAACTCGGCCTTAACTATTTCCTGTGCTTCTTAGATACGGGCAAAGCACTATAAGCATTATAAAAAGGTTGGGTCTGAGAGGGTATTAGATCTTCGGCGTGCCGAAGATAGCCTTTCTCTCTACTACTATTACTATAATTATTACATTCGAGATTATTATGTGATTTCACACACTGTACTTACTGTAGCATTCTGTGGAATTTAATTTTAATCTAAATAAATTTAAATCGTCTGTGACGCTTTCTATGTTAAAATAATATATGTTCTCTTACCTGTATATAAAATGTGTTAATTTCCTTAGTCGTTTTCTTTTATATTGAGTAAAATATTTTTTTCAACAGGCGCACCTTAAAGCAGTCCATCGAGAATTCCAATATTAAAAACCGATTAGCTGAAACTCAAAAAGCCAATGAAGCACTTAAACGAATGTTATCGCACATGCCGACAGTGGAAGTAAAACATAAACTTGTTGTGCAACAGGTATGCCCGAATTTTATGATAATATCGTACTTATATATGTTCTTAATCCATTAGCGTATTAATCGTCAAATGGCCAAAAAGCTAAAAACTCTGGCGGCGGAAAGATCCCTTGATGAGGTCGAACTAAATGTTCGGCAATGTACTATTAAAAAATATGCAGAACAACTTAATGGGATGAGGGAATTGGCTCTCACATATGCCACAAACACAGATGGTGTTGAAATTGGAAATAATATGTTAATGGAAAATGATGAAGAAATTAAGAATTTGACCATCGAGAAACAGAAGTTCATAGAATGTGCTCCATACTCTGAAGCTGATACTAACACTTCGTTACTATGTGAAAGAACTTAAAAGAAGGACTATAAACTATTTATAAGGGATAACATTGATACAAATTGTTATTATTATTTTAATAAACGTAGGTTTTAGATAACATATTATTACAGAAGGAAGTAAAGATATTATTATATGGAAGAAATTAAAATATAAATAAGAATAAGAACACCATAGTTATCTCAGAGGTAGTAATCATAGACCAATCGAAATTGTAATAAAATGTCAAACGAGGATATTAACTAAGGTCAAAATGCGAAGAAAAATTTACTTTTTATTTTAATTTTCTTGGTTTTGATCCATTAATATTCATTCAATAAAATTAAAACCTTTTTAAACAAATGTGTATCATTAATTAGTACGTTGACATTTATTAATTATTATTATATATTATAAGAAATTGGGGAATTAATTGTCGTTAAAGCCACACCCCAGTCAAACGTTTTCTGCTTTAAGACGCCTACTGACGCTCTTAAGGTGACTTTCCGATGCCGTTATTTTTATATCACACTTTCCTCTTATTTATAAGGTACGCTGGCTGACTACCTCAAAACACATTCACGTTACTACTGGTGTTCCTCAAGGTAAAAAAACAAAAAAGGTTTTTAATCAAAAACCTAGTTTAAGACCGATTGTTCCTGTGATGATATAGTATACCGATCCTAATAGGATTTTGCATATATATGAGGAGCGTAGTAAAACTAATAAATGCCGAGTTTGGTCAAGATATATTGATAAACAAAATGTTTTTTCATACAAACACTTAATTTTCGACCGATCGTTCCTATGGCAGCTATATGATATAGTAGTCCGATCCATCTGGTTTCGACATACGTGCTGCGTGCAACAGAAAGAGGGAGTTCTGCAAAGTTTCATTAAGATAGCTTTAAAACTTAGGGACTAGAAACAGGCAGACGGACAGGCGGTCAGACGGACAGACGGACATGGCTATATCGACTCGGCTGTTGATGCTGATCAAGAAAATATATATACTTCATGGGGTTGGAGATGTCTCCTTCTATGCGTTACACATTTCACGACATAATTATAATACCCTCTGCAAGGCTTAAAAATAATACATTAAGAAATATTTGGCAAATAAAAAAAAAATTGTTTGAAAACAAAAAAAACAAGTAAAAAAGCAAAAGCAATGAAACAAGTCGGAAGCTCCCGACTAGGGGATACCCTCAACCCTCTTCTTCCAACAATAAATTCATATATATATTCTATTTTAGAATCTATATGGCGAATTTGGTGACGCCAGCTCCTATTATTTACCAATATTGCCCAAAAACAGGATATCGATATCGAATTTTGTCGATTGCGTGGAAACTGAGTAAGTTATCGATTATCGGAAACAAACTCTATCTGCGCGGGAACTAGGAGCATATACATCTAAAATTTCAAGTCTCTATCTCTTATAGGTTCTGCGTTCATACATACGGACGGACGGACGGACGGACGGACAGACAGACAGACATGGCTAGATCGACTCGGCTATTGATGCTGATCAAGAATATTTATTTATTATGGTCGACAAAACGAGTGTCTTATTATTCAATATATTATACATACAATAAAGAACACAATTTTCTAAATAGCATCACCGACCGATGGGGGTGTTTTATTAGCCAGTCCGGCCAGCTGTGCCTCTATTCACAGCAAATTTTGCCAGTGTCGCTATTAGAGCATACATCTTAGCAGAAGAATGTAAGTAAAAGTGTTCTTAAGTAAAATTATAAACGAGAAAGGCTATCTTCGGCACGCCGAAGATCTAATACCCAACCCAACCCAACCTTTTTTATAATGCTTATAGTGCTTTGTCCGTATCTAAGAAGCACAGGGAAAATAGTTAATGCCGAGTTTGGGGAAGATATCTTGATAAACAAAATGTTTTTTTATACAATAACTTAATTTTCGACCGATCGTTCCTATGGCAGCTATATGATATAGTGTTACGATCTTAACAGTATTTTGCATATATATGAGTAGCATACTATAACTAATAAATGCCGAGTGCGGTCAAGATATCTTGATAAACAAAATGTTTTTTCATACAAAAAGTTATGGCAGCTATATAATAAAGTGGTCCGAACTTTACATGATTTTGCCTATATATGAGGAGTAAAGTAAAACAAAATGTTTTTTTGTACAAAAAGTAAATTTTCGACCGATCGTAATTACAATACCCTCTGCAAGGGTATAAAAAGGTTTTAATCAAAATCCTAGTTTTAGACCGATCGTTCCTGTGGCAGCTTTATGATATAGTGTACCGATCTGAATGGGATTTTGCATTTATATGAAGAGCATTGTAAAATTTATAAACGTCGAGTTTGGTCAAGATATCTTGAAAAACAAAATGTTTTTCAAACAACTCAATTTTCGACCGATCGGCAGCTATTTGATATAGTGGTCCGATCTTAATAGGATTTTGCATATATATGAGGATATATATAAATGAAGATATCTTGAACAAACTCGGCATTTTTTAGTTTTACTATACTCCTCATATACAGGCAAAATAATATTAATATTAATATTATATCATAAAGCTGCCATAGGAACGATCGGTCAAAAATTAAGTTGTATAAAAAAACATTTTTTAAAGATTTCTTGACTAAACTCGGCATTTATTAGTTTTACTTTACTCCTCATATATATATGCTAAATACTATAAAGATCGAACCACTATATCATATAGCTGCCATAGGAACGTTTGAAAAAATGTTGTTTTTAAGACATCTTGACCAAACTCGGCATTTATTAGTTTTACTATACTCCTCATATATAGGCAAAATCATATTAAGGTCGTACCACTATATCATATAGCTGTCATAGGAACGATTGGTCGAAAATTAGGTTTTTGTATGGAAAACTTTTTTGTCATTCAAGATATTTTGATTAAATACGGTATTTAAAAATTTCACTATGCTCCCTTCATTTTTGCAAAATCTTATTTACATCGTGCTACTATATCATGTATCTGCCATAGGAACGATCGGTCGAAATCTAGGTTCTTGATTAAAAACCTTTTTTGTTTATCAAGATATCTTGACCAAACTCGGCCTTAACTATTCCCCGTGCTTCTTAGATACGGGCAAAGCACTATAAGCATTATGAAAAGGTTGGGTCTGAGAGGGTATTAGATCTTCGGCGTGCCGAAGATAGCCTTTTTTTCTCGTTATTATTATCTTTGAGATTATTATGTGGTTCCACATACTGGTTTTACGCCATGTGTAGCATCCTGTGGAATTTAATTTTAATCTAAATAAATTTAAGTCGTCTGTGACGCTTTCTATGTTAAAATAATATAAGTTCTCCTACCTGTATATAAAATGTATTAATTTCCTTAGTCGTTTTCTTTTATATTGAGTAAAATATTTTTTTCAATAGGCGCACCTTAAAGCAGTCCATCGAGAATTCCAATATTAAAAACCGATTAGCTGAAACTCAAAAAGCCAATGAAGCACTTAAACGAATGTTATCGCACATGCCGACAGTGGAAGTAAAACATAAACTTGTTGTGCAACAGGTATGCCCGAATTTTATGATAATATCGTACTTATATATGTTCTTAATCCATTAGCGTATTAATCGTCAAATGGCCAAAAAGCTAAAAACTCTGGCAGCGGAAAGATCCCTTGATGAGGTCGAACTAAATGTTCGGCACTGTACTATAAAAAAATATGCAGAACAACTTAATGGGATGAGGGAATTGGCTCTCACATATGCCACAAACACAGATGGTGTTGAAATTGGAAATAATATATTAATGGAAAATGATGAAGAAATTAAGATTATGACCATCGAGAAACAGAAGTACATAGAATGTGCTCCATACTCTGAATCTGATACTAACACTTTGTTACTTTGTGAAAGAACTTAAAAGAAGGACTATAAACTATTTATAAGGGATAACATTGATACAAATTGTTATTATTATTTTAATAAACGTAGGTTTTAGATAACATTTTATTACAGAAGGAAGTAAAGATATTATATGGAAGAAATTAAAATATAAATAAGAATAAGAACACCATAGTTATCTCAGAGGTAGTAATCATAGACCAATCGAAATTGTAATAAAATGTCAAACAAGGATATTAACTAAGGTCAAAATGCGAAGAAAAATTTACTTTTTATATTAATTTTCTTGGTTTTGATCCATTAATATTCATTCAATAAAATTAAAACCTTTTTAAGCAAATGTGTATCATTAATTAGTACGTTGATATTTATTAATTATTATTATATATTATAAGAAATTATGGGGTATTAATTGTCGTTAAAGCCACACTCCAGTCAAACGTTTTCTGCTTTAAGACGCCTACTGACGCTCTTAAGGTGACTTTCCGATGCCGTTATTTTAATATCACACTTTCCTCTTATTTATAAGGTACGCTGGCTGACTACCTCAAAACACATTCACGTTACTACTGGTGTTCCTCAAGGTAAAAAAACAAAAAAGGTTTTTAATCAAAAACCTAGTTTAAGACCGATTGTTCCTGTGATGATATAGTGTACCGATCTTAATAGGATTTTGCATATATATGAGGAGCGTAGTAAAACTAATAAATGCCGAGTTTGGCAAGATATCTTGATAAACAAAATGTTTTTTCATACAAAAACTTAATTTTCGACCGATCGTTCCTATTGCAGCTATATGATATAGTGGTCCGATCTGAATAGGTTTTTGCATATATATGAGGAGCATAGTAAAACTAATAAATGCCCAGTTTGGTCAACATATGTTGAAAAACAAAATGTTTTTTCATACAAAAACTTAATTTTCGACCGATCGTTCCTATGGCAGCTAGATTATATGGTAGTCCGATCCAACTGGTTTCGACATACGTGCTGCGTGCAACAGAAAGAGGGAGTTCTGCAAAGTTTCAGCTTTAAAACTTAGGGACTAGAAACAGGCAGACGGACAGGCGGTCAGACGGACAGACGGACATGGCTATATCGACTCGGCTGTTGATGCTGATCAAGAAAATATATATACTTCATGGGGTTGGAGATATCTCCTTCTATGCGTTACACATTTCACGACAAAATTATAATACCCTCTGCAAGGGTAAAAAAATAATACATTAAGAAATATTTGGCAAATAAAAAAAAATTGTTTGAAAACAAAAAAAAACAAGTAAGAGGTTCTAGTCGGAAGCTCCCGACTAGGGGATACCCTGAACCCTCTTCTTCCAACAATAAATTCATATATATATTCTATTTAAGAATCTATATCTATATCGAATTTGGTGAAGCTAGCTCCTATTATTTACCAATATTGCCCAAAAAACATGATATCGATATCGAATTTTATCGATTGCGTGGAAACGGAGTAAGTTATCGATTATCGGAAACAAACTCTATCTGCGCGGGAACTAGGAGCATATACATCTAAAATCTCTATCTCTATCTATCTCTATCTCTTATAGGTTCTGCGTTAATACATACGGACGGACGGACGGACGGACAGACAGACAGACATGGCTAGATCGACTCGGCTATTGATGCTGATCAAGAATATTTATTTATTATGGTCGACAAAACGAGTGTCTTATTATTCAATAGATTATACATACAATAAAGAACACAATTTTCTAAATAGCATCACCGACCGATGGGGGTGTTTTATTAGCCAGTCCGGCCAGCTGTGCCTCTATTCACAGCAAATTTTGCCAGTGTCGCTATTAGAGCCTACATCTTAGCAGAAGAATGTAAGTAAAAGTGTTCTTAAGTAAAATTATAAACGAGAAGGGCTATCTTCGGCACGCCGAAGATCTAATACCCAACCCAACCCAACCTTTTTTATAATGCTTATAGTGCTTTGTCCGTATCTAAGAAGCACAGGGAAAATAGTTAATGCCGAGTTTGGGGAAGATATCGTGATAAACAAAATGTTTTTTTATACAATAACTTAATTTTCGACCGATCGTTCCTATGGCAGCTATATGATATAGTGTTACGATCTTAACAGTATTTTGCATATATATGAGGAGCATGAGCATGAGGAGCTAATAAATGACAAGTTTGGTCAGGATATCTTGAAAAACAAAATGTTTTCTCATACAACAACTTTATTTTTGACACATCGTTCCTATGGCAGCTATATAATGTAGTGGTTCTATATTAATAGGATTTTGCATATATTTGAGGAGTAAAGTGAACCTAATAAATGCCGAGTTTGGTCAAGATATCTTGATAAACAAAATGTTTTTCATACAAAAAGTTATGGCAGCTATATAATAAAGTGGTCCGATCTCAATAGGATTTTTCATTCATATGAGGAGTATAGTTAAATTATAAAATGCTGAGTTTGGTCAAGATATCTTGAAAAATTAAAATGTTTTTTCATACAACTTAATTTTCGACCGATCGTTCCTATGGCAGCTATATGATATAGTAGTCCGAACTGTACATGATTTTGCCTATATATGAGGAGTAAAGTAAAACTAATAAATGCCGAGTTGGGTCGAGATATCTTATAAACAAAATGTTTTTTCATACAAAAAGTAAATTTTCGACCGATCGTAATTACAATACCCTCTGCAAGGGTATAAAAAAGTTTTTAATCAAAATCCTAGTTTTAGACCGATCGTTCCTGTAACAGCTATATGATATAGTGTACCGATCTGAATGGGATTTTGCATTTATATGAAGAGCATTGTAAAATTTATAATCGTCGAGTTTGGTCAAGAGATCTTGAAAAACAAAATGTTTTTCAAACAACTCAATTTTCGACCGATCGGCAGCTATTTGATATAGTGGTCCGATCTTAATAGGATTTTGCATATATATGAGGATATATATATATGAAGATATCTTGAACAAACTCGGCATTTTTTAGTTTTACTATACTCCTCATATACAGGCAAAATAATATTAATATTAATATTATATCATAAAGTTTCCATAGGAACGATCGGTCAAAAATTAAGTGTTTTGAAAAAATGTTGTTTTTAAGTCATCTTGACCAAACTCGGCATTTATTAGTTTTACTACACTCTTCATATATAGGCAAAATCATATTAAGGTCGTACCACTATATAATATAGCTGTCATAGGAACGATTGGTCGAAAATTAGGTTTCTGTATGGAAAACTTTTTTGTCATTCAAGATATTTTGATTAAATACGGTATTTAAAAATTTCACTATGCTTCCTTCATTTTTGCAAAATCTTATTTACATCGTGCTACTATATCATGTATCTGCCATAGGAACGATCGGTCGAAATCTAGGTTCTTGATTAAAAACCTTTTTTGTTTATCAAGATATCTTGACCAAACTCGGCCTTAACTATTCCCCGTGCTTCTTAGATATGGGCAAAGCACTATAAGCATTATGAAAAGGTTGGGTCTGAGAGGGTATTAGATCTTCGGCGTGCCGAAGACAGCCTTTTTCTCGTTATTATTATGTGGTTCCACATACTGGTTTTACGCCATGTGTAGCATCCTGTGGAATTTAATTTTAATCTAAATAAATTTAAGTCGTCTGTGACGCTTTCTATGTTAAAATAATATAAGTTCTCTTACCTGTATAAAAAATGTGTTAATTTCCTTAGTCGTTTTCTTTTATATTGAGTAAAATATTTTTTTCAACAGGCGCACCTTAAAGCAGTCCATCGAGAATTCCAATATTAAAAACCGATTAGCTGAAACTCAAAAAGCCAATGAAGCACTTAAACGAATGTTATCGCACATGCCGACAGTGGAAGTAAAACATAAACTTGTTGTGCAACAGGTATGCCCGAATTTTATGATAATATCGTACTTATATATGTTCTTAATCCATTAGCGTATTAATCGTCAAATGGCCAAAAAGCTAAAAACTCTGGCAGCGGAAAGATCCCTTGATGAGGTCGAGCTAAATGTTCGGCAATGTACTATAAAAAAATATGCAGAACAACTTAATGGGATGAGGGAATTGGCTCTCACATATGCCACAAACACAGATGGTGTTGAAATTGGAAATAATATATTAATGGAAAATGATGAAGAAATTAAGATTATGACCATCGAGAAACAGAAGTACATAGAATGTGCTCCATACTCTGAATCTGATACTAACACTTTGTTACTTTGTGAAAGAACTTAAAAGAAGGACTATAAACTATTTATAAGGGATAACATTGATACAAATTGTTATTATTATTTTAATAAACGTAGGTTTTAGATAACATTTTATTACAGAAGGAAGTAAAGATATTATATGGAAGAAATTAAAATATAAATAAGAATAAGAACACCATAGTTATCTCAGAGGTAGTAATCATAGACCAATCGAAATTGTAATAAAATGTCAAACAAGGATATTAACTAAGGTCAAAATGCGAAGAAAAATTTACTTTTTATATTAATTTTCTTGGTTTTGATCCATTAATATTCATTCAATAAAATTAAAACCTTTTTAAGCAAATGTGTATCATTAATTAGTACGTTGATATTTATTAATTATTATTATATATTATAAGAAATTATGGGGTATTAATTGTCGTTAAAGCCACACTCCAGTCAAACGTTTTCTGCTTTAAGACGCCTACTGACGCTCTTAAGGTGACTTTCCGATGCCGTTATTTTAATATCACACTTTCCTCTTATTTATAAGGTACGCTGGCTGACTACCTCAAAACACATTCACGTTACTACTGGTGTTCCTCAAGGTAAAAAAACAAAAAAGGTTTTTAATCAAAAACCTAGTTTAAGACCGATTGTTCCTGTGATGATATAGTGTACCGATCTTAATAGGATTTTGCATATATATGAGGAGCGTAGTAAAACTAATAAATGCCGAGTTTGGCAAGATATCTTGATAAACAAAATGTTTTTTCATACAAAAACTTAATTTTCGACCGATCGTTCCTATTGCAGCTATATGATATAGTGGTCCGATCTGAATAGGTTTTTGCATATATATGAGGAGCATAGTAAAACTAATAAATGCCCAGTTTGGTCAACATATGTTGAAAAACAAAATGTTTTTTCATACAAAAACTTAATTTTCGACCGATCGTTCCTATGGCAGCTAGATTATATGGTAGTCCGATCCAACTGGTTTCGACATACGTGCTGCGTGCAACAGAAAGAGGGAGTTCTGCAAAGTTTCAGCTTTAAAACTTAGGGACTAGAAACAGGCAGACGGACAGGCGGTCAGACGGACAGACGGACATGGCTATATCGACTCGGCTGTTGATGCTGATCAAGAAAATATATATACTTCATGGGGTTGGAGATATCTCCTTCTATGCGTTACACATTTCACGACAAAATTATAATACCCTCTGCAAGGGTAAAAAAATAATACATTAAGAAATATTTGGCAAATAAAAAAAAATTGTTTGAAAACAAAAAAAACAAGTAAGAGGTTCTAGTCGGAAGCTCCCGACTAGGGGATACCCTGAACCCTCTTCTTCCAACAATAAATTCATATATATATTCTATTTAAGAATCTATATCTATATCGAATTTGGTGAAGCTAGCTCCTATTATTTACCAATATTGCCCAAAAAACATGATATCGATATCGAATTTTATCGATTGCGTGGAAACGGAGTAAGTTATCGATTATCGGAAACAAACTCTATCTGCGCGGGAACTAGGAGCATATACATCTAAAATCTCTATCTCTATCTATCTCTATCTCTTATAGGTTCTGCGTTAATACATACGGACGGACGGACGGACGGACAGACAGACAGACATGGCTAGATCGACTCGGCTATTGATGCTGATCAAGAATATTTATTTATTATGGTCGACAAAACGAGTGTCTTATTATTCAATAGATTATACATACAATAAAGAACACAATTTTCTAAATAGCATCACCGACCGATGGGGGTGTTTTATTAGCCAGTCCGGCCAGCTGTGCCTCTATTCACAGCAAATTTTGCCAGTGTCGCTATTAGAGCCTACATCTTAGCAGAAGAATGTAAGTAAAAGTGTTCTTAAGTAAAATTATAAACGAGAAGGGCTATCTTCGGCACGCCGAAGATCTAATACCCAACCCAACCCAACCTTTTTATAATGCTTATAGTGCTTTGTCCGTATCTAAGAAGCACAGGGAAAATAGTTAATGCCGAGTTTGGGGAAGATATCGTGATAAACAAAATGTTTTTTTATACAATAACTTAATTTTCGACCGATCGTTCCTATGGCAGCTATATGATATAGTGTTACGATCTTAACAGTATTTTGCATATATATGAGGAGCATGAGCATGAGGAGCTAATAAATGACAAGTTTGGTCAGGATATCTTGAAAAACAAAATGTTTTCTCATACAACAACTTTATTTTTGACACATCGTTCCTATGGCAGCTATATAATGTAGTGGTTCTATATTAATAGGATTTTGCATATATTTGAGGAGTAAAGTGAACCTAATAAATGCCGAGTTTGGTCAAGATATCTTGATAAACAAAATGTTTTTCATACAAAAAGTTATGGCAGCTATATAATAAAGTGGTCCGATCTCAATAGGATTTTTCATTCATATGAGGAGTATAGTTAAATTATAAAATGCTGAGTTTGGTCAAGATATCTTGAAAAATTAAAATGTTTTTTCATACAACTTAATTTTCGACCGATCGTTCCTATGGCAGCTATATGATATAGTAGTCCGAACTGTACATGATTTTGCCTATATATGAGGAGTAAAGTAAAACTAATAAATGCCGAGTTGGGTCGAGATATCTTATAAACAAAATGTTTTTTCATACAAAAAGTAAATTTTCGACCGATCGTAATTACAATACCCTCTGCAAGGGTATAAAAAAGTTTTTAATCAAAATCCTAGTTTTAGACCGATCGTTCCTGTAACAGCTATATGATATAGTGTAACGATCTGAATGGGATTTTGCATTTATATGAAGAGCATTGTAAAATTTATAATCGTCGAGTTTGGTCAAGAGATCTTGAAAAACAAAATGTTTTTCAAACAACTCAATTTTCGACCGATCGGCAGCTATTTGATATAGTGGTCCGATCTTAATAGGATTTTGCATATATATGAGGATATATATATGAAGATATCTTGAACAAACTCGGCATTTTTTAGTTTTACTATACTCCTCATATACAGGCAAAATAATATTAATATTAATATTATATCATAAAGTTTCCATAGGAACGATCGGTCAAAAATTAAGTGTTTTGAAAAAATGTTGTTTTTAAGTCATCTTGACCAAACTCGGCATTTATTAGTTTTACTATACTCTTCATATATAGGCAAAATCATATTAAGGTCGTACCACTATATAATATAGCTGTCATAGGAACGATTGGTCGAAAATTAGGTTTCTGTATGGAAAACTTTTTTGTCATTCAAGATATTTTGATTAAATACGGTATTTAAAAATTTCACTATGCTTCCTTCATTTTTGCAAAATCTTATTTACATCGTGCTACTATATCATGTATCTGCCATAGGAACGATCGGTCGAAATCTAGGTTCTTGATTAAAAACCTTTTTTGTTTATCAAGATATCTTGACCAAACTCGGCCTTAACTATTCCCCGTGCTTCTTAGATATGGGCAAAGCACTATAAGCATTATGAAAAGGTTGGGTCTGAGAGGGTATTAGATCTTCGGCGTGCCGAAGACAGCCTTTTTCTCGTTATTATTATGTGGTTCCACATACTGGTTTTACGCCATGTGTAGCATCCTGTGGAATTTAATTTTAATCTAAATAAATTTAAGTCGTCTGTGACGCTTTCTATGTTAAAATAATATAAGTTCTCTTACCTGTATAAAAAATGTGTTAATTTCCTTAGTCGTTTTCTTTTATATTGAGTAAAATATTTTTTTCAACAGGCGCACCTTAAAGCAGTCCATCGAGAATTCCAATATTAAAAACCGATTAGCTGAAACTCAAAAAGCCAATGAAGCACTTAAACGAATGTTATCGCACATGCCGACAGTGGAAGTAAAACATAAACTTGTTGTGCAACAGGTATGCCCGAATTTTATGATAATATCGTACTTATATATGTTCTTAATCCATTAGCGTATTAATCGTCAAATGGCCAAAAAGCTAAAAACTCTGGCAGCGGAAAGATCCCTTGATGAGGTCGAGCTAAATGTTCGGCAATGTACTATAAAAAAATATGCAGAACAACTTAATGGGATGAGGGAATTGGCTCTCACATATGCCACAAACACAGATGGTGTTGAAATTGGAAATAATATATTAATGGAAAATGATGAGAAACAGAAGTTCATAGAATGTGCTCCATACTCTGAAGCTGATACTAACACTTCGTTACTATGTGAAAGAACTTAAAAGAAGGACTATAAACTATTTATAAGGGATAACATTGATACAAATTGTTATTATTATTTTAATAAACGTAGGTTTTAGATAACATATTATTACAGAAGGAAGTAAAGATATTATTATATGGAAGTAATTAAAATATAAATAAGAATAAGAACACCATAGTTATCTCAGAGGTAGTAATCATAGACCAATCGAAATTGTAATAAAATGTCAAACAAGGATATTAAATAAAGTCAAAATGCGAAAAAGAATTTACTTTTTATTTTAATTTTCTTGGTTTTGATCCATTAATATTCATTCAATAAAATTAAAACGTTTTTAAGCAAATGTGTATCATTAATTAGTACGTTGATATTTATTAATTATTATTATATATTATAAGAAATTATGGGGTATTAATTGTCGTTAAATCCACACTCCAGTCAACGTTTTCTGCTTTAAGACGCCTACTAATGCTCTTAAGGTGACTTTCCCATGCCGTGATATTTATATCACACTTTCCTCTTATTTATAAGGTACGACCCGAAGAGTAATGCTGAGGCTGACTACCTCAAAACACATTCACGTTACTACTGGTGTTCCTCAAGGTAAGAAAACAAAAAAGGTTTCTAATCAAAAACCTAGTTTAAGACCGATTGTTCCTGCGGAAGCTATATGATATAATGTACCGATCTTAATAGGATTTTGCATTTATATGAACAGCATAGTAAAACTAATGAATGTAGAGTTTGGTCAAGATATCTTAAAAATAAACTGTTTTTTCATACAAAAACTTAATTTTCGACCGATCGTTCCTATGGCAGCTAAATTATATAGTGGTCCGATCTTAATATATTCTGTCTATATATGAGGAATAAAGTAAAACTAATAAATGCCGAGTTTGGTCAAGATATCTTGAAAAACAAAACGTTTTTTGATACAATAACTTAATTTTCGACCGATCGTTCCTATTGCAGCTATATGATATAGTGGTCCGATCTGAATAGGTTTTTGCATATATATGAGGAGCATAGTAAAACCAATAAATGCCCAGTTTAGTCAAGATATGTTGAAAAACAAAATGTTTTTTCATACAAAAACTTAATTTTCGACCGATCGTTCCTATGGCAGCTAAATGATATAGTGGTCCCATCTTAATATATTCTGCCTATATATGAGGAATAAAGTAAAACTAATAAATGCCGAGTTTGGTCAAGATATCTTAAAAAACAAAACGATTTTTGATACAATAACTTAATTTTCGACCGATCGTTCCTATTGCAGCTATATGATATAGTGGTCCGATCTGAATAGGTTTTTGCATATATATGAGGAGCATAGTAAAACTAATAAATGCCCAGTTTGGTCAAGATATGTTGAAAAACAAAATGTTTTTTCATACAAAAACTTAATTTTCGACCGATCGTTCCTATGGCAGCTATATGATATGGTAGTCCGATCTAGCTGGTTTCGACATACGTGCTGCGTGCAACAGAAAGAGGGAGTTCTGCAAAGTTTCATTAAGATAGCTTTAAAACTTAGGGACTAGAAAGAGGAAGACGAACAGTAGGTCAGACGGACAGACGGACATGGCTATATCGACTCGGCTGTTGATGCTGATCAAGAAAATATATATACTTCATGGGGTTGGAGATGTCTCATTCTATGCGTTACACATTTCACGACAAAATTATAATACCCTCTGCAAGGGTAAAAAAATAATACATGACGAAATATTTGGCAAACAAAAAAAAAATTGTTTGAAAACAAAAAAAAACAAGTAAGAGGTTCTAGTCGGAAGCTCCCAACTAGGGGATACCCTGAACCCTCTTCTTCCAACATTAAATGCATATATATATTCTATTTTAGAATCTATATGTCGAATTTGGTGACGCTAGCTCTTATTATTTACCAATATTGCCCAAAAAACAGGATATCGATATCGAATTTTATCGATTGCGTGGAAACGGAGTAAGTTATCGATTATCGGAAACAAACTCTATCTGCGCGGGAACTAGGAAAATATACATCTAAAATGTCAAGTCTCTATCTCTTATAGGTGCTGCGTTCATACATACGGACGGACGGACGGACAGACAGACAGACATGGCTAGATCGACTCGGCTATTGATGCTGATCAAGAATATTTATTTATTATGGTCGACAAAACGAGTGTCTTCTTATTATTCAATAGATTATACATACAATAGAGAACACAATTTTCTAAATAGCATCACCGACCGATGGGGGTGTTTTATTAGCCAGTCCGGCCAGCTGTGCCTCTATTCACAGCAAATTTTGTTAGTGTCGCTATTAGAGCCTACATCTTAGCAGAAGAATGTAAGTAGGAAAAAAGTGTTCTTAAGTAAAATTATAAACGAGAAAGAAAGGCTGTCTTCGGCACCCCGAAGATCTAATACCCTTGCAAACCCAACCTTTTCATAATGCTTCTAGTGCTTTGTCCGTATCTAAGAAGCACAGGGAAAATAGTTAATGCCGAGTTTGGGGAAGATATCTTGATAAACAAAATGTTTTTTTATACGATAACTTAATTTTCGACCGATCGTTCCTATGGCAGCTATGTGTTCCGATCTTAACAGTATTTTGCATATATATGAGGAGCATACTAACTAATAAATGACGAGTTTGGTCAAGATATCTTGAAAAACAAAATGTTTTCGAAATTGGTCCGATCTTTATATGATTTTGCCTATATATGAGGAGTAAAATAAAACTAATAAATGCCGAGTTGGGCCAAGATATCTTAATAAAAAAATGTTTTTTCATACAAAAAGTTATGGCAGCTATATAATAAAGTGTTCCGATCTTAATAGATATAAATAAATAAATAAATTATAAAATGCCAAGTTTGGTCAAGATATCTTTAAAAATTAAAATGTTTTTTTATACAACAACTTAATTTTCGACCGATCGTTCCTATGGCAGCTTTATGATATAATAATAATATTAATATTATTTTACCTATATATGAGGAGTATAGTAAAACTAAAAAATGCCGAGGTTGGTCAAGATATCTTCATATATATATATCTCAATATATATATGCAAAATCCTATTAAGATCGAACCACTATATCATATAGCTGCCATAGGAACGTTTGAAAAAATGTTGTTTTTAAGACATCTTGACCAAACTCGGCATTTATTAGTTTTACTATACTCCTCATATATAGGCAAAATCATATTAAGGTCGTACCACTATATCATATAGCTGTCTTAGGAACGATTGGTCGAAAATTAGGTTTTTGTATGGAAAACTTTTTTGTCATTCAAGATATTTTGATTAAATACGGTATTTAAAAATTTCACTATGCTCCCTTCATTTTTGCAAAATCTTATTTACATCGTGCTACTATATCATGTATCTGCCATAGGAACGATCGGTCGAAATCTAGGTTCTTGATTAAAAACCTTTTTTGTTTATCAAGATATCTTGACCAAACTCGGCCTTAACTATTCCCCGTGCTTCTTAGATACGGGCAAAGCACTATAAGCATTATGAAAAGGTTGTGTCTGAGAGGGTATTAGATCTTCGGAGTGCCGAAGATAGCCTTTTTTTCTCGTTATTATTATCTTTGAGATTATTATGTGGTTCCACATACTGGTTTTACGCCATGTGTAGCATCCTGTGGAATTTAATTTTAATCTAAATAAATTTAAGACGTCTGTGACGCTTTCTATGTTAAAATAATATAAGTTCTCTTACCTGTATAAAAAATGTGTTAATTTCCTTAGTCGTTTTCTTTTATATTGAGTAAAATATTTTTTGCAATAGGCGCACCTTAAAGCAGTCCATCGAGAATTCCAATATTAAAAACCGATTAGCTGAAACTCAAAAAGCCAATGAAGCACTTAAACGAATGTTATTGCACATGCCGACAGTGGAAGTAAAACATAAACTTGTTGTGCAACAGGTATGCCCGAATTTTATGATAATATCGTACTTATATATGTTCTTAATCCATTAGCGTATTAATCGTCAAATGGCCAAAAACTTAAAAACTCTGGCAGCGGAAAGATCCCTTGATGAGGTCGAACTAAATGTTCGGCACTGTACTATAAAAAATATGCAGAACAACTTAATGGGATGAGGGAATTGGCTCTCACATATGCCACAAACGCAGATGGTTTTGAAATTGGAAATAATATATTAATGGAAAATGATGAAGAAATTAAGATTATGACCATCGAGAAACAGAAGTTCATAGAATGTGCTCCATACTCTGAATCTGATACTAACACTTTGTTACTTTGTGAAAGAACTTAAAAGAAGGACTATAAACTATTTATAAGGGATAACATTGATACAAATTGTTATTATTATTTTAATAAACGTAGGTTTTAGATAACATATTATTACAGAAGGAAGTAAAGATATTATTATATGGAAGAGGATATTAACTAAGGTCAAAATGCGAAGAAAAATTTACTTTTTATTTTAATTTTCTTGGTTTTGATCCATTAATATTCATTCAATAAAATTAAAACCTTTTTAAGCAAATGTGTATCATTAATTAGTACGTTGATATTTATTATATATTATAAGAAATTATGGGGTATTAATTGTCGTTAAAGCCACACTCCAGTCAAACGTTTTCTGCTTTAAGACGCCTACTGACGCTCTTAAGGTGACTTTCCGATGCCGTTATTTTAATATCACACTTTCCTCTTATTTATAAGGTACGCTGGCTGACTACCTCAAAACACATTCACGTTACTACTGGTGTTCCTCAAGGTAAAAAAACAAAAAGGTTTTTAATCAAAAACCTAGTTTAAGACCGATTGTTCCTGTGATGATATAGTGTACCGATCTTAATAGGATTTTGCATATATATGAGGAGCGTAGTAAAACTAATAAATGCCGAGTTTGGCAAGATATCTTGATAAACAAAATGTTTTTTCATACAAAAACTTAATTTTCGACCGATCGTTCCTATGGCAGCTAGATTATATGGTGGTCCGATCCAGCTGGTTTCGACATACGTGCTGCGTGCAACAGAAAGAGGGAGTTCTGCAAAGTTTCAGCTTTAAAACTTAGGGACTAGAAACAGGCAGACGGACAGGCGGTCAGACGGACAGACGGACATGGCTATATCGACTCGGCTGTTGATGCTGATCAAGAAAATATATATACTTCATGGGGTTGGAGATGTCTCCTTCTATGCGTTACACATTTCACGACAAAATTATAAAACCCTCTGCAAGGGTAAAAAAATAATACATTAAGAAATATTTGGCAAATAAAAAAAAATTGTTTGAAAACAAAAAAATCAAGTAAGAGGTTCTAGTCGGAAGCTCCCGACTAGGGGATACCCTGAACTCTCTTCTTCCAACAATAAATTCATATATATATTCTATTTTAGAATCTATATCTATATCAAATTTGGTGAAGCTAGCTCCTATTATTTACCAATATTGCCCAAAAAACAGGATATCGATATCGAATTTTATCGATTGCGTGGAAACGGAGTAAGTTATCGATTATCGGAAACAAACTCTATCTGCGCGGGAACTAGGAGCATATACATCTAAAATTTCAAGTCTCTATCTCTTATAGGTTCTGCGTTCATACATACGGACGGACGGACGGACGGACAGACAGACAGACATGGCTAGATCGACTCGGCTATTGATGCTGATCAAGAATATTTATTTATTATGGTCGACAAAACGAGTGTCTTCTTATTATTCAATAGATTATACATACAATAAAGAACACAATTTTATAAATAGCATCACCGACCGATGGGGGTGTTTTATTAGCCAGTCCGGCCAGCTGTGCCTCTATTCACAGCAAATTTTGCCAGTGTCGCTATTAGAGCCTACATCTTAGCAGAAGAATGTAAGTAAGAAAAAAGTGTTCTTAAGTAAAGTTATAAACGAGAAAGAAAGGCTATCTTCGGCACGCCGAAGATCTAATACCCTTGCAAACCCAACCTTTTCATAATGCTTATAGTGCTTTGTCCGTATCTAAGAAGCACAGGGAAAATAGTTAATGCCGAGTTTGGGGAAGATATCTTGATAAACAAAATGTTTTTTTATACAATAACTTAATTTTCGACCGATCGTTCCTATGGCAGCTATATGATATAGTGTTACGATCTTAACAGTATTTTGCATATATATGAGGAGCATGCTATAACTAATAAATGACAAGTTTGGTCAGGATATCTTGAAAAACAAAATGTTTTCTCATACAACAACTTTATTTTTGACACATCGTTCCTATGGCAGCTAGATAATGTAGTGGTTCTATATTAATAGGATTTTGCATATATTTGAGGAGTAAAGTGAACCTAATAAATGCCTAGTTTGGTCAAGATATCTTGATAAACAAAATGTTTTTCATACAAAGGTTATGGCAGCTATATAATAAAGTGGTCCGATCTCAATAGGATTTTTTATGCATATGAGGAGTATAGTTAAATTATAAAATGCTGAGTTTGGTCAAGATATCTTGAAAAATTATAATGTTTTTTCATACAACTTAATTTTCGACCGATCGTTCCTATGGCAGCTATATGACATAGTAGTCCGAACTGTACATGATTTTGCCTATATATGAGGAGTAAAGTAAAACTAATAAATGCCGAGTTGGGTCGAGATATCTTATAAACAAAATGTTTTTTCATACAAAAAGTAAGTTTTCGACCGATCGTAATTACAATACCCTCTGCAAGGGTATAAAAAAGTTTTTAATCAAAATCCTAGTTTTAGACCGATCGTTCCTGTAACAGCTATATGATATAGTGTACCGATCTGAATGGGATTTTGCATTTATATGAAGAGCATTGTAAAATTTATAATCGTCGAGTTTGGTCAAGAGATCTTGAAAAACAAAATGTTTTTCAAACAACTCAATTTTCGCCCGATCGGCAGCTATTTATATAGTGGTCCGATCTTAATAGGATTTTGCATATATATGAGGATATATATATATGAAGATATCTTGAACAAACTCGGCATTTTTTAGTTTTACTATACTCCTCATATACAGGCAAAATAATATTAATATTAATATTATATCATAAAGCTGCCATAGGAACGATCGGTCAAAAATTAAGTGTTTTGAAAAAATGTTGTTTTTAAGTCATCTTGACCAAACTCGGCATTTATTAGTTTTACTATACTCTTCATATATAGGCAAAATCATATTAAGGTCGTACCACTATATAATATAGCTGTCATAGGAACGATTGGTCGATAATTAGGTTTCTGTATGGAAAACTTTTTTGTCATTCAAGATATTTTGATTAAATACGGTATTTAAAAATTTCACTATGCTTCCTTCATTTTTGCAAAATCTTATTTACATCGTGCTACTATATCATGTATCTGCCATAGGAACGATCGGTCGAAATCTAGGTTCTTGATTAAAAACCTTTTTTGTTTATCAAGATATCTTGACCAAACTCGGCCTTAACTATTCCCCGTGCTTCTTAGATACGGGCAAAGCACTATAAGCATTATGAAAAGGTTGGCTCTGAGAGGGTATTAGATCTTCGGCGTGCCGAAGACAGCCTTTTTCTCGTTATTATTATGTGGTTCCACATACTGGTTTTACGCCATGTGTAGCATCCTGTGGAATTTAATTTTAATCTAAATAAATTTAAGTCGTCTGTGACGCTTTCTATGTTAAAATAATATAAGTTCTCTTACCTGTATAAAAAATGTGTTAATTTCCTTAGTCGTTTTCTTTTATATTGAGTAAAATATTTTTTCAACAGGCGCACCTTAAAGCAGTCCATCGAGAATTCCAATATTAAAAACCGATTAGCTGAAACTCAAAAAGCCAATGAAGCACTTAAACGAATGTTATCGCACATGCCGACAGTGGAAGTAAAACATAAACTTGTTGTGCAACAGGTATGGCCGAATTTTATGATAATATCGTACTTATATATGTTCTTAATCCATTAGCGTATTAATCGTCAAATGGCCAAAAAGCTAAAAACTCTGGCAGCGGAAAGATCCCTTGATGAGGTCGAACTAAATGTTCGGCACTGTACTATAAAAAATATGCAGAACAACTTAATGGGATGAGGGAATTGGCTCTCACATATGCCACAAACACAGATGGTGTTGAAATTGGAAATAATATATTAATGGAAAATGATGAGAAACAGAAGTTCATAGAATGTGCTCCATACTCTGAAGCTGATACTAACACTTCGTTCCTATGTGAAAGAACTTAAAAGAAGGACTATAAACTATTTATAAGGGATAACATTGATACAAATTGTTATTATTATTTTAATAAACGTAGGTTTTAGATAACATATTATTACAAAAGGAAGTAAAGATATTATTATATGGAAGTAATTAAAATATAAATAAGAATAAGAACACCATAGTTATCTCGGAGGTAGTAATCATAGACCAATCGAAATTGTAATAAAATGTCAAACAAGGATATTAAATAAAGTCAAAATGCGAAAAAGAATTTACTTTTTATTTTAATTTTCTTGGTTTTGATCCATTAATATTCATTCAATAAAATTAAAACGTTTTTAAGCAAATGTGTATCATTAATTAGTACGTTGATATTTATTAATTATTATTATATATTATAAGAAATTATGGGGTATTAATTGTCGTTAAATCCACACTCCAGTCAAACGTTTTCTGCTTTAAGACGCCTACTAATGCTCTTAAGGTGACTTTCCCATGCCGTGATATTTATATCACACTTTCCTCTTATTTATAAGGTACGACCCGAAGAGTAATGCTGAGGCTGACTACCTCAAAACACATTCACGTTACTACTGGTGTTCCTCAAGGTAAGAAAACAAAAAGGTTTCTAATCAAAAACCTAGTTTAAGACCGATTGTTCCTGTGGAAGCTATATGATATAGTGTACCGATCTTAATAGGATTTTGCATTTATATGAACAGCATAGTAAAACTAATGAATGTAGAGTTTGGTCAAGATATCTTAAAAATAAACTGTTTTTTCATACAAAAACTTAATTTTCGACCGATCGTTCCTATGGCAGCTAAATGATATAGTGGTCCGATCTTAATATATTCTGCCTATATATGAGGAATAAAGTAAAACTAATAAATGCCGAGTTTGGTCAAGATATCTTGAAAAACAAAACGTTTTTTGATACAATAACTTAATTTTCGACCGATCGTTCCTTATGCAGCTATATGATATAGTGGTCCGATCTGAATAGGTTTTTGCATATATATGAGGAGCATAGTAAAACTAATAAATGCCCAGTTTGGTCAAGATATGTTGAAAAACAAAATGTTTTCGAAATTGGTCCGATCTTTATATGATTTTGCCTATATATGAGGAGTGAAATAAAACTAATAAATGCCGAGCTGGGCCAAGATATCTTAATAAAAAAATGTTTTTTCATACAAAAAGTTATGGCAGCTATATAATAAAGTGGTCCGATCTTAATAGATATAAATAAATAAATAAATTATAAAATGCCAAGTTTGGTCAAGATATCTTTAAAAATTAAAATGTTTTTTTATACAACAACTTAATTTTCGACCGATCGTTCCTATGGCAGCTTTATGATATAATAATAATATTAATATTATTTTACCTATATATGAGGAGTATAGTAAAACTAAAAAATGCCGAGGTTGGTCAAGATATCTTCATATATATATATATCTCAATATATATATGCAAAATCCTATTAAGATCGGACCACTATATCAAATAGCTGCCGATCGGTCGAAAATTGAGTTGTTTGAAAAACATTTTGTTTTTCAAGATATCTTGACCAAACTCGACGTTTATAAGTTTTACTATGCTCTTCATATAAATGCAATATCCTATTCAGATCGGTACACTATATCAGATAGAAATTAATTTTGAAATGCACAAAAACACTCATTTATACAAAAGATACAATGACCAGGTAGGATTTTGTTATATATACAGTCTAGATGCTGAAATGCTCCTATCGTTTAGCCTCACTCTTCGCTGAGCATCAGAATAAACAAGCTTACGCGCTCAACAAGTAAAATAACAAAAATTGAAAGTAATACAATATTAAACTAGTGTTATTACATAATTGTGTGCGACATTAGACTGGATATTCCAACAGTTTATGGGCCCAGTCATCTAATAAGAAAATAAATAAAGAAAATCTTGCACTATTAAATAAATAATAAAAAACAATACATTGAGAAATGTTTGGCAAGTAAAAAAAAAAAGTTTGAAAACAAAAAAAAAACAAGTATGAGGTTCTAGTCGGGAGTTCCCCACCCTGAATCCTCTTATTCAAACACCAAATGCAGCTCGAGCTACGCGCTCGTTTGTAGTAATAAAGATAAATTAAAAAAAAATTTTTCCTTGAACTTGCAACTAACCGCACTACTTGCCTCCGTTTCTACTCAACAGCTACAGCAGCCACAAAAAAAAAAAGTTTCCTAGACAGAGTTCGAACCCGTGACTGACGGCAACACTTGCTACGCCTCTACTCAACAGCCACACCAATAATTAAGTGTTATTGAGCAAAAAACAAGTAAGAGGTTCTAGTCGGGATTTCCCGACTAGGGGATAGCCTGAACCCTTTTCTTCCAACATCAAATGCATATATATATATATTCTATGTTGGAAGCTATATGTCAAGTTTGGCGACTCTAGCTCTAATTATTTACCAAAATTGCTAAAAAAACCGGATATCGATATCGATTTTTATCGGTTGCTTGGAAACGGAGTAAGTTATCGATTAACTCGATCTGCGCGGAAACTAGGAGCATCTACATCTAAAATTTCAAGTCTCCAGCTCTTATAAGTTCTGAGATCCTTTGGCTCATACATACCGACGGACGGACGGACGGACAGACAGACGGACATGGCTGGATCGACTCGGCTATTGATGCTGATCAAGAATATATATACTTTATGGGGTCGGAGATGCTTCCTTCTGCTTGTTACATACATTTGGATTTTGCACAAATACAATATACACTTATACCCATTTCAATGGGTTCAGGGTATAAAAACTGATCAAAATAGCAGCACAGAAATCATATTGTACTATAGAATATTTGTGTATTCTCAAAGAGTCAATTGCATTAAAATTGTGGCTTAAGTTGGTGTGCAATATTGTTGGCAATTAACTTGATTTATAGCTCTGCGGTGGTAGCGGGAACGTGGCGATAGTTATAAAATGAAGCATACTTGATATATATATATATAATATTCTAGAAGCAACATATCTAGTTTGGTGACTCTAGATCTTAATGTAAATTGGGTAATTTACACACAAAACAGAATTTGGATATCGATAGCTTGGAAACGGAGTAAGTTATCGATAATCGGAGAAAAACTCGATCTGCGCAGGCACTAGGACGACCTTATAGGTTGTGATATCCATGCGTTCATTCATACGGACATGCACTTTGCAGCTCAAGTGGTCAAGATATACACAATATATGTATGCCTTCTGCATACATATGTATACACCAATATACTCACACATAAATATAAGACATAGATATAAGCATTGCATGTTTCGGGTTAGCTGAACCCAGCAGGAATATATAAGATTTATTCTCAATAAAGCAAAACAACGGAACAGATGCTCTTATCCAAAGCGCTCTCGTCTTTTACTATCGAACCTATTACAGAGGTAGTCGTTATCGAATACAAGGTCAAGTGTTATATTCAAATGATTCGAAATTTGATTTGAAACAACGAAAGATCAAGCATGCAGCTTATAAAATCGTGCTGTGTTGAGGGCACCAGATAATTTTCGGCAGTGAATAATGACCAAGAGATGTTCGGAAAATTAAAATCACCCAACATAAATAGAAATAGTAATATGTTTCATATAAACTTGAATATCAGAAGAAGGAGGGACATAAGAGCATGTAATATATTCCGTGTAGGAAAAGACACTTTAACTGAGACAATCTCAGCGTCAGTAGGCGTACTAAAACAGAAGAGTTGTGACTGGAGAGTGGCTTTAACGGCAATTAACACCCCAGCACTTCAAGTCGGCCGATCATTTCTATGCCAAATAAAATTATTCGAAAAAACCTCAAAATCAGATATGGTTGAATTTAACCATGTTTCTGAAAATGCTATTTTATTCGAGTCGAAGGAAGTGCTGGCCATGTAGAGATTTTTAAGCTTTGTAATGAGACCTCTGACATTCTAATAATGAATAAAGATTTGGTCAGAAGATGAAGTTAGTTTTTTGGGGCAGAAATGGTACCCTGTATTGAAGGGACTGGAAGGGTGACAGGCTGGTTACGCTTTTTAGGCTTGAACACGTGAACAATCATGTGTGGAGGCCAAAATTTGGGATCACAAATGATTTGGAACATATCATGTGAAATATTTATTTTGAATAATATTTCACGAGCGGTGGAGAAATTAAATTGACACGCTAGCAGAAGATATTCTAGCAATATAGGCGTCAATGTCTCTGAAGTGGTGTCCGACTAAAGTCGAGACACAAAAACTTGCCTACGAGGGGCAACAACCGTTAAAGTAGGCGCTGATGGGGCTGCAGGTAATACAGGAGTTTAGTCTACCTTTGCGGCTAGGACCGACGGGGCTGAGGCATTTTGGATAACTGGGACAGGTTCAGGTACGGACCCTACTAGGACTACTACAGGGGTTGAAACAGGGGTAATTGGGTAGTCGGTCGGAGAAGGCGATAAAGACAACATTGGAGATAAATCCAAGTTGCTAGGTAGGGGCAAGAAAGGCGGAGGTGTCTGAACAGACGTATAGGACAATTGCAAAAGTTGAGGCTCCAACCTGCGATTGGTTGAAGACTCGAATTTGTATTTGCCAAGCAACTCAAAACTCGACCCAAAATTACTCGAGAGCTACTTAGCCCCATTATTCAATTTTATGAATTGATTTCTCACAGAACTATACATTCTGGAGAGATCAATTTGCTTGTCGATGCATTCTGGGCACGCCCAACGCAAGCCGCCGCAGCCCTCCTGGCAAAAGCAGCGATCTTGTCGCAATCACGCCCAGTGAGACCTGCACACTTAGCATGCATCATATTCTGCACACGCAATTCTAACCAATTGCGGCAGTGCAGAATCATCAGCCTGTTTGAGCGTGCAAGGTTTCTTACAGCACAATATAATTATTATAATGCTAGTTGCAAGAGCGCAGAGCAAAACGAAAAAACAAAAATGGAGCAAGTAAACACTCAAAAAACAATTATTCGTACACAAACAATAGCAAAATCGAGAGCGCGATGCACAAGAAATATGCAGCAGTAAACACACGCATAGACAAGTGTGTGTACAGGGGAGCACCAAAGCAATAGAATCAACACAGGCAATAACAACAACATGGAACTCACGCCGCGTTTTATAAATGCAATAATTAACAGACAACAATTTGCACAATTTATAAAAGCTTTTTAAATAAAGCACCAACAATGATAAATGTAGAAATAACAAGTAAGAGGTTCTAGTCGCGACCTCCCGACTAGGGATACCCAGAACCCTCCTCTTCCAACACCAAATGCATACATATATTCTATTTTAGAAGCTAAATATCAAGTTTGGTGACTCTAGCTCTTTATATTTACCAAAATTGCCCAAAAAACAGGATATCCATATCGATTTTTATCGATTGCTTGGAAACGGAGTAAATTATCAATTATCGGAAACAAACTCGATCTGCGCGGGAGCTAGGAGCACCTACATCTAAAATTTCACGGACGGACGGACGGACAGACAGGCGGACACGTCTTACACTTCCTTTCAACTTTACCTTCTACTTATGATGGAGTCGTAACTGCCATTGAAACTTTGTTAATTGATCCCAGCATTTATCAAAAATCGCTTACTTGATTACGGGATCAAACTTCAGAATGCTAGTGAAGATACGAGCAGTACAATATTGTTTTTTATTTTAAATCAAAATTTAAGCCCAGGCACATATTCAAAACATCGAAATACACAAGCCCAAGCAGCAAGTGCACAACCCATCGGAGGTTTTGCATTTTATTGAGACAGCAGGCTATGAATTATAAAGATAAAAGTAAGGTCTCATTCATATTGGATTCTGGAACGTCAAACCGTATGATAAATAGTGTAAATCTGTTTGTGGAATATATTATCCTGGAAACACCAATTGAGATTGCTTTTCCAAAATTTGGAGAGTACATTTATGCTACTGCTAATGGTACAGTAAAACTAAAAAGTAATCTTGGTGAAAATATTATTCTGGATAATATGCTTTTTTGCAAAGACATCCCACACAAGTTGCTGTCGGTGCCAAAGATGCAGGATGCTGGTATGACAGCTGACTTCAACTCAACTGGTATAAAAGTCTTTAAGAACGGACAAGGCGTTTTGGAAGCTGTGCGTCTAACGAATGCTCCCATGGTTGAATTCAAGATAAGCCATAGAGTATTTGCAACTGAATCTAAAACAAATTGAGAGATTGGGACACATTAGTAAAAGGGTCGACTCTGTCGAAAGGATTACTGGACAAAACCAACTACACAGATGCTTAAACAATAACAAATCCAAGCCATATAATAAATAAGGAAGAAACTATTATAATATAATATGAAATTACATTTGACTAAGCTAAATTTAAATTACACCAAGTCGATATAACCATTTCCGTCTGTCCGTCTGTCTGTTTCTATGCGAACTAGTCCCTCAGCTTTAAAGCTATCCATATAAAACTTTGCAAAAGTCCCTCTTTCTGTTGCACGCTGCACTATACTATATAGCTGTCATAGGAACAATTGTACGAAAATTAACTTGTATGAAAAAACATTTTGTTTCTCAAGATATTTTGACCAAGCTCAGCATTTATTAGTTTTACTTAGTTTATTCCTCATATATATATATATATATATATATATTTATATATGTTTTTAAGATATCTTGAACAAACTCGGCATTTATTAGTTTTACTCTCCTCATATATAGGCAGAATAATATTAAGATCGGACCATTATATCATAAAGCTGCCATACGATCGGTCGAAAATTAAGTTTTATAAAAAAACATTTTGTTTTTCAAGATATTATTATTAATTTAACTATACTCCTCATATATAGGCAAAATCATATTAAGATCGGACGACTATATCATATAGCTGCCATAGGAACGATCAATCGAATATTAAGTTGTTTGAAAAATATGTTGTTTTTAAGATCTTTTGACCAAACTCGGCATTTATTAGTTTTACTATACTCCTCATATATAGGCAGAATAATATTAAGATCGGACCATTATATCATAAAGCTGCCATACGATCGGTCAAAAATTAAGTTGTATAAAAAACATTTTGTTTTTCAAGATATTATTATTAATTTAACTATACTCCTCATATATAGGCAAAATCATATTAAGGTCGTACCATTATATCATATACCTGCCATAGGAACGATCGGTCGAAAATTAAGTTGTTGTATGGAAAATTTTTTTGTCATTCAAGATATTTTGATTAAATACGGTATTTAAACATTTCACTATGCTCCCTTCATTTTTGCAAAATCTTCTTTACATCTGGCTACTATATCATATATCTGCCATAGAACGATCTTTCGAAAACTAGGTTCTTGATTAAAAATCGTTTTGTTTATCAAGATATATTGACCAAACTCGTCCTTAACTATTCCCCGGGCTTCTTAGATACGGGCAAAGCACTATAAGCATTATGAAAAGGTTGGGTCTGAGAGGGTATTAGATCTTCGGCGTGCCGAAGATAGCCTTTTTTTTTCGTTATTATTATCTTTGAGATTATTATGTGGTTCCACATACTGGTTTTACGCCATGTGTAGCATCCTGTGGAATTTAATTTTAATCTTAATAAATTTAAATCGTCTGTGATGCTTTCTTTGTTAAAATAATATAAGTTCTCTTACCTGTATAGAAAATGAGTTCATTTCCTTAGTCGTTTGCTTTTATATTGAGTAAAATATTTTTTTCAACAGGCGCACCTTAAAGCAGCCCATCGAGAATTCCAATATTAAAAACCGATTAGCTGAAACTCAAAAAGCCAATGAAGTACTTAAACGTATGTTATCGCACATGCCGACAGTGAAAGTAAAACATAAACTTGTTGTGCAACAGGTATGGCCGAATTTTATGATAATATCGGACTTATATATGTTCTTAATCCATTAGCGTATTAATCGTCAAATGGCCAAAAAGCTAAAAACTCTGGCGGCGGAAAGATCCCTTGATGAGGTCGAACTAAATGTTCGGCAATGTACTCTTAAAAAATATGTAGAACAACTTAATGGGATGAGGGAATTGGCTCTCACATATGCCACAAACACAGATGGTGTTGAAATTGGAAATAATATATTAATGGCAAATGATGAAGAAATTAAGATTATGACCATCGAGAAACAGAATTTCATAGAATCTGATCCATACTCTGAAGCTGGTATCAGCTTTTGTATAACACTTCGTTAATATGTGAAAGAGCTTAAAAGAAGAACTATAAACTATTTATAAGGGATAACATTGTTAAAATTGTTATTTTCTTTAATAAAGGTAGGTTATAGTTAACATATTATTACAGAAGGAAGTAAAGATATTATTATATGAAAGGAATTAAAATATAAATCAGAATAAGAACACCATAATTATCTCAGTAATCATAGACCAATCGTAATTGTCATAAAATGTCAAACAAGTATATTAACTAAGGTCAAAATGCGAAGAAGAATTTACTTTTTATTTTAATTTTCTTGGTTTGATCCATTAATATTCATTCAATAAAATTAAAACCTTTTTAAACAAATGTGTATCATAAATTAGTACGTTGATATTTATTAATTATTATTATATATTATAAAAAAATATGGGGTATTAATTGTCGTTAAAACCACACTCCAGTAAAAAGTTTTCTGCTTTAAAACGCCTACTAATGCTGAGGCTGACTACCTCAAAACACATTCACGTTTCTTCTGGTGTTCCTCAAGGTAAAAATCTTGACCTTTACTCTTAAAAACAAGTATGAGGTTCTAGTCGGGAGTTCCCCACCCTGAATCCTCTTATTCAAACACCAAATGCAGCTCGAGCTACGCGCTCGTTTGTAGTAATAAAGATAAATTAAAAAAAAATTTTTCCTTGAACTTGCAACTAACCGCACTACTTGCCTCCGTTTCTACTCAACAGCTACAGCAGCCAAGAAAATTTCCTAGACAGGGTTCGAACTTGCGACTGACGGCAACACTTGCTACGGCTCTACTCAACAGCCACACCAATAATAAGGTGTTATTGAGCAAAAAACAAGTAAGAGGTTCTAGTCGGGAGTTTCCGACTAGGGGTTACCCTGAACCCTCTTCTTCCAACATCAAATGCATATATATATATATATATTCTATGTTGGAAGCTATATGTCAAGTTTGGCAACTCTAGCTCTTATTATTTACCAAAATTGCCCAAAAAACCGGATATCGATATAGATTTTTATCTCATTGCTTGGAAACGGAGTAAGTTATCGATTAACTCGATCTGCGCGGGAACTAGGAGCATCTACATCTAAAATTTCAAGTCTCTAGATCTTATAGGTTCTGAGATCCTTGCGTTCATACATACGGACGGACGGACAGACAGACAGACGGACTTGGCTAGATCGACTCGGCTATTGACGCTGATCAATAATATATATACTTTATGGGGTCGGAGATGCTTCCTTCTGCCTGTTACATACATTTGGATTTTGCACAAATACAATAAACCCTTATACCCATTTTTAATGGGTTCAGGGTATAATTACTACCACCATTAATTTAAATATTTTTATACCGACTTTAAACCCTCTAAATGACTACACATATTACGTCATTTCTTTAAAAAGGGAGGTGTAGTATAACTACCCTGCCAGCCAATACAAATCAAAATGTATAACAGTAAATACATACATTGTGACACTCAGTCATAATAATCATAAATATACAAATACGCAAAAGACCACACATAAACATATAAACACACCAGCGCATATGTCATACGATCCACCGCTTATATACATGCCGATCGTAGCGTGTGGGAATGCTGAGCATGCACTTTGCAGCTCAAGTGGTCAAGATATACCTTCTGCATACATATGTATTTACCAAATTTCTTACACATAAATATAAGACATAGATATAATCATTGCATGTTTCGGGTTAGCTGAACCCAGCAGGAATATATAAGATTTATTCTAAATAAAGCAAAACAACGGAGCAGACGCTCCTAACCAAAACGTTCTCGTCTTTTACTATTGAACCTATTACAAAGGTAGTCGTTAACGAATACAAGGTCAAGTGTTCTATTCAAATGATTAGAAATTTGATTTGAAACAACGAAAGATCAAGCATGCAGCTTATAAAATCGCGCTGTGTTGAGGGCACCAGATAATTTTCGGCAGTGAATAATGACCAAGAGATGTTCAGAAAATTAAAATCACCCAACATAAATAGAAATAGTAATATGTTTCATATAAACTTGAATATCAGAAGAAGGAGGAAGGATAAGAGCATGTAATATATTCCGTGTAGGAAAAGACACTTTAGCTGAGACAATCTCAGCGTCAGTAGGTGTACTAAAACAGAAAAGTTGTGACTGGAGAGTGGCTTTAACGGCAATTAACACCCCACCTCTTCAAGTCGGCCGATCATTTCTATGCAAAATACAAATTTTCGAAAAATCCTCAAAATCAGAAATGGTTGAATTTAACCATGTTTCTGAAAATGCTATTTTATTCGAGTCGAAGGAAGTGCTGGCCATGTAGAGATTTTTAAGCTTTGTAATGAGACCTCTGACATTCTAATAATGAATAAAGATTTGGTCAGAAGATGAAGTTAGTTTTTTGGGGCAGAAATGGTACCCTGTATTGAAGGGACTGGAAGGGTGACAGGCTGGTTACGCTTTTTATACCCTGAACCCATTAAAAATGGGTATAAGGGTATAAATTAAGTCTTCCGTCGTGACTTCGTTGTCTGGCGACGATGTGTGGTTGGTCGGACGGTGGTGACTTCTTCTCTTTGTGAGGTGGTGATGAATTCAACAGATGGTTCTTCTCCTTGTGAGGTGGTGATGAATCCAACAGGTGATTCTTCTCCTTGTGAGGTGGTGATGAATCCAACAGGTGACTATTGGAGCGATGTGATTAGGTTGTGGGAACTTTCCCAGTTGCCTGTCTTGGACGTGGTCAACTATGATTGATAACACAAATAATGTTTATTGACGGCAATGCCGAAGTTTAATCATTCAGTCTTATAATGTTGCGATCTAGATTGAGACTGAAGGCTACAGAAATGTTCCAGCTTAAGTTTGCCCTTGAAGCCAATGCATTACGCCATACGCTAGAGTCGGCATGCCGACTCAGAATTCTTGCGCAAGCAGCACGGGTGTCCGTTTTCAGTTGCTGTGCGCAGAACTCTTGGCAGCGGGTCAGCATTGTTTACAAGAATACTACTTTGTTGCTGAGGGCAACCAAAATGCTTAAGGCTGTGTGTTGTTGTATTTTTTGCTGAGGGCAACCAAATACTTATGATTGTGTATTGCGTACTTAGAAATAACAATGTATGACTGTGAGAGTGTATCTTATATGTTAAGTGTTAACTACCCCCCCCCTCAGGATGATGGCCGTCCTCGGTCATATTAAAGTTGTCCAAAGCCTTCTGTATCCTTAATGTATCTCGCTTTCTCCTTAGTGCCTTAAAAAGGACGAATGAGCCAATTAGTCCGACGTTCAGGACCGTACCAACCGCGAACCAGAATTTAGGCGAGCCAGCCGCAATTACCTCCTCCTTGAAATCTCGAATTGATTGCAAGTTGTTCATGTTCATACGATGCAGGAGTGGTATGCTTAGTGCCTGGTCATGTCCGATGATGTGTAGGAGCGGTGACCTCACGGTGCCAGGCTCCTTGCTTGGTGATTTGCGCAAGTTTACAAATTCTGTGCCATTGATAGCTGCAGACAGTTCGAAAATTATCAGGAAGGTTCCTGAGACGGTTGCCTCTGCGCCATCATCTGTTCGGACGCGCGCTGTCGCTTCGTTGATAAACACGACGCCGTCGTCTACAGGCATTATCGCTTTCAGGTGGCTAGGTTGAGTGTGGCAGTTGGCGATGTTTCCCGCGTGAAGGGAGCTAGCACAGGTTTCGCGCCGTGCTCGTTCGCAGAAGGTGTTATGCGTAGTTACGGTGCATCCAGTAACTGCAAAGGTATCCTTTTCGCATTCCGCCAACGTGTCTTCGTCGAGTCGCAGAATGGTTTGTTGGTGTGAAACGGGGTAGACGGAGACCTTTTGGCACCTAATCCCAACTTTAGGGTAGGCTATTAATATGTGGATAATATTCTCGGACTGAAGGACCTTGATCTTAGAAGCTTCTATTAAGCTAACTATTGGGGTATCTTGTTCGATAAGTGATTTCAGATCGGTATGATCAAGGATAGTAGGATTTACTATTTTTGCTTTTGCCAACGTTATGGTGAGTATTAAATTTTGAATTTCTGTGTTCAGTATTCTATTTCTTGCCAACACTGTCTCGAATAAATGAGGAGTGTCAACCAAATCGCCTTTGCGGGAACTGATAATTTTATTGATAGTGTCCGTCAGTCTGTTTATTTGTTTTTGAGTTTCGGAGTTTAATAGTATCTGTTTGGAGTTAGCCTACACCAACTGCGTCTCTGTAACGCGGACCCTTAGGAAATCTGAAGCATCAGGGGTGCCAGCAACAACCTTCAAGGCAGTGCCTAAGAAATCGAGGCTTCGTGCAAATCTGTGATGCACTTGAAGAACGGACAACAATGTTCTAAGGTGATCTGTATCTACGTCTAGTAGTTTGCGCATATGCGACTGTGGAAAGGAATTGGACAGTTTTTCCGTCTCGTCTACCATACTAACAAATTCAGAAATGTTACTTGAGTGCGTCAAGTAGCTACGTTGATCGAACACCAGTACTTCCCCGTCTAAGACCGGAATGTAGTTGGCATGCGAGAAGTCGGTGATCCGAGCATTTACCGCTGCTAGTGCCACAAGCAAAGTGAGTGCAAACCTGAAATGGACGAATAATATAAGACGGTGTTCTAACTCTAAGTTGGCTTACTAGCTAATTGTGGAGGAAAACTTATTTCAGGTTGTCCTTATGTACCACCCTCCCCTTAATGAGGACAGACGTTCCCAGGTCTGCTTTTGTTCTGAGCATAAGGGAGTTAACTTGTTCCCTAGCCTCTTGTTGTTCTTCTGGAACACCTTTTCTCCTACCTCGAAAACGCGGTTTTGCCTGGATGCATTGCACCTTTTGATATTGTCTTGCTGTGCCTTAATTAGCCTGTCTTTGACGTTCTCGCGACGATCATAAGCTGCGGCATGGACGACCTCAATTGGTTTCTCGCGGGTTACTGAGTGCAAACTTTTGTTGTACTCTATCGTAGCCTTTAAGATTAATTCTGTAGTGTCGCTGATTTTCTTGTCTAACTTGAGGCATCTCGCAATTTCGGTCAGGGTGCTATGAAAGCGCTCCACCTGGCCGTTTGAGGTGCTGTGAAGCGGAGCCGCATTCACAATGCAAATGCCGTAGGCGTTTCGGAGCATCGAAGTGATGGTCTCGGAATTGAAGGCCGCCTCGTTATCGCAATAAATTGTCTTGGTTGCGGGGAAAAGGTTAACAATTTGCAGTAGAGGGCTTGTGACATCGATTATCGTTCTGGATAATATCTGTTGGACGACTGCAAATTTGGAGAATTTGTCTATGCAGGTCAAGAACTGTTTCTTGTCTGTCGAGAAAATGTCAATATGCAACATTTCGCCAGTATAACTTGGTATAGGCGTTTCCCCGAGTTCTTGTTTCTTCGGGTGCCTATCGTACTTGGCTTTAGTGCAGACCCTGCAGTTTGCAACCACTTCTTTAGCCAAACTGGCCATATTGGGAAAATAATAGTCACGAAGTACTTGTTTAATGTTTTCCTGAGCTGCTCTGTGCGCTCGATTGTGCTCGGCAGTGATGAATTCTAATTGCTCGTTTTTGTCCGTTATATTTTGCACAAGATTTTTACAATGCCAGAATTGGGTGGCAGGGAAATGCAAAATCAGGTCGTGTTGGAAACTTGCCAACGTGGGAAGATCGCAATGTATTGCATTAACGACTCCACAATTCGCAACTTCTTTGAGAGTTTTGAGAATTGTGCACTTGTCAGTGTAACTGATCAAGTGGCGTGTTTTGCTGCGAAACAGCATCAAGTTTCGATTTAGCGGAAAACGCGATTCCTCTAGGACAATCTGGTTCCTAAAGCAATTCAAAGGTTTGTCTGTTGTCTTGACCGTGTAAGTCAGGGAAAGTTCGCTGTGAATGGTTGCAGCGTCCGAACGGGGCCCATCTTGCAGAGCATTAATGATTTGCCTTGAAAGGGCATCCGCCACCAGATTCTCTTTGCCCGGTTTATAAAACATTTTGGCATTGTGCTGGTCAATGTAAGATTTCCATCTTTTAATCTTGGAATACGTGTTCTTGTCCAACACAGCGAACGTGAGCGGCTGGTGGTCCGTGAAAATGTTAATTTCCCTAGAACCGTACAGAAAGTTCTGCAGTCTGCCTAAAGCCCACACAATGGCCAGCAATTCTCTTTCGCTAGTGGCATAGTTTTTTTCGGCCTGTTTTAAGCCGCGAGAAATCATTGTTATTGGCCTATTGCCTTGGGAAAGAACCGCGCCTATTCCACTGGCCGAATCATCAGTGGTTAAATCGAACGGTTTCTGGAAGTCTGGATACATTAACATGACATCTTCTGATGCCAAAATACTCCGCAGACGGTGAAATGCATCACTTTGAACTTCATTAAATTCAACAGGGATTTTCTTTGATACGTGCCTACTAACTGAACCATTTTCCCCTTTAAGTATGTCCGATATCGGACGCGCTATAGCGGCAAAGTCCTTAATAAAGACCCTATAGTAGCTGGCTAACCCCAAGAAGGACCTAACGCTGTAGACACTCTTTGGCTCAGGGAATTCCTGAACGGCTTTAACTTTTTTGGGATCGGATGTTGCTCCGTCTTTGGTTACAATGAAACCCAGGAATTCGATACTTTCCTTGAAGTATCGAGTCTTTTCAGGGCCTACACGCATGTTGGCGTCGATTAGACATTTTAACACACTGTTAATGTGTTGAAGGTGCTCCGTTTTGTTTTTAGAAAAAATTTATGACGTCGTCTACATAGAAAGCAAATCTTTCCTATATGTTCCCTCAGGATATCGTCTATTGCCCTTTGGAATACGCTGCTTGCATTTCGCAGGCCGAATGGTAGGCGATAGAACTCGTACTTGACGCTGCTGAACTGAAAACGAAGTCTTTTCGCGGTCATGCTTCGCAAGGTAGATTTGGTAGATGGTACCCAGACTTTAAGTCGAGGGTAGTGAAGTATTCCGGCTTTCCTAGATTTGCTAAGATCATGGGGATGCTCGGCATGGGGTAACGGTTCGGTATGGTTTTTTCGTTCAGTTTCCTGAAGTCGATTACCAACCTTTTTTTGGGTTACCGTATGAGTTAGTGCCTTTTTATCAACCACCCATGTTGGGCTGTTTTAAGGCGATCTGGAGGGCCTGATTATGCCATCGTCCAGTAATTGTTTGACTTCTTTGTTTATGAAGTCAGAAACACCCATGAGACTCGGGTATCTTGAATACACAGGCTCGTTGTCTACTGTTCGGATTGTAGCGATGACAGCAGTATTAAAAGGGAGAGCTTCATCTGCATTTGAGAAGGCTCTTTTGTTTCTGAGTATCATGTCCCTAAACTCTTTCTTTACGGAAGGGGGGACTACGATGTCGTTGACATCGGTGAAGTTCACATCAGCACATTGATAGTACTGGAGTTTTTCGGATGTACTCTGGTATTCCAGAGTGTTTTTTGCCAAGTTCAATTTGACTCCGGCTTGTGTTAGCAAGTCGAAGCCTATGATGGCGTCGAAAGAACTTAGGGTATCAAGGAGTAAAAACGGGGAAGTATGTTGGAAAATATTCATCAAGCATTTGCGCTTGATTTCGATAGACCCGTGGATCGAGTTTACCGAGAATGACTTGGCGACCGGCGTTATGGTCTTTAGCTCTGTTAAGGGCTTCACATAATTTTTTTGCCGCGCCAGTGTCATTCAACATCTTCAGACTTCTCCCAGCCAACCGTCGTTCAATGTACGGAAGCCGGGAGTGTTCCCTAAAAAATTAATCGAGTCGTCACCAGGTGCGTACTCGTTCTCACTCTCTAGTTCTTCAATTGCCTCTTTGGCCGCTTTCTCGAATTCTGTTACGGCTTCTTTGGAATCTGATTGTACGACATTGTTAACGCGTTGTCGTCTTTGACCTGTTGAACTGTCTGACGAATTCTTGAGTTTTGGTGCGTTGGACTCATTAGCCTGACGCTTGCTGTAGTCGGTTTTTTGTCTAAATCTGGAGGAAGAGTCAACTTCCATGGGCTGTGGAGCCTCGGTTTGATTGTCTTTAGGGGCCTGGGGCTTGGACCGCCCTTTTGGCGTTTCACAAAATGGGGATTTCTCTCCTGATTTTGCTCATCTTTGTTAAATCTGGTTTGTTTGCCTTGGGCACAGTTTTTGTTACTTTCAGCAATTTGCGCTCGGTCAGCGTAAGAGTTCGCGAACATGCTTCTCTCAATGCTAGCTTCTGCCTCTCTGGCAAGGGCCAGTGCGGATGGTAGATCTTTTGGTTGTGCAGGGAACACAACCGCTCTCAACGGCTTTCTAAGACTGGAGATAAAGGCGTGCAAGGCGTCGTCTCTGACCTCCCGGATGAGCAAATCGGCGCCTTCTTGGTCGTGAGACATTACAATTTTGTTAGTTACGAGCGTGAGTTTCTTTTCGACGTCATCGAAGTATTGCATCAGGGACATTTCGCTACCGCTTGGTAGTGTGCAGTGCTCTTTGGATAGTTCTTGAATAGTTCGTATGCGTAGATGGCTGCTTGCCTCCACGCTACATACTCATCCTGTACGCCGGAGAAATCCGGCACAGATTTAATAATGTCTAAGGGAATATCGCATTTGGCGTTAGGATCGACGGATATTTTCTCGTATGTGACGATTTGCGGCGCTTCCACCTGCAAACTCTGTACTTGTGAAGCTAAAGCGGTTATTTGTGCTTGAAACTGATTTTGTTGTTGCGCTAAAGCTTTCCTGATGGCACCCTCAATAAGAGTCTGAACTTAAGCCGGCTCCATTTCTTCAGTTACAACGGTATCTGCAGGAGTAGGATCTACTGAGCAATTGATTTCCCCCTCTCAGCTATCGTCACTATTATATTCAACTTTTACCTCCCTATACTTCCAACTCATTGGCTTATGGTTGGCACTTTTCAAAACTTAGGCCGATCGAGAAAGATCGGCAGGTAAAACTGTTGGCAATAACGGAAACTGGTGTATCTTGGGGTATGCAATATATAAGGAACGCTGGTAAAAGTATGCAACAATTTTTAGTAAAAGTATACAACAATTTTTATAAAAGTATGCAATGATTTAAAGGAATGAAATGCTGGCAGAAGAAAGCAGCAATATTTGGAGGACTACGATGGTCTCACCCAATAGATCTCCCAGATCGATTTATATAGTTGACACTGTAAATTTGTATATAAGACTTACCAGTAGAATAAGTAGATTGTAAATATTCATACAAATTTAATTTAAGTTGTTCCAGATAATAACAGAAAAATTAAAATAAAGCTAAACTTAATAATAATAATAAAAACACTTTTTATTTTTTATAAAAATCACACGTATCGGTACGTGGCGTTCGTGAATAATTTCTTCAAAACTGAAATCACTTATGAACTTATTGGTTGGGCGCCAATTAAGTCTTCCGTCGTGACTTCGTTATCTAGCGACGATGTGTGGTTGGTCCGACGGTGGTGACTTCTTCTCTTTGTGAGGTGGTGATGAATTCAACAGGTGATTCTTCTCCTTGTGAGGTGGTGATGAATCCAACAGGTGATTCTTCTCCTTGTGAGGTGGTGATGAATCCAACAGGTGACTATTGGAACGATGTGATTAGGTTGTGGGAACTTTCCCAGTTGCCCGTCTTGGACGAGGTCAACTATGATTGATAACACAAATAATGTTTATTGACGGCAATGTCGGAGTTTAATCATTCACTGAAGGCTACAGAAATGTTCCAGCTTAAGTTTGCCCTGTGAAGCCAATGCATCACGCCATACGCTAGAGTCGGCATGCCGACTCAGAATTCTTGCGCAAGCAGCACGGGTGTCCGTTTTCAGTTGCCTTGCGCAGAACTCTTGGCAGCGGGTCAGCATTGTTTACTAGAATACTACTTTGCTGCTGAGGGCAACCAAAATGCTTAAGGCTGTGTGTTGTTGTATTTGTTGCTGAGGGCAACCAAATACTTATGATTGTGTGTTGCGTACTTAGAAATAACAATGTATGACTGTGAGAGTGTATCTTATATGTTTAGTTGTTAACTTATATTGTATTTGTGCAAAATCCAAATGTATGTAACAGGCAGAAGGAAGCATCTCCGCCCCATAAAGTATATGTCGCAGTGTGATAGGTCAAGAAGGCCGTGTCGCAGTGTGATTCCTAGTAATTGTACGCGGGTACATTCCTCAGTAGCATTCTGGGAATTCGGGGATTCGGGGAATTCCCTGCTTTTGCATTACTAGTTGATATTGAAGCACGGCAGCAGAGGCAGAGACGCTCCGAATCCCCGAATTCCCAGAATGCTACTGAGGAATGTACCCGCGTACAATTACTAGGAATCACACTGCGACACGGCCTTCTTGACCTATCACACTGCGACATATACTTTATGGGGCGGAGATGCTTCCTTCTGCCTGTTACATACATTTGGATTTTGCACAAATACAATATAAGTTAACAACTAAACATATAAGATACATATATAATGAAGTTCGATGGTAAGATACCAAGAGTCTTAAATAAGACAGACTTGGCTACATACACTCGACATGAGTGAGTTTACGACATGAGTGCGTAGGCTGACATGGTCAGTTGAGCTTGGGTATTTGAACCGAACCGGAACTCGCTGTGCAGCCGCGTCAATCATCAGAAGTATCAACATGGATGACATACCTTTGCCGCCGACAGACAAACCCCTGCCGCCGACATCAGAAGTGGGATTAGCTCCGCCAAAAGAGGACAGCTCTAACTTATTAAGGGCAGCCTTAGAAGAGCAAAATCGTAATCTAATGGAAATAATAAAATCCATGCAGGCACCAAGAGCACCGGCAATAGACGGGAGAGCACTCCACGTCACTCTACCCAAGTTTTGTCCTGACACCGCTGGAGCAGATGCATCAGCTTGGTGTACTACAGTGGACCTAATCTTCGCGGATAATGCTCTCGAAGGCAGTGCGCTTGTGATTGCGTTAAGCAAAGCATTAGAAGGCAGTGCATCGCAATGGCTGGCCCAAATATGCTTCGCTGGCATCACATGGCCGCAGTTTAAGGAACTCTTCATCCAACGGTTCGTGGGCATTGAGACAACTTCTGCCATACTGATGAACATTTTGAACGGACGTCCCAAAACTGGAGAGAGTTTTGCTGAGTACGGCATTCGCATAGTCACCCTATTGCTCTCTAAGTGGAAGGCAAAGAATTTGGAGGAGATTGCTGTATCAGTAGCGTTAGCCCACATGGCTCAAATTGATAATAATTTGTTGCGTTGGCTGTTTACAACGAATGTGACGACTCGTAATGAGCTGCAGCAGCAGCTACAGGCTTACGCTTTCAAGAAGCGTAACAACGAGGAGGACGGATATTCGACTGGTCCAAATAAGAAGAAAACAAGAATGCAGTCGCAGGTGAAGTGCCATTTTTGTGGAAAGGCTGGCCACAAATATGCAGAATGCCGCTCTCGAATGGGAAAAGCATCAGCCCCAACAGAAAGGAGTTATAGCGTGAGCCGAATGCTCATTGGTCAAGGAGAGTGTTGCGGAAAAACTCAACGGAAAACGATTTCACAATATTGTAACTTTAAATGGCATAAGTAACGATTCAATTTGTAGCACCTTGCAAGTTCTGAGTAATATTAATATTGAACAATATTGTTTAGAAGTTTTATTACATGTGGTTATGGACATTTTTTATTATTAAGTTTAGCTTTATTTTAATTTTTCTGTTATTATCTGGAACAACTTAAATTAAATTTGTATGAATATTTACAATATACTTATTCTACTGGTAAGTCTTATATACAAATTTACAGTGTCAACTATATAAATCGATCTGGGAGATCTATTGGGTGAGACCTTCGTAGTCTCCTCCGCGTTCGGAGTCCTCCAATTCTGCGCCTATTCAGAAGACGCCTAGCCAGTCGATTAGGATGACTTCTCAGTCGCGCTATATAATTTGCGGCCTGTATATTTATTATGTCCCCGACTTTGGGCACTCCTAAGTCTTTTTCCAAGTCGGAGGTTCTCATATACCAGGGGGCACCAGACAGATATCGGAGCGTTTTGCTTGGAGCACCCTGATTTTTGAAAGACTGGACTTTGCAGCAATGCCATATACCTGGATACCATAACGCCAGGCGGGAGCTATGCAGGATTTATAAATGGTGACTTTATTTTTCAAAGATAGCGCATTTCTACTGTTCAGAAGCCATCTTAGTTTTCCTAATCTGTTCTTTAGGGTTACTGAAACACTTGTGAAAGAAAGAAAACTCCCGGACACATGTCCCTCCGTAGCGCATAGGTCACATTGGCGCATTTATTTAAATTAATGCCAATATTCCAGCGCTTGGCCCACATTTTAAATTGGTGGAGATATTGCTGCAGGACGTCGGTAGCTTCGTAGACACATTCGTTTCTTGACAAGATGGCTGTGTCATCTGCAAAAGTGGCGATTGTAAGGTCGTGGGGGTCCGCGACTTCAATTGTAGAGCCAGTGGGCATATCGTAGGTAAAGAGGGTGTAGAGCGTGGGCCCTAGCACACTCCCTTGAGGAACGCCAGCCCCGATGGCCTTCATGTTGGACTCAACTCCATCGAGTACTACCGAAAATGACCGGTTTGTCAAATAACTCTGCACAATTGAATATAGTTGAGGTGGCAGTAAGGGCTTAATTTTGCAGAGTAGCCCATCATGCCAGACTCTGTCGAAGGCTTGTTTTATGTCTAAGTACGCTGCCACTACGTACTCTTTGGCTTCGAAACCCTCGAGAATAAAATTCACCACCCTATTTAGCTGTTCCGGTGTGCCATGAGATTTTCGGAACCCAAACTGAAAGGGGGAATTTTTTCTTTAATTCTGTCCAAAGACAGCAGTCTCGTAAGCAGACAACGTTCGAATAGTTTTCCGATCGTGGGCAACAAACTAATAGGCCTGTATGAGTCTAGGGACGAGGGGCTCATTCCAGCCTTATAGATCATGCATATTCTCGCCTTTTTCCATTGGCTTGGAACATGCCCCAATCTCAATACCGCATTAAAGATTAACACTAAAAATAGGACTGCTCTGACCGGCAATGCTTTTAGTGTTATGTTGTCGATGCCATCATCGCCAGGAGCTTTTCTTGTCTTAAGTGCTGCTATGTGGTCTGATACTTCGTTGACAGTGATTGGAGCAACTGGGAGGCTTAGCTGGCCTGGGCTCTCCAGTGTGAGTTGAACCCTTCTGTTCATGCTTGCCGAACTTGTATTAAAAGGCTTGAAGCGATCCTCCAAGTCTTCGGCAAATGCATCAGCCCATTCCTTTGGGGATCTGGCCCAAGATCCATCAGGCTTTCTGATCGGAAATTTGGGGGACACTTGCTGTTTGTGCCTTCTCGTCAGTCTCCATAGGGAGTGACTTGAGGATTCATCTGGAGAAACATTTTCCAAACAACGGTCGGTTTCCCTTTGTCTATTCAGCTGCAGCAGCTTTTTGACACGGCTCGACACTCTACGGTAGATCCTGTCCACAATTGGATCTCCGGTTCGACAGTACTGCCTTCTAATCCTTCTCTTAATCAGCAGTAGTGTATGGATTGCTGGCGGAAGTCTCACTTGTGGTCGTGAGCTTTCTGATCGGCTTACTGGCGCAGAAATGAGGGCTGCCGAGTGAACCTTGTTCAGGAATAGCGCATATACATCTTCGATGTCTTCTGGTGCAAGTATTTCCAAGTTTAGGTCTAGAGTTTCCTCTAGATCTCGTCGAAAAGCAGCAATGTTGGCTCCAGGAGGCAGCAGACGACCTTTAATTGTTTTGCCCTTTGGAGTCGTAACCAACTACTAGTGGGATATGATCAGAGGATAGCTGAAACTCAGGCCTTATACTTAAGCCATCTGGGTGAAGTCCGTTATAAATAAAGAAGTCAATGGCACTCGGCGTGTAACTTTGGGCAAACGGGAAATGAGTGGCTTGCCCAGTCGCTAGTATTTCAGATGATGAATTTTGCACCGCGTCCAGTAAGCAGGTGCATCTTGCGTTAGCTCTAAAGCAACCCCAGCATCTGTTTTTGGCGTTAAAATCGCCTCCTATAAGGAACATTCTTCCTAGTCCGCTAAAAAGTTGCTGGAATTCCATTGCTGACCACGACAGTTGCGGCGGAAGATATGCCGAAGCAATGGTTAATTCACCCCTGCTAGTTGCAATCTGGATGCTGGCCATTTGCAATTTCTCCATCCTAACCGGTTCATTTTGGAAATATTCGATCTCCTGCTTAATAAGCACCGCCGCTCCTCCTCTTGCTCTATCGCTAGGATGATCCGCTTTGTGAATTTTGTAGCCTGGAATAAAGATGGATACACCGGTCTGAAGCCAGGTCTCTGTAATTAGCATCACGTCAATATTATGTTCAGTTAGGAAGTGCTTAAGCTCCTCCACATGCCCAGAGATACCACGGGCATTCCACAATCCGAGGCTTAGTGAACTGTGCATCATTTTTTGGCGTTCAATAGACTCAGACACATTTGTTTTAGGAACTGATTCGTCTCCTGAAGTTCCTTAAACATAGCTTGTAGAGTGTCGACTTTCACAGTGAGTGCTTCTATTGCAGCCTCCAGCCTTGAACTATTGTGGGGTGGGGTATCTTGGTGCTTGGGGTAGGGTTCCTAATTGACGTCTCTTTATTGAACTTTTCCAGCCCAGTACGCAGAGTATCGGCGTACGAAATATTTCCTCGCACTAAGGTTGCTGGAATGTGTTGCTGACGGTCTTTTTTGCCACTGACATTACTTTTAAATCCTAGACTTACTTTTGGTCTTCTTTCTTGCGTTCTAGCTTTGAACACATTGCATCCCTTATGCCAAGCCTCATGGTTTCCACCGCAGTTGATACAGCAAAGATTCTCAACCAAGGTTTCTTTGCATTGAGCTGTTGGATGATTTTGAGCACACTTTCCACAGGTATAAGGCCTCATACAGTAGTTTTTTGTATGTCCAAAACCTTGGCATCTGTGGCACAGGATGGCATTCAAATTTTTCTTTGGTATTTCAACCAAGACTCTTTGTCGCCCTATTTGCTTGATTTTCAGCGCATCCTTATTATTAGGCTCGCGAGCCAAATCAATGAAAAATAAATTATTTTGTATTAGTTCCTCAATAGCTTCACCGTTTTCCTGTTGTTGGGCCTTACGAGGACGAGGATTGTGGATACGAAGGACATTGTGTCCATATCGCATAAACTCCTCTTTAATGCTATCTTCATGGGTGGTGCTAGCCAAATTGCGGACGATAAGCCTGAAGGCCTTGTCTTCCTTCAGTTGGTATGTAAAGTGATGTGCATTATTTTCTTTGAGAAACTGTACTAGGCTTCGATATGAATTCGAGTTTTCAACTTGAACTCTTACTTTTCCTTGTGTTCCAACGTGGAGGGTATAACTATCTGACCCAATGACTGTATCAAGCTCTGCCTCCATCTGGGTCACATTGTTTACATTTTCAATGAAGATAGGGGGTGGCTTCCTGGATCTGGGTACTCTGGCTTCTTTTTCCGCATTCAGCTCTACTTCCATCTCTTCTGCCAGTGCCTCGGCATGGGCTATTTCCTCCTCTGTAGGATCATCGTTTTCTTCATTATCCAGTATTGCAAATTGGTTTTTTGAGTTTATTGGGATCTCCTTTAGACGTCTGTCCATCGATATCTGAGATGCAATTAACCTCCCTTTTTTACCATTTGCTTTCGGAAAGCTTGAAGGCAGCTTACGTTTTATTTTGGTCGTCATCCAGCTGAGTGATTTCACTGATGACTTTCCTAGTTCATTGATATTATTTTCTGATGCGCCTGCAATTACACTTTTGTAGTTAATATTTGGGATGGTGCACACTCCTCCACTTGAAGTTGTGACAGTGTAGGTAGACGCGTAGATGGAGTTTGTCGACGTCAATGTGCATGTCGTTGCTGCAAGCTTGCTACTACTGCACTTAATTGCAGTATTTGAAGCACTTACAGTATTTAGGGAAATCATTTCACGAATTTCCGCAGGTGTAGCGCCAGCAATTCTCATCATTTTAGCGAATTCTGGTCGCAGCTCTCTCGGTTGAGAGGGCGTGGATGCACTAACATCCATTCCCAATGTTGTTTGGCTCAATGTTGTTTTTTTCTTATTAATTTTTCACGAAAATTATAAATTTAATGGTACACAATTTTTATTTTTTTTTTTTTTTGATGAAAATTTACCTCTGCGTTTGACAAGCAGTGTTGTAAAAGTGGTTATGGACAAATATTTGAAGCATGAATTGTTGATTGGCAGTGAGGTTTTAAGCCAGGGCTTTGGTGTATCAATTGATGCAGATAAATTTTGCTTTTATAAGACAAAAAGAGTAAATGTTCTGAGTCTAGTGAATATGAAGAAATCATAAATTCTGATACCAATTTAAATGATTCTGATAAGACGATATTGAACAATATGTTGAGATGTCACTCTGATAGGTTTATCGACTGAATTCCAATGACTCGTGTGACGACAGGCCAATTAGAAATTAGGCTAATAGATCCACAAAAGATCGTGCAAAATTGATGAATTGCTTACATCAAAAATTATTTGTCCCAGCTGTTCACCATTCGCTAGTCCCATGATGCTGGTTAAGAAGAAAAATGGCACAGATCGTCTTTGTGTAGATTACCGCGTTTTAAATGACAATACAATTACCAATAAATATCCTTTGCCTCTTATTTCGGATCAAATAGCTCGTCTTCGTGGTGCAAGGTACTTTTCGTGTATAGATATGGCAAGTGGATTTTACCAAATCCCAGTACACCCAGATTCCATCGAGCGAACGGCTTTCGTTACACCTGATGGACAGTACGAATTCTTAACCATGCCCTTTGGTCTGAAGAACGCACCTTCTGTGTTTCAGCGTGCAATAATAAAAGCCCTGGGTCCGTTGGCACACACATTCGCAATTGTTTACATTGACGATGTTATGGTAGTAGCTAAAACAAAAGATAAAGCGTTAGAACGACTAGAGATAGTGTTGGACACCTTAAGTAAAGCCGGATTTTCATTTAATATAACGAAATGTTTCTTTAAACTAAAATCGAGTACCTTGGGTTTGAAATAACGAATGGAGAAATTCGGCCAAATGCACGAAAGATCCAGGCATTGATAGGGTTGCCACCTCCGGAAACTGTAACTCAATTACGACAGTTCATTGGTTTAGCTTCTTATTTTCGGCAATTCATTCCAAAATTTTCCGAAATATTAAAACCATTGTACATGCTTACTTCAAAGAATATTGCTAATTTTGTCTGGTTATCAGAGCATGAACAAATACGTTTGAAAATAATAGGTGTATTGATACAGGCCCCAGTATTAACTATATTTGATCCACAATATCTAATAGAATTGCACACAGATGCCAGCTCCATTGGTTACGGGGCGATATTGTTACATAAAATCGAAAATAATCCTATGTAGTGGAGTATTATAGCAAATGTACTTCTCCGGCTAAATCAAAATACCAATCGTACGAACTTTAGCAGTTGTCAATGCTATGAAGCATTTTAGGCATTATTTACAAGGTCGTAAATTTGTCGTTTACACAGATTGTAACTCTTTAAAGGCCAGTCGCACCAAAATGGAATTAACACCGAGAGTGCATAGATGATGGGGGTTTCTACAGTCATTTGATTTCGATCTCGAATATAGAAAAGGCGAGCGAATGGCGCATGTCGATTTCCTTTCCCGAAATCCACTGTCAAAGGGAAATAAGTGTGCGGATAAAATAATTGAGAAGCGTATTAATCTTACTGAAGTGACCGACAATTGGTTGGTGTCGGAACAGCAGTGTGATCCTGAAATAACCAATATTTCATCCAAGTTACGCAATAACGAGTTACCGGAAAATTTAAACACAACATAGAAAAATACAGAGAAATGGTAAAACAAGGTGCTTGCCGGTAATTCCAAGGGCGTTTAGGTGGGCAGTGATCAACCATGTACATGAATCTGTTATGCATTTGGGATGGGAAAAAACATTGGATAAGGTATATGGATATTACTGGTTCGAGAATATGTACAAGTATGTACGTAGATTTGTGAAAAATTGTATCACGTGCAAACTAGCAAAACCCCCAAATGGAAAGGTCCAGGCAGAATTGCATCCAATTCCTAAGATAGAGATACCATGGCACACAGTACACATCGACATAACGGGTAAAATGAGTGGCAAAAACGACTTGAAGGAATACGTCATTGTTTTAATAGATGCCTTCACCAAGTTTGTTTATTTTTACCATACACTGAATATAGACACTGAAAGTTGTATTAGAGCTGTGAAATCGGTTGTGGCGCTATTTGGGTTGCCAACTAGAATTATAGCGGACCAAGGTCGTTGTTTTGCTAGCTCAGGCTTTCGCAATTTCTGTTCCGCTCAAAAGGTTCAACTGCATTTGATCGCTACCGGAGCTAGTAGGGCAAATGGACAGGTTGAACGCATGATGAGCCCACTTAAGACAATGCTGAAACGGGTCAGAGATCATGGCAGGATGCATTGGCTGAAGTACAACTGGCCATGAATTGTACTGCAAATCGAGTCACCAAGTTTAGCGCTTTAGAGCTATTAATAGGAAAAGAAGCTAGGCCTTTTGGTTTATTGTCAATAAACGAAGAAGACAATGATGTAGATAGAGAACAGATTAGAATTCAAGCCAAGGAAAACATGGAAAATAATGCAAGATATGACAAACAAGATTTGACAAAATAAGGCAAAGATTATGAAGCATAACGTAGGTGATCTTGTTTTACTGAAAAACGAAGAACGGCATCAGACAAAGCTTGACCCTAAATTTAAAGGTCCATTTGAGGTGATCAAAGTCTTAGGCGGCGATCGATATGAACTAAAATCATTGGTTAATAAGCGAACGTATAAATATTCACATGAGTGGCTAAGAGCGCTACCAAGCAGACAAATATTTAACGAATTAAACGAAGAATTCGATGGCCTAAGTGATGGCGATTCCCAGGAGAGGAACGAACCAATCGACAGCGTTAGTAAGCGTGCGTCTGTGTCCCAAGAGGGGAATTGAGGACCGCACCATAATAGCTGTCTCACAGGGATGAGAAGTGTTATGGCGGGGGTCAAGGTTATTGGGTGTAAGTGTGTACACCAAATTAAATTGAGATACTGAGAGACAAATCTAACTTATCAAAAATCTTAATTATTGGAAAATTCTGATAAGAATTAAATGATATGAATAAGATCATGAAGTTGAAAAAGTATTATGTTTGTAAACAAAAGGAAATTGTGTTTCCTAGATAAGAAAAATTGTCAGTTAATGTTTGTGTAAGCGGCTCTGTAAGTTTGTAAATTGTAAGAGAAAATAATGTTATTAAAAACAAGAGATATCATAATTTAAAGAGTCTGGTATGTGACTTGGACATGGGTGGTGGATGTAGCACACGAGGACGTGTGATAGGTCAGGAAGGCAGTGTCGCAGTGTGATAGGTCAGGAAGGCCGTGTCGCAGTGTGATTCCTAGTAATTGTACGCGGGGACATTCCTCAGTAGCATTCTGGGAATTCGGGGAATTCCCTGCTTTTGCTTTACTAGCTGATATTGAACGAAAGCACGGCAGCAGAGGCAGAGACGCTCTGCTGCTGAGTGAGGTTCTATGGTAAGATACCAAGAGTCTTGAGTAAGACAGAGATGGCTACATACACTCGACATGAGTGAGTTTACGACATGAGTGCGTAGGCTGACATGGTCATTTGAGCTTGGGTATTTGAACCGATCGGAACTCGCTGTGCAGCCGCGTCAATCATCAGAAGTATCAACATGGATGACATACCTTTGCCGCCGACAGACATACCCCTGCCGCCGACATATATATATTCTTGATCAGCATCAATAGCCGAGTCGATCTAGCCATGTCCGTCTGTCTGTCCGTCCATCCGTCCGTCCGTCCGTCCGTCCGTCAGTATGTATGAGTCAAAGGATCTCAGAACCTATAAGAGCTAGAGACTGAAATTTTAGATGTAGATGCTCCTAGTTCCCGCGCAGATAGAGTTTGTTTCCGATAATCGATAACTTACTGCGTTTCCAAGCAATCGATCAAATTCGATATCGACACCCTGTTTTTTTAGCAAATTCAGTAAATAATAAGAGCTAGAGCCACCAAACATGATATGTTGCTTCTAGAATATTATAGATATTTCAAGTATCTTTCATTTCATACCTATCGCCACCTCCCCGCTACCACCACAGAGCTATAAATCAAGCTATTAATCCAACTTTTATTGCCAACCAATTTATACCACAATTTAAATGCAATTGATTTTTTCAGAATACACAAATATTCTATGGTACAATAAGATATACTGTAGAAAATTTCATAAAGATCGGTTAAGAAAAACCAAAGTTATATGCAACTGCGCAATTGAATGGGGCAGCAGCTTTAAAAATTTCTGTATACATGTGCACACACACATTCATGCGCGTCTGCTTCGCATTCTAATAGCATGGCAATTGCATATTTTTTTTGTAATGTTATTTTTCATTTTTATCATAAGTACTTACTTGTTGGTGTGGCTGCTGAGTAGAGGCATAGCTTTATGCGGTCTGTCGCAAGTTCGAGCCCTACCGGGGAAAATATTATTTTTTTTTTTTGCTGGTGTGGCTGTTGAGTAGAGTCGGCAGTAAGTAATTCGGTCAGTTGCAAATTCGAGCCCTGCCAAGGGCACTTTTTTTTATTAATTTATTTGGTGTTGGAATAAGGGTTCAGGGTATCCAATAGTCGGGAGCTCCCGACTAGAACCTCTTACTTGTTAGGCTTGAACTCGTGAACAAAATTTGGGATCACAAATAATTTGGAACATTTCATGTGAAACATTTATTTTGAATGATGATATTTCACGAGGGGTGGAGAAATTAAATTGACACGATAGCAGAAGATTTGCTAGCAATATCAATCAGAAGTGGTGTCCGACTAAAGTCGAGACACAAAAACATGTCTACGAGGGGCAACAACCTTTAAAGTAGGCGCTGATGGGGTTGCAGGTAATAAAGGAGTTGGAGGACCTTAAGAGGCACTATGATTGTCTACCTTTGCGGCAGTGGGTCGGAGAAGGCGATAAAGACAACATTGGAGATAAATCCAAGTTCCTAGGTAGGGGCAAGAAAGGCGGAGGTATCTGAACAGACGTATAGGACAATTGCAAAAATTGAGGCTCTAACCGGCGAATCGTTGGAGATTCGAATTTGTATTTGCCAAGCAACTCAAAACACGAGTCAAAATTACTCGAGAGCTGCTTAGCCCCATTATTTAATTTTAAGAATTGATTTCTCACAGAATTATGCATTCTGGGCACGCCCAGCGCAAGCCGCGCAATCACGCCCAGTGAGACCAGCACATTTAGCATGCATCATATTCTCACACAGCCAGCAATTAATAAATTGCGGCAGTGCAGAATCATCGCCCTGCTTGAACGTGCAAGGTTTCTTATAGCACAATATAATTATTATAGGCGTATGCTAGTTACGAGAGCGCAGAGCAAAACGAAAACGGTGCACAAAAATAGAGCAAGTAAATACTCAAAAAACAATTATTCGCACACAAACAATAGCTATAGCAATAAAAAGAGATATATGATAAAATATATTAGATCACAAATATGCCTTCCAAAATAGTTTGATGTATCGACAGAAAATAACGGAAAAAGTTTCTACCTACCCACCGCCATAGAAGAAAGCACATATACATAGCCCAGCGTACGATACAATCTGAATTAAAATTATAGTTATGTGTGTGCATTTTGGTGTATGTTGGCTCATTTGTTTCATTTTGCGTTTTCAGTTTATTAAATGTCTTTAATAGCTGTGTTTTTCAATGATGTTGCTTAAATTTTAAAATAAACAAGTAAGAGGTTCTAGTCCGAAGCTCCCGACTAGGGAATACCCTCTCCCTCCCTCCCTGAACCCTCTTCTTCCAACTATAAATATATGTATATATATACATATATATATATATATATATATATATATATCTATTTTAGAAGCTATATGTCAAGTTTGGTGACTCTAGCTCTTATTATTTACCAAAATTGACCAAAAAACAGGATATCGACATACCTTTTTATCAATTGATTTGAAACGGAGGAAGTTATCGATTATCTAGGAGCATCTACATCTAAAATTTCAAGTCTCTAGCTCTTATAGGTTCTGAGATCCTTGTGTCCATACATACGGACGGACGGACGGACGGACAGACAGACGGACATGGCTAGATCGACTCGGCTTTTGATGCTGATCATGACAATATATACTTTATGTTTTTAAGATATTTTGACCAAACTCTGCGTTTATTAGTTTTACTGTACTCCTCATATATCATATAGCTGCCACAGGAACGATCGGTTGAAAATTAAGTTGTTGATTGAAAAATATGTTGTTTTTAAAATAGCTTGACCAAACTCGGCATTTATTAGTTTTACTATACTCCTCATATATATGCAAAATCCTATTAAGATCGGACCACTTATCATATAGCTGCCATAGGAGCGATCGGTCGAAAATTAAGTTGTATGAAAAAACATTTTGTTTTTAAGATATCTTGACCGCCTCCTCATCAGCGCTACTTTAACGGTTGTTGCCGAACACCAAAGTTGCATAGCGTTCAAATCGTCTTGCAGGCGAGAATGATGTAGGGGATTAGTGTATGATAGAAAAATTCTGCAAATTCGAAGTGTTTATTTCTTCAAAATAATTTAGAAATACCGGACAGTCTTGCAATGCCCCTGTAATTTTGTATATCAGACTTCCCACCTTTCGTGTGAAGAGGAAGGATATAAGATTCTTTCCAAAGATATGGAAAGACAGAAGTTTCAAGAGAAAGATTAAAACGCTTTAGCAATGGATAAAGAAAAGAAGAACTACACTCCTTGAGAAGACAACTAGGAATATTACCCGGCCCAGGAGAGTAAGAAGATTTTAAAGAGTTTATAGCTAATAGGAGAGAGGAGTGTGAAATAATGGGAAATATAGAACTAGCGGAAGAAATAGTATAAGGGTAAGAATTAGTATTAGGGCAGACTGAAGAGTAAGTTGATTGGAAAAAATTAGCAAAGAGGTTAGCAGAATCAGTGTCATTACTAGCTTTATCCATCCCAAGGAAAAAAGAAGATGGCAAACTTGAAGATTTACGCTTCAAGATAACAAAATTATAAAACTGTCTCGGATTTTGGGAAAATTGCCTTTTACAACGAGTTAGATAATTGTCATAGCATTGAGAATTAAGAAGAAAGAAGTTCGACTTAGCTATGGAATATTTAGCCAAGTACACGAACCAGACTTTTTAAACTTTTTAAAATATTTAGATTTTACATTTTTTAGATGTGATAATCTGGAAGGAAACCAGGGTGGTTTTGAAAAATTAGTCGAAGAAATTGACTTAGGAATACACACATCTAAGAGGGAGTTTAGGGTATATAAAAAAAAATTAATGGCACGAAATGAAATCATTACAATTGAGCATTGCAATCTCTTAAGTAGGGTGATAGACATCCTCAGGAAGAGATAAAGGAGGGGACCTAGATACATTAGAAATAAGGTAGTCGTTAACAAATATAAGGTGAAGCGTTCTATTCAAATGACTAGAAATTGAATTGATTTAAAATAACGAAAGATCAAGCATGCAGTCTATAAAATCGTGCTGTGCTGAGGGCACTAGATAATTATCATCAGGGAATAATGACAAAGAGATATTGGGCAAATTAAAAGCATCCAACACCATAAATAGGTCATTATCACGCACGTGTGAAGAAACTTCTTTAATACAAGTAATATGTTTCATATAGACTTGAATATCAGAAGAAGGAGGGATATAAGAGCATGTTATATATATATTCGGTGTAGGAAAAGACACCTTAACTGAGACAATCTCAGCTTCAGTAGGCGTACAAAAACAGAAAAGTTCTGACTGGAGAGTGGCTTTAACGGCAATTAACACCCCACCACCTCGAGTCAGCCGATCATTTCTATACAAAATAAAGTTATTCGATAAAACCTCAAAATCAAATATAGTTGTTTAACCATGTTTCTGAAAATGCTACTATATCGGAATTGAAGGAAGTGCTGGCCATGAAAAGATTTTTAAGTTCTAAAATGAGACCTCTAACATTCTGATAATGAATAAAGATTTGGTCAGAAGATAAAGCTAGTTTTTTGAGGCAGAAATAGTACCCTGTATTGAAGCGACTGGAAGGGTGACAGACTGGTTACGCTTTTAAGGCTTGAACTCGCGAACAATCATGTGTGGAGGCCAAAATTTGAGATCACAAATGATTGGGAACATATCTTGTGAATCATTTATTTTGAATGATGATATTTCACGAGGGGTGGGTAAATTAAATTTGGTTATTGACACGCTAGCAGAAAATTTGCTAACAATATAGGCTGCCAATGACTTAGAAGTGAAAACTTGCCTACGAGGGCAACAACCGTTAACGTAGGCGCTGATGGGGCTGCAGGTAATACCGGAGTTGGAGGAGCTAAAGAGGCACCATGACTGTTTTTAACAATCTGGGCAAGATTGCGCGCAGGTCTACCTTTGCGGCTAGGAGCTGACGGGGCTGAGGCAGCTTGGATAACTCGGACAGAAACAAATAATTGAAAACATTTAAATGTGGGTGAGTGTATTTACACAAGAGCTCTACGGGAAAACATTTTAAGAAAATAAAAGAACAATGCAAAAGGAATGTAAATTCAAAAATATTTTGGAAATTTCGTATGGAAATTTTTGTTCAGAACTGTATTATTTGTTAACGACTATAACATTTTTTTAGGGAATCTATGAAAAAGAGAAACCAGAAGAGATAGACGATGAATGTGCTAATACAGGGTGAGAGCAGCAAAAAGTATCATAGTGAAATTTCTTAGCGACCCATTTCTGTCATTTGCTGATAATGATAATTCTGGAAAGAAAATTTTAGAGAAGCTTGACTTGGTGTACGATCGTAAAAGTTTAGCTACGCAACTTTTCATACGGAGGAAGTCATTAACATTAAAATTATATGGCGAAACTCCACTTATGAGTCATTTTAATAGATTTGACGAATTGATGAATAAGTTAGTATCAGGAGCTAAAATTGAGAAGGTGACAAAAGGGTCACACTTACTTTCAACTTTACCTTCTACTTATGATGGGTCGTAACTGCCATTGTAATTTTTTCAATTGATCCTAGCATTTATCAAAAATCGCTTACTTGATCACGAGATCTAACTTCAGAATGCTAGTGAAGATACGAGCAGTACAATTTTGCAAGCTGTAGCTCAAAATGGCAATAAAACAAGACTGTTTCATTTTAAATGAATATTTAAGCCCAGGCACATATTCAATACTATTTTTGCGGCAAAAAGGGACATTTTAAAAATGAGTTTGCAAAACAACGAAAATTAACAGGCCCAAGCAGCAAGTGCACAACCCATCGGAGGTTTTGCATTTATGCTGAGGGTATGAATTATAAAAATAAAAGTAATGTCTCATTCATATTGGATTCTGGAGCCTCAAACCGTATGATAAATTTTGTAAATCTGTTTGTGGAATAAATTATCCTGCAAACACCAATTGTGATTGCTTTTGTAAACTTTGGAGAGTACTTTTATGCTACTGTTGATGGTACTGTAAAACTAAAAAGTAATCTTTCTGAAAAAATTACTCTAGAAAATGTGCTTTTTTGCAAAGACATCCCACACAAGTTGCTGTCGGTGCCAAAGATGCCGGATACTGGTTTGACAGGTGAGTTGAACTCAATTGGTATAAGTGTCTTTAAGAACGGACAAAGCGTTTTAAAAGGTATGCGTCTAACGAATGCTCCTATGGTTGAGTTCAAGATAAACCATAGAGTATGTTCAACTGAATCTAAAACAAATTAAAAGATTGAGAGATTGGGATACATTAGTAAAAGGGAAGATTTTAGAAACTGTGCAATCAGTACAGATTCGGTTCGAAAACTACACTTATGTAGTTTTTTTCGACCTAGTTATAGTTCTAATTCATCAACTATTTGAAATAAGATTTCTTTGATATTACTCTTTAGTAAGTATAAATAATTAATAAATAAATTCTTTGTACACAGCCTAAGCCGATGGCTTGTCCAAATCATCGTGCTACCAGTGAATAGTTTTAATATCCTTGCAGAGGGTATTATAATTTTATCGTGAGATGTGTAACGCATAGAAGGAGATATCTCCGACCCCATAAAGTATATATATTCTTGATCAGCATCATCACCCTCAGCCTTAAAGCTATCTATATAAAACTATGCAGAAGTCCCTCTTTCAAACCAGCTGGATCGCAACACTATATCGTAAAGCTGCCATAGGAACAATCGGACGAAATTTAAGTATGGTATGAAAAACATTTTCTTTTTCAAGATATCTTGACCAAACTTGGCATATATTAGTTTTACTATATTCCTCATATATATGAAAAATCCTATTAAAATCGCAACACTATATCATATAGCTGCCATATGAACGATCGGTTGAAAATTAAGTTGTTGAATGAAAAAAATTTTGTTTTTAAGATAGCCTGACCAAACTCGACATTTATCAGTTTTACTATACTCCTCATATATATGCAAAATCCTATTAAGATCGGACCCCTATATCATAAGTTGACATAGGAACGAACGGTCGAAAATTAAATTGTATGAAAAAAATTTTGTTTTTCAAGATATCTTCACCAACAAATAATACAACAAAAAAAATTGTTTTTGGATTGAAATTCAAAAGGAAAACAAAAAAAATAAAATTTAGTTTTTAAAACAACCCCTTTGGCTTCTTTTTGATCTTTTTATCTTATCGGTAATCGGTTTTTAATATTGGAATTTAAAGGGAGGAATTCTCAATGGACTGCTTTAAGGTGCGCCTGTTGATAAAAAATTTTACTCAATATAAAAGAAAACGACTAACGAAATTACACATTTTCTATACAGCTAAGAGAATTTATATTATTTTAAAATTAAATTCCACAGGAGGCTACACATGGCGTAAAACCAGTATGTGGAACCAAATAATAATCTCGAAGGTAGTAGTAACCAGGAAGGAAGGCTATCTTCGCCACGCCGAGGGACTAATACCCTTGCAGATCCAACCTTTTCACAATGCTTATAGTGCTTTGCCCGTATCTAAGAAGCACAGGAAAAATAGTTAAGGCCGAGTTTGGTCAGGATATCTTGATAACCAAAAAAGGTTTTTAATCAAGAACCTAGTTTTCGACCGATCGTTCCTATGGCAGACATATCATCATATATAGTAGTCCGATGTAAATAAGATTTTGCAAAAATGAAAGGAGCATAGTGAAATCTTTAAATGCCGTATTTAATCAAAATATCTTGAATGACAAACAAGTTTTCCATACAACAAATTAATTTTCGACAGATTCTTCCTAAGGCAGCAGCTATATGATATAGTGGTCCGATTTTAATATGACTTTGCCTATATATGAGGAGTATAGTAAAACTAATTATTAAAATGTACACAATTAAATAAAACACTTTGTTTGGTTTAGTCGTTTTTTAATTGACTTTTCTTACTTTAATTTACTTTTCTAGGTACGTTAACTTGTTTACTCTCTAAGGTTCAGAGAAGAGTGAGACTAAACTATAAAAGCATTTCAGCATCAAAACTGAAAATAACAAAAGCCAACTTGGTCATTGTACCTTTTGTATGAATGAGTGTTTGTGTGTATTTCAACACTCATTAATCCAACACGCCTCCTCAAAAGATACATTGACCTTTTTAATTATAATTGTAAATGTTACAATACAGTTTCTTATAAAAACAAGTTGTGCCTTCTGGGAACAATATTAATGATCCACATTTGTCCAGAAATAGTTCTTTTCAAAAAACTAATTCTAAAATTAAGGGAAACCCAAAAAACCTTAATCGGATCATGGCTTAATAAAAAATTATATAAAATTAAAAAAATATTTTATTGAACAAAATTTAGTTTGTGAGACCCAATTCATTTCTGAGAGTCACAAATCTGGTATATCGCCCACTTGGTGCTCAGTTGAAATATATTCAAGAGCGATTATTTTATTTTTAATTTGTTCTATTGAAAAATTATACTTTTTGTCGATGTGTTTCGATCTCTTGTGGCAAGTGAGATTTTTGGCTATACTAATACAACCTTTATTATCTTCTAGTATTCTGATTGGCCCTTTTAATTCGAATTTTTGTACTAGATATTAAAAATGTAAGCCATAGAACTTCTCTTACTGCTTCAAACAACACCATATATTCTGCTTCAGTAGAAGAAGCAGCCACTGAGTTCTAATTTTAATATATACCCAGTTTTACTTTTTCTATCAGTTTCACTCCCAGCCCAATCAGAATCAACATATCCGATTATAGTTTCTTTAAAATTTAAATTTCTTACGAATGTAAGTTTTAAATCAATAGCACGTTTTATATACCTCAATACTCTTTTAAGGCATTGCCATAACTCTTGATTAGTTTTATTTGTATATCTACTCAATATACTGATTGATATGTACATTAAGCAACCAAGTAGATTTCTACATGACGCATCACATTGAACATCACGTCTTTCTACTTTAATTCCTAGGAAATGGCTTATTTCACATAAGTCTGTCATCCTAAATCTACTCATTAAATATGACTTAAAATTACTCAATGAATCATAATGCTCAGTTGCAATCACTAAATCATCTACGTACAAAATATTTTTCGTATTCTCCCCTTTATCAAGAAGATAGATACATCGATCAACGGTTGAATTAACAAAGCCCATACCTTTTAAAGCTTTTTCAAAACACTTAAACCAACATCGTGATGCCTGCTTCAATCTATAAATTGACTTATTTAGTTTGCAGACTTTATCACTTTCATGTGATAAACCTGGAATACTCATTTAGATTTCTTCTTTTAAAATACAATGTAGAAATGCAATTTTCACATCCATATGGTTTACCTTTAGCTTAAATTGGTTTGCAATTGATAAAATGAATCTAAAGCTAGATATTCTTGCAACTGGAGCAAATGTCTCATCGTAGTCTATAAGATACTATTGTGTGAATCCTCGAGCTACTAGTCTGTAATTAACTATGTTTCTACCTTTTGGTTGGTTTACTAAATTCCATGTCTTATTATACAAATGAGAATCTAATTCTTCTTTAATGGCTTCTTCCCACTTAGTTCGGTCACTTCTATTCTTAATTTCAGCATATGTAACTGGAATACTATAAGTATAATTGTGCGCTTTTATTAAGCAACTGTTTAAAAATTTATATGAAACCTGTGGTCTATCTTTCAACCTTTCACTTCTTCTGACTACAATTTCCTTATTTGATTTCATACAAGACACTATATCCCCAACCATTTCAATTGGACTGGCAATTTCAGTTGATGTACTACTAGGCTGTTCTACTGATATTTCACTATCAGTTTTTCCTTCCGTACTCTCATTCCGGAAATATGACTCAATTTCATTCGAATCTTTGTTCGAAATTGATTGTAGATTATCCAGATCACTCTGGATATTTTCTACCCGTTCCATACTCTTGGTATCGAATCTTGAGTCCAACAGTCCTAGAATTTTTTTGTTATACCACTAGGCTGTTCATCTGATATTTTACTATCGATTTCTCTTCAGTACTCTCTTTCCGGATATGACTCTTACATGAGTCCAACAGTCCTAGATTTTCTTTTTTTTTTTCGTTGTACCACTAAGCTGTTCATCTGATATTTTACTATCAGATTTCTCTTCCGTACTTTCTTTCGGATATGATTCTTACATGAGTCCAACAGTCCTAGAAAAAGACCGTGCAAAATTGATGAATTGCTTACATCAAAAATTATTTGTCCCAGCTGTTCACCATTCGCTAGTCCCATGATGCTGGTTAAGAAGAAAAATGGCACAGATCGTCTTTGTGTAGATTACCGCGTTTTAAATGACAATACAATTACCGATAAATATCCTTTGCCTCTTATTTCGGATCAAATAGCTCGTCTTCGTGGTGCAAGGTACTTTTCGTGTATAGATATGGCAAGTGGATTTTACCAAATCCCAGTACACCCAGATTCCATCGAGCGAACGGCTTTCGTTACACCTGATGGACAGTACGAATTCTTAACCATGCCCTTTGGTCTGAAGAACGCACCTTCTGTGTTTCAGCGTGCAATAATAAAAGCCCTGGGTCCGTTGGCACACACATTCGTAATTGTTTACATTGACGATATTATGGTAGTAGCTAAAACAAAAGATAAAGCGTTAGAACGACTAGAGATAGTGTTGGACACCTTAAGTAAAGCCGGATTTTCATTTAATATAACGAAATGTTCGTTTCTTTAAACTAAAATCGAGTACCTTGGGTTTGAAATAACGAATGGAGAAATTCGGCCAAATGCACGAAAGATCCAGGCATTGATAGGGTTGCCACCTCCGGAAACTGTAACTCAATTACGACAGTTCATTGGTTTAGCTTCTTACTTTCGGCAATTCATTCCAAAATTTTCCGAAATATTAAAACCATTGTACATACTTACTACAAAGAATATTGCTAATTTTGTCTGGTTATCAGAGCATGAACAAATACGTTTGAAAATAATAGGTGTATTGATATAGGCCCCAGTATTAACTATATTTGATCCACAATATCTAATAGAATTGCACACAGATGCCAGCTCCATTGGTTACGGGGCGATATTGTTACATAAAATCGAAAATAAATCCTATGTAGTGGAGTATTATAGCAAATGTACTTCTCCGGCTAAATCAAATACCAATCGTACGAACTTTAGCAGTTGTCAATGCTATGAAGCATTTTAGGCATTATTTACAAGGTCGTAAATTTGTCGTTTACACAGATTGTAACTCTTTAAAGGCCAGTCGCACCAAAATGGAATTAACACCGAGAGTGCATAGATGATGGGGGTTTCTACAGTCATTTGATTTCGATCTCGAATATAGAAAAGGCGAGCGAATGGCGCATGTCGATTTCCTTTCCCGAAATCCACTGTCAGAAGGAAATAAGTGTGTGGATAAAATAATTGAGAAGCGTATTAATGTTACTGAAGTGACCGACAATTGGTTGGTTTCGGAACAGCAGCGCGATCCTGAAATAACCAATATTTCATCCAAGTTACGCAATAACGAGTTACCGGAAAATTTAAACACAACATAGAAAAATACAGAGAAATGGTAAAACAAGGTGCTTGCCGGTAATTCCAAGGGCGTTTAGGTGGGCAGTGATCAACCATGTACATGAATCTGTTATGCATTTGGGATGGGAAAAAACATTGGATAAGGTATATGGATATTAATGGTTCGAGAATATGTACAAGTATGTACGTAGATTTGTGGAAAATTGTATCACGTGCAAACTAGCAAAACCCCCAAATGGAAAGGTCCAGGCAGAATTGCATCCAATTCCTAAGATAGAGATACCATGGCACACAGTACACATCGACATAACGGGTAAAATGAGTGGCAAAAACGACTTAAAGGAATACGTCATTGTTTTAATAGATGCCTTCACCAAGTTTGTTTATTTTTACCATACACTGAATATAGACACTGAAAGTTGTATTAGAGCTGTGAAATCGGTTGTGGCGCTATTTGGGTTGCCAACTAGAATTATAGCGGACCAAGGTCGTTGTTTTGCTAGCTCAGGCTTTCGCAATTTCTGTTCCGCTCAAAAGGTTCAACTGCGTTTGATCGCTACCGGAGCTAGTAGGGCAAATGGACAGGTTGAACGTATGATGAGCCCACTTAAGACAATGCTGAAACGGGTCAGAGATCATGGCAGGATGCATTGGCTGAAGTACAACTGGCCATGAATTGTACTGCAAATCGAGTCACCAAGTTTAGCGCTTTAGAGCTATTAATAGGAAAAGAAGCTAGGCCTTTTGGTTTATTGTCAATAAACGAAGAAGACAATGATGTAGATAGAGAACAGATTAGAATTCAAGCCAAGGAAAACATGGAAAATAATGCAAGATATGACAAACAAAGATTTGACAAAAATAAGGCAAAGATTATGAAGCATAACGTAGGTGATCATGTTTTACTGAAAAACGAAGAACGGCATCAGACAAAGCTTGACCCTAAATTTAAAGGTCCATTTGAGGTGATCAAAGTCTTAGACGGCGATCGATATGAACTAAAATCATTGGTTAATAAGCGAACGTATAAATATTCACATGAGTGGCTAAGAGCGCTACCAAGCAGACAAATATTTAACGAATTAAACGAAGAATTCGATGGCCTAAGTGATGGCGATTCCCAGGAGAGGAACGAACCAATCGACAGCGTTAGTAAGCGTGCGTCTGTGTCCCAAGAGGGGAATTGAGGACCGCACCATAATAGCTGTCTCACAGGGATGAGAAGTGTTATGGCGGGGGTCAAGGTGATTGGGTGTAAGTGTGTACACCAAATTAAAATGAGATACTGAGAGACAAATCTAAGTTATCAAAAATCTTAATTATTGGAAAATTCTGATAAGAATTAAATGATATGAATAAGATCATGAAGTTGAAAAAGTATTATGTTTGTAAACAAAAGGAAATTGTGTTTCCTAGATAAGAAAAATTGTCAGTTAATGTTTGTGTAAGCGGCTCTGTAAGTTTGTAAATTGTAAGAGAAAATAATGTTATTAAAAACAAGAGATATCATAATTTAAAGAGTCTGGTATGTGACTTGGACATGGGTGGTGGATGTAGCACACGAGGACGTGTGATAGGTCAGGAAGGCCGTGTCGCAGTGTGATAGGTCAGGAAGGCCGTGTCGCAGTGTGATTCCTAGTAATTGTACGCGGGGACATTCCTCAGTAGCATTCTGGGAATTCGGGGATTCGGGGAATTCCCTGCTTTTGCTTTACTAGCTGATATTGAACGAAAGCACGGCAGCAGAGGCAGAGACGCTCTGCTGCTGAGTGAGGTTCTATGGTAAGATACCAAGAGTCTTGAGTAAGACAGAGATGGCTACATACACTCGACATGAGTGAGTTTACGACATGAGTGCGTAGGCTGACATGGTCAGTTGAGCTTGGGTATTTGAACCGATCGGAACTCGCTGTGCAGCCGCGTCAATCATCAGAAGTATCAACATGGATGACATACCTTTGCCGCCGACAGACATACCCCTGCCGCCGACATATATATATTCTTGATCAGCATCAATATCCGAGTCGATCTAGCCATGTCCGTCTGTCTGTCCGTCCGTCCGTCCGTCCGTCAGTATGTATGAGTCAAAGGATCTCAGAACCTATAAGAGCTAGAGACTGAAATTTTAGATGTAGATGCTCCTAGTTCCCGCGCAGATAGAGTTTCGATAACTTACTGCGTTTCCAAGCAATCGATCAAATTCGATATCGACACCCTGTTTTTTTAGCAAATTCAGTAAATAATAAGAGCTAGAGCCACCAAACATGATATGTTGCTTCTAGAATATTATAGATATTTCAAGTATTTCAACCACCACAGAGCTATAAATCAAGCTATTAATCCAACTTTTATTGCCAACCAATTTATACCACAATTTAAATGCAATTGATTTTTTCAGAATACACAAATATTCTATGGTACAATAAGATATACTGTAGAAAATTTCATAAAGATCGGTTAAGAAAAACCAAAGTTATATGCAACTGCGCAATTGCGGCAGCAGCTTTAAAAAAATATTTTATTGAACAAAATTTAGTTTTTGAGACCCAATTCATTTCTGAGAGTCACAAATCTGGTATATCGGCCACTTGGTGCTCAGTTGAAATATATTCAAGAGCGATTATTTTATTTTTAATTTGTTCTATTGAAAAATTATACTTTTTGTCGATGTGTTTCGATCTTTTGTGGCAAGTGAGATTTTTGGCTATACTAATACAACCTTTATTATCTTCTAGTATTCTGATTGGCCCTTTTAATTCGAACTTTTGTACTAGATATTAAAAATGTAAGCCATAGAACTTCTCTTACTGCTACAAACAACGCCATATATTCTGCTTCAGTAGAAGAAGCAGCCACTGAGTTCTAATTTTAATATATACCCAGTTGTACTTTTTCTATCAGTTTCACTCCCAGCCCAATCAGAATCAACATATCCGATTATAGTTTCTTTAAAATTTAAATTTCTTACGAATGTAAGTTTTAAATCAATAGCACCTTTTATATACCTCAATACTCTTTTAAGGCATTGCCATAACTCTTGATTAGTTTTATTTGTATATCTACTCAATATACTGATTGATATGTACATTAAGCAACCAAGTAGATTTCTACATGACGCATCACATTGAACATCACGTCTTTCTACTTTAATTCCTAGGAAATGGCTTATTTCACATAAGTCTGTCATCCTAAATCTACTCATTAAATATGACTTAAAATTACTCAATAAATCATAATGCTCAGTTGCAATCACTAAATCATCTACGTACAAAATATTTTTCGTATTCTCCCCTTTATCAAGAAGATAGATACATCGATCAACGGTTGAATTAACAAAGCCCATACCTTTTAAAGCTTTTTCAAAACACTTAAACCAACATCGTGATGCCTGCTTCAATCTATAAATTGACTTATTTAGTTTGCAGACTATATCACTTTCATGTGATAAACCTGGAATACTCATTTAGATTTCTTCTTTTAAAATACCATGTAGAAATGCAGTTTTCACATCCATATGGTGTACCTTTAGCTTAAATTGGTTTGCAATTGATAAAATGAATCTAAAGCTAGATATTCTTGCAACTGGAGCAAATGTCTCATCGTAGTCTATAAGATACTATTGTGTGAATCCTCGAGCTACTAGTCTGTAATTAACTATGTTTCTACCTTTTGGTTGGTTTACTAAATTCCATGTCTTATTATACAAATGAGAATCTAATTCTTCTTTAATGGCTTCTTCCCACTTAGTTCGGTCACTTCTATTCTTAATTTCAGCATATGTAACTGGAATACTATAAGTATAATTGTGCGCTTTTATTAAGCAACTGTTTAAAAATTTATATGAAACCTGTGGTCTATCTTTCAACCTTTCACTTCTTCTGACTACAATTTCCTTATTTGATTTCATACAAGACACTATAGCCCCAACCATTTCAGTTGGACTGGCATTTTCAGTTGATGTACTACTAGGCTGTTCTACTGATATTTCACTATCAGTTTTTCCTTCCGTACTCTCATTCCGGAAATATGACTCAATTTCATTCGAATCTTTGTTCGAAATTGATTGTAGATTATCCAGATCACTCTGGATATTTTCTACCCGTTCCATACTCTTGGTATCGAATCTTGAGTCCAACAGTCCTAGAATTTTTTTGTTATACCACTAGGCTGTTCATCTGATATTTTACTATCGATTTCTCTTCAGTACTCTCTTTCCGGATATGACTCTTACATGAGTCCAACAGTCCTAGATTTTCTTTTTTTTTTTCGTTGTACCACTAAGCTGTTCATCTGATATTTTACTATCAGATTTCTCTTCCGTACTTTCTTTCGGATATGATTCTTACATGAGTCCAACAGTCCTAGAAAAAGACCGTGCAAAATTGATGAATTGCTTACATCAAAAATTATTTGTCCCAGCTGTTCACCATTCGCTAGTCCCATGATGCTGGTTAAGAAGAAAACTGGCACAGATCGTCTTTGTGTAGATTACCGCGTTTTAAATGACAATACAATTACCGATAAATATCCTTTGCCTCTTATTTCGGATCAAATAGCTCGTCTTCGTGGTGCAAGGTACTTTTCGTGTATAGATATGGCAAGTGGATTTTACCAAATCCCAGTACACCCAGATTCCATCGAGCGAACGGCTTTCGTTACACCTGATGGACAGTACGAATTCTTAACCATGCCCTTTGGTCTGAAGAACGCACCTTCTGTGTTTCAGCGTGCAATAATAAAAGCCCTGGGTCCGTTGGCACACACATTCGCAATTGTTTACATTGACGATATTATGGTAGTAGCTAAAACAAAAGATAAAGCGTTAGAACGACTAGAGATAGTGTTGGACACCTTAAGTAAAGCCGGATTTTCATTTAATATAACGAAATGTTCGTTTCTTTAAACTAAAATCGAGTACCTTGGGTTTGAAATAACGAATGGAGAAATTCGGCCAAATGCACGAAAGATCCAGGCATTGATAGGGTTGCCACCTCCGGAAACTGTAACTCAATTACGACAGTTCATTGGTTTAGCTTCTTACTTTCGGCAATTCATTCCAAAATTTTCCGAAATATTAAAACCATTGTACATACTTACTTCAAAGAATATTGCTAATTTTGTCTGGTTATCAGAGCATGAACAAATACGTTTGAAAATAATAGGTGTATTGATACAGGCCCCAGTATTAACTATATTTGATCCACAATATCTAATAGAATTGCACACAGATGCCAGCTCCATTGGTTACGGGGCGATATTGTTACATAAAATCGAAAATAAATCCTATGTAGTGGAGTATTATAGCAAATGTACTTCTCCGGCTAAATCAAAATACCAATCGTACGAACTTTAGCAGTTGTCAATGCTATGAAGCATTTTAGGCATTATTTACAAGGTCGTAAATTTGTCGTTTACACAGATTGTAACTCTTTAAAGGCCAGTCGCACCAAAATGGAATTAACACCGAGAGTGCATAGATGATGGGGGTTTCTACAGTCATTTGATTTCGATCTCGAATATAGAAAAGGCGAGCGAATGGCGCATGTCGATTTCCTTTCCCGAAATCCACTGTCAGAAGGAAATAAGTGTGCGGATAAAATAATTGAGAAGCGTATTAATCTTACTGAAGTGACCGACAATTGGTTGGTGTCGGAACAGCAGCGCGATCCTGAAATAACCAATATTTCATCCAAGTTACGCAATAACGAGTTACCGGAAAATTTAAACACAACATAGAAAAATACAGAGAAATGGTAAAACAAGGTGCTTGCCGGTAATTCCAAGGGCGTTTAGGTGGGCAGTGATCAACCATGTACATGAATCTGTTATGCATTTGGGATGGGAAAAAACATTGGATAAGTTATATGGATATTACTGGTTCGAGAATATGTACAAGTATGTACGTAGATTTGTGGAAAATTGTATCACGTGCAAACTAGCAAAACCCCCAAATGGAAAGGTCCAGGCAGAATTGCATCCAATTCCTAAGATAGAGATACCATGGCACACAGTACACATCGACATAACGGGTAAAATGAGTGGCAAAAACGACTTAAAGGAATACGTCATTGTTTTAATAGATGCCTTCACCAAGTTTGTTTATTTTTACCATACACTGAATATAGACACTGAAAGTTGTATTAGAGCTGTGAAATCGGTTGTGGCGCTATTTGGGTTGCCAACTAGAATTATAGCGGACCAAGGTCGTTGTTTTGCTAGCTCAGGCTTTCGCAATTTCTGTTCCGCTCAAAAGGTTCAACTGCGTTTGATCGCTACCGGAGCTAGTAGGGCAAATGGACAGGTTGAACGCATGATGAGCCCACTTAAGACAATGCTGAAACGGGTCAGAGATCATGGCAGGATGCATTGGCTGAAGTACAACTGGCCATGAATTGTACTGTAAATCGAGTCACCAAGTTTAGCGCTTTAGAGCTATTAATAGGAAAAGAAGCTAGGCCTTTTGGTTTATTGTCAATAAACGAAGAAGACAATGATGTAGATAGAGAACAGATTAGAATTCAAGCCAAGGAAAACATGGAAAATAATGCAAGATATGACAAACAAAGATTTGACAAAAATAAGGCAAAGATTATGAAGCATAACGTAGGTGATCATGTTTTACTGAAAAACGAAGAACGGCATCAGACAAAGCTTGACCCTAAATTTAAAGGTCCATTTGAGGTGATCAAAGTCTTAGACGGCGATCGATATGAACTAAAATCATTGGTTAATAAGCGAACGTATAAATATTCACATGAGTGGCTAAGAGCGCTACCAAGCAGACAAATATTTAACGAATTAAACGAAGAATTCGATGGCCTAAGTGATGGCGATTCCCAGGAGAGGAACGAACCAATCGACAGCGTTAGTAAGCGTGCGTCTGTGTCCCAAGAGGGGAATTGAGGACCGCACCATAATAGCTGTCTCACAGGGATGAGAAGTGTTATGGCGGGGGTCAAGGTGATTGGGTGTAAGTGTGTACACCAAATTAAATTGAGATACTGAGAGACAAATCTAAGTTATCAAAAATCTTAATTATTGGAAAATTCTGATAAGAATTAAATGATATGAATAAGATCATGAAGTTGAAAAAGTATTATGTTTGTAAACAAAAGGAAATTGTGTTTCCTAGATAAGAAAAATTGTCAGTTAATGTTTGTGTAAGCGGCTCTGTAAGTTTGTAAATTGTAAGAGAAAATAATGTTATTAAAAACAAGAGATATCATAATTTAAAGAGTCTGGTATGTGACTTGGACATGGGTGGTGGATGTAGCACACGAGGACGTGTGATAGGTCAGGAAGGCCGTGTCGCAGTGTGATAGGTCAGGAAGGCCGTGTCGCAGTGTGATTCCTAGTAATTGTACGCGGGGACATTCCTCAGTAGCATTCTGGGAATTCGGGGATTCGGGGAATTCCCTGCTTTTGCTTTACTAGCTGACATTGAACGAAAGCACGGCAGCAGAGGCAGAGACGCTCTGCTGCTGAGTGAGGTTCTATGGTAAGATACCAAGAGTCTTGAGTAAGACAGAGATGGCTACATACACTCGACATGAGTGAGTTTACGACATGAGTGCGTAGGCTGACATGGTCAGTTGAGCTTGGGTATTTGAACCGATCGGAACTCGCTGTGCAGCCGCGTCAATCATCAGAAGTATCAACATGGATGACATACCTTTGCCGCCGACAGACATTCCCCTGCCGCCGACATATATATATTCTTGATCAGCATCAATAGCCGAGTCGATCTAGCCATGTCCGTCTGTCTGTCCGTCCATCCGTCCGTCCGTCAGTATGTATGAGTCAAAGGATCTCAGAACCTATAAGAGCTAGAGACTGAAATTTTAGATGTAGATGCTCCTAGTTCCCGCGCAGATAGAGTTTCGATAACTTACTGCGTTTCCAAGCAATAGATCAAATTCGATATCGACACCCTGTTTTTTTAGCAAATTCAGTAAATAATAAGAGCTAGAGCCACCAAACATGATATGTTGCTTCTAGAATATTATAGATATTTCAAGTATCTTTCATTTCATACCTATCGCCACCTCCCCGCTACCACCGCAGAGCTATAAATCAAGCTATTAATCCAACTTTTATTGCCAACCAATTTATACCACAATTTAAATGCAATTGATTTTTTCAGAATACACAAATATTCTATGGTACAATAAGATATACTGTAGAAAATTTCATAAAGATCGGTTAAGAAAAACCAAAGTTATATGCAACTGCGCAATTGAATGGGGCAGCAGCTTTAAAAATTTCTGTATACATGTGCACACACACATTCATGCGCGTTTGCTTCGCATTCTAATAGCATGGCAATTGCATATTTTTTTTGTAATGTTATTTTTCATTTTTATCATAAGTACTTAATTGTTGGTGTGGCTGCTGAGTAGAGGCATAGCTTTATGCGGTCTGTCGCAAGTTCGAGCCCTACCGGGGAAAATATTATTTTTTTTTTTTTGCTGGTGTGGCTGTTGAGTAGAGTCGGCAGTAAGTAATGCGGTCAGTTGCAAATTCGAGCCCTGCCAAGGGCACTTTTTTTTATTAATTTATTTGGTGTTGGAATAAGGGTTCAGGGTATCCAATAGTCGGGAGCTCCCGACTAGAACCTCTTACTTGTTAGGCTTGAACTCGTGAACAAAATTTGGGATCACAAATAATTTGGAACATTTCATGTGAAACATTTATTTTGAATGATGATATTTCACGAGGGGTGGAGAAATTAAATTGACACGATAGCAGAAGATTTGCTAGCAATATGACTCAGAAGTGGTGTCCGACTAAAGTCGAGACACAAAAACATGCCTACGAGGGGCAACAACCTTTAAAGTAGGCGCTGATGGGGTTGCAGGTAATAAAGGAGTTGGAGCACCTTAAGAGGCACTATGATTGTCTACCTTTGCGGCAGTGGGTCGGAGAAGGCGATAAAGACAACATTGGAGATAAATCCAAGTTGCTAGGTAGGGGCAAGAAAGGCGGAGGTATCTGAACAGACGTATAGGACAATTGCAAAAATTGAGGCTCTAACCGGCGAATCGTTGGAGACTCGAATTTGTATTTGCCAAGCAACTCAAAACACGAGTCAAAATTACTCGAGAGCTGCTTAGCCCCATTATTTAATTTTAAGAATTGATTTCTCACAGAATTATACATTCTGGAGAAATCAATTTGCTTGTCGATGCATTCTGGGCACGCCCAGCGCAAGCCGCGCAATCACGCCCAGTGAGACCAGCACATTTAGCATGCATCATATTCTCACACAGCCAGCAATTAATAAATTGCGGCAGTGCAGAGGTTTCTTATAGCACAATATAATTATTATAGGCGTATGCTAGTTACGAGAGCGCAGAGCAAAACGAAAACGGTGCACAAAAATAGAGCAAGTAAATACTCAAAAAACAATTATTCGTACACAAACAATAGCTATAGCAATAAAAAGAGATATATGATAAAATATATTAGATCACAAATATGCCTTCCAGAATAGTTTGATGTATCGACAGAAAATAACGGAAAAAGTTTCTACCTACCCACAGCCATAGAAGAAAGCACATATACATAGCCCAGCGTACGATACAATCTGAATTAAAATTATAGTTATGTGTGTGCATTTTGGTGTATGTTGGCTCATTTGTTTCATTTTGCGTTTTCAGTTTATTAAATGTCTTTAATAGCTGTGTTTTTCAATGATGTTGCTTAAATTTTAAAATAAACAAGTAAGAGGTTCTAGTCGGAAGCTCCCGACTAGGGGATACCCTCTCCCTCCCTCCCTGAACCCTCTTCTTCCAACTATAAATATATGTATATATACATATTTTTAGAAGCTATATGTCAAGTTTGGTGACTCTAGCTCTTATTATTTACCAAAATTGCCCAAAAAACAGGATATCGACATACCTTTTATCAATTGATTTGAAACGAAGGAAGTTATCGATTATCTAGGAGCATCTACATCTAAAATTTCAAGTCTCTAGCTCTTATAGGTTCTGAGATCCTTGTGTCCATACATACGGACGGACGGACGGACGGACAGACAGACGGACATGGCTAGATCGACTCGGCTTTTGATGCTGATCATGACAATATATACTTTATGTTTTTAAGATATTTTGACCAAACTCTGCGTTTATTAGTTTTACTGTACTCCTCATATATCATATAGCTGCCACAGGAACGATCGGTCGAAAATTAAGTTGTTGATTGAAAAATATGTTGTTTTTAAAATAGCTTGACCAAACTCGGCATTTATTAGTTTTACTATACTCCTCATATATATGCAAAATCCTATTAAGATCGGACCACTTATCATATAGCTGCCATAGGAGCGATCGGTCGAAAATTAAGTTGTATGAAAATACATTTTGTTTTTAAGATATCTTGACCTACTCCTCATCAGCGCTACTTAACGGTTGTTGCCGAGCACCAAAGTTGCATAGCGTTCAAATCGTCTTGCAGGCGAGAATGATGTAGGGGATTAGTGTATGATAGAAAAATTCTGCAATTCGAAGTGTTTATATCTTCAAAATAATTTAGAAATACCGGACAGTCTTGTAATGCCCCTGTAATTTTGTATATCAGACTTCCCACCTTTCGTGTGAAAAGGAATGATATAAGATTCTTTCCAAAGATATGGAAAGACAGAAGTTTCAAGGGAAAGATTAAAACGCTTTAGCAATGGATAAAGAAAGGAAGAACTACACTCCTTGAGAAGACAACTAGGAATATTGTCCGGCCCAGGAGAGTAAGAAGACTTTAAAGAGTTTATCGCTAATAGGAGAGAGGAGTGTAAAATAATTAGAGGAGGTACAGAACTAGCGGAAGAAATAGTATAAGGGTAAGAATTAGTATTAGGGCAGACTGAAGAGTAAGTTGATTGGAAAAAATTAGCAAAGAGGTTAGCAGAATCAGTGTCATTACTAGCTTTATCCATCCCAAGGAAAAAAGAAGATGGCAAACTTGAAGATTTACGCTTCAAGATAACAAAATTATAAAACTGTCTCGGATTTTGGGGAAAATTGCCTTTTACAACGAGTTAGATAATTGTCATAGCATTGAGAATTAAGAAGAAAGAAGTTCGACTTAGCTATGAAATATTTAGCCAAGTACACGAACCAGACTTTTTAAACTTTTTAAAATATTTAGATTTTACATTTTTTAGATGTGATAATCTGGAAGGAAACCAGGGTGGTTTTGAAAAATTAGTCGAAGAAATTGACTTAGGAATACACACATCTAAGAGGGAGTTTAGGGTTATATAAAAAAAAATTAATGGCACGAAATGAAAGCATTACAATTGAGCATTGCAATCTCTTAAGTAGGATGATAGACATCCTCAGGAAGAGATAAAGGAGGGGACCTAGATACATTAGAAATAAGGTAGTCGTTAACAAATATAAGGTGAAGCGTTCTATTCAAATGACTAGAAATTGAATTGATTTGAAATAACGAAAGATCAAGCATGCAGTCTATAAAATCGTGCTGTGCTGAGGGCACTAGATAATTATTATCAGGGAATAATGACAAAGAGATATTGGGCGATTATAAGCACCCAACACCATAAATAGGTCATTATCACGCACGTGTGAAGAAACTTCTTTAATACAAGTAATATGTTTCATATAAACTTGAATATCAGAAGAAGGAAGGATATAAGAGCATGTTATATATATATTCGGTGTAGGAAAAGACACCTTAACTGAGACAATCTCAGCTTCAGTAGGCGTACAAAAACAGAAAAGTTCTGACTGGAGAGTGGCTTTAACGGCAATTAACACCCCACCACCTCGAGTCAGCCGATCATTTCTATACAAAATAAAGTTATTCGATAAAACCTCAAAATCAAATATAGTTGTTTAACCATGTTTCTGAAAATGCTACTATATCGGAATTGAAGGAAGTGCTGGCCATGAAAAGATTTTTAAGCTTTAAAATGAGACCTCTAACATTCTGATAATGAATAAAGATTTGGTCAGAAAATGAAGCTAGTTTTTGAGGCAGAAATAGTACCCTGTATTGAAGCGACTGGAAGGGTGACAGACTGGTTACGCTTTTAAGGCTTGAACTCGCGAACAATCATGTGTGGAGGCCAAAATTTGAGATCACAAATGATTGGGAACATATCTTGTGAATCATTTATTTTGAATGATGATATTTCACGAGGGGTGGAGAAATTTAATTTGGTTATTGACAAGCTAGCAGAAAATTTGCTAACAATATAGGCTGCCAATGACTTAGAAGTGAAAACTTGCCTACGAGGGCAACAACCGTTAACGTAGGCGCTGATGGGGCTGCAGGTAATACCGGAGTTGGAGGAGCTAAAGAGGCACCATGATTGTTTTTAACAATCTGGGCAAGATTGCGCGCAGGTATACCTTTGCGGCTAGGAGCTGACGGGGCTGAGGCAGCTTGGATAACTCGGGCAGAAACAAATAATTGAAAACATTTAAATGTGGGTGAGTGTATTTACACAAGAGCTCTACGGGAAAACATTTTAAGAAAATAAAAGAACAATGCAAAAGGAATGTAAATTCAAAAATATTTTCCTTTTAGTGGAGAGAAATATTCTTCTATATGGAAATTTCGTATGGAAATTTTTGTTCAGAACTGTATTATTTGTTAACGACTATAACATTTTTTTAGGGAATCTATGAAGAAGAGATACCAGAAGAGATAGACGATGAATGTGCTAATACAGGGTGAGAGCAGCAAAAAGTATCATAGTGAAATTTCTTAGCGACCCATTTCTGTCATTTGCTGATAATGATAATTCTGGAAAGAAAATTTTAGAGAAGCTTGACTTGGTGTACGATCGTAAAAGTTTAGCTACGCAACTTTTCATACGGAGGAAGTCATTAACATTAAAATTATATGGCGAACTCCACTTATGAGTCATTTTAATAGATTTGACGAATTGATGAATAAGTTAGTATCAGGAGCTAAAATTGAGAAGGTGACAAAAGGGTCACACTTACTTTCAACTTTACCTTCTACTTATGATGGAGTCGTAACTGCCATTGTAATTTTTTCAATTGATCCTAGCATTTATCAAAAATCGCTTACTTGATCACGAGATCTAACTTCAGAATGCTAGTGAAGATACGAGCAGTACAATTTTGCAAGCTGTAGCTCAAAATGGCAATAAAACAAGACTGTTTCATTTTAAATGAATATTTAAGCCCAGGCACATATTCAATACTATTTTTGCGGCAAAAAGGGACATTTTAAAAATGAGTTTGCAAAACAACGAAAATTAACAGGCCCAAGCAGCAAGTGCACAACCCATCGGAGGTTTTGCATTTATGCTCAGGCAGCAGGGTATGAATTATAAAAATAAAAGTAATGTCTCATTCATATTGGATTCTGGAGCCTCAAACCGAATGATAAATTTTGTAAATCTGTTTGTGGAATAAATTATCCTGCAAACACCAATTGAGATTGCTTTTGTAAACTTTGGAGAGTACTTTTATGCTACTGTTGATGGTACTGTAAAACTAAAAAGTAATCTTTCTGAAAAAATTACTCTGGAAAATGTGCTTTTTTGCAAAGACATCCCACACAAGTTGCTGTCGGTGCCAAAGATGCCGGATGCTGGTTGACAGGTGAGTTGAACTAAATTGGTATAAGTGTCTTTAAGAACGGACAAGGCGTTTTAAAAGGTATGCGTCTAACGAATGCTCCTATGGTTGAGTTCAAGATAAACCATAGAGTATGCACAACTGAATCTAAAACAAATTAAAAGATTGAGAGATTGGGATACATTAGTAAAAGGGAAGATTTTAGAAACTGTGCAATTAGTACAGATTCGGTTCGAAAACTACACTTATGTAGTTTTTTTCGACCTAGTTATAGTTCTAATTCATCAACTATTTGAAATAAGATTTCTTTGATATTACTCTTTAGTAAGTATAAATAAATAATAAATAAATTCTTTGTACACAGCCTAAGCCGATGGCTTGTCCAAATCATCGTGCTACCAGTGAATAGTTTTAATATCCTTGCAGAGGGTATTATAATTTTATCGTGAGATGTGTAACGCATAGAAGGAGATATCTCCGACCCCATAAAGTATATATATTCTTGATCAGCATCATCACCCTCAGCCTTAAAGCTATCTATATAAAACTATGCAGAAGTCCCTCTTTCAAAACCAGCTGGATCGCACACTATATCGTAAAGCTGCCATAGGAACAATCGGACGAAATTTAAGTATGGTATGAAAAACATTTTCTTTTTCAAGATATCTTGACCAAACTTGGCATATATTAGTTTTACTATATTCCTCATATATATGAAAAATCTTATTAAAATCGCAACACTATATCATATAGCTGCCATATGAACGATCGGTTGAAAATTAAGTTGTTGAATGAAAAAAATTCTGTTTTTAAGATAGCCTGACCAAACTCGACATTTATCAGTTCTACTATACTCTCATATATATGCAAAATCCTATTAAGATCGGACCCCTATATCATAAGTTGACATAGGAACGAACGGTCGAAAATTAAATTGTATGAAAAAAATTTTGTTTTTCAAGATATCTTCACCAACAAATAATACAACAAAAAAAATTGTTTTTGGATTGAAATTCAAAAGGAAAACAAAAAAAATAAAATTTAGTTTTTAAAACAACCCTTTTGGCTTCTTTTTGATCTTTTTTTCTTATCGGTAATCGGTTTTTAATATTGGAATTTAAAGGGAGGAATTCTCAATGGACTGCTTTAAGGTGCGCCTGTTGATAAAAAATTTTACTCAATATAAAAGAAAACGACTAACGAAATTACACATTTTCTATACAGCTAAGAGAATTTATATTATTTTAAAATTAAATTCCACAGGAGGCTACACATGGCGTAAAACCAGTATGTGGAACCAAATAATAATCTCGAAGGTAGTAGTAACCAGGAAGGAAGGCTATCCTCGCCACGCCGAGGGACTAATACCCTTGCAGATCCAACCTTTTCACAATGCTTATAGTGCTTTGCCCGTATCTAAGAAGCACAGGAAAAATAGTTAAGGCCGAGTTTGGTCAGGATATCTTGATAACCAAAAAAGGTTTTTAATCAAGAACCTAGTTTTCGACCGATCGTTCCTATGGCAGACATATCATCATATATAGTAGTCCGATGTAAATAAGATTTTGCAAAAATGAAAGGAGCATAGTGAAATCTTTAAATGCCGTATTTAATCAAAATATCTTGAATGACAAACAAGTTTTCCATACAACAAATTAATTTTCGACAGAGTCTTCCTAAGGCAGCAGCTATATGATATAGTGGTCCGATTTTAATATGACTTTGCCTATATATGAGGAGTATAGTAAAACTAATTATTAAAATGTACACAATTAAATAAAAACACTCTGTTTGGTTTAGTCGTTTTTAATTGACTTTTCTTACTTTAATTTACATTTCTGGGTACGTTAACTTGTTTACTCTCTAAGGTTCAGAGAAGAGTGAGACTAAACTATAAAAGCATTTCAGCATCAAAACTGAAAATAACAAAAGCCAACATGGTCATTGTACCTTTTGTATGAATGAGTGTTTGTGTGTATTTCAACACTCATTTATCCAACACGCCTCCTCAAAGATACATTGACCTTTTTAATTATAATTGTAAATGTTACAATACAGCTTCTTATAAAAACAAGTTGTGCCTTCTGGGAACAATATTAATGATCCACATTTGTCCAGAAATAGTTCTTTTCAAAAAACTAATTCTAAAATTAAGGGAAACCCAAAAAACATTAATCGGATCATGGCTTAATAAAAAATTATATAAAATTAAAAAAATATTTGATTGAACAAAATTTAGTTTGTGAGACCCAATTCATTTCTGAGAGTCACAAATCTGGTATATCGGCCACTTGGTGCTCAGTTGAAATATATTCAAGAGCGATTATTTTATTTTTAATTTGTTCTATTGAAAAATTATAATTTTTGTCGATGTGTTTCGATCTCTTGTGGCAAGTGGGATTTTTGGCTATACTAATCCAACCTTTATTATCTTCTAGTATTCTGATTGGCCCTTTTAATTCGAATTTTTGTACTAGATATTAAAAATGTAAGCCATAGAACTTCTCTTACTGCTTCAAACAACGCCATATATTCTGCTTCAGTAGAAGAAGCAGCCACTGAGTTCTAATTTTAATATATACCCAGTTGTACTTTTTCTATCAGTTTCACTCCCAGCCCAATCAGAATCAACATATCCGATTATAGTTTCTTTAAAATTTAAATTTCTTACGAATGTAAGTTTTAAATCAATAGCACCTTTTATATACCTCAATACTCTTTTAAGGCATTGCCATAACTCTTGATTAGTTTATTTGTATATCTACTCAATATACTGATTGATATGTACATTAAGCAACCAAGTAGATTTCTACATGACGCATCACATTGAACATCACGTCTTTCTACTTTAATTCCTAGGAAATGGCTTATTTCACATAAGTCTGTCATCCTAAAGCTACTCATTATATATGACTTAAAATTACTCAATGAATCATAATGCTCAGTTGCAATCACTAAATCATCTACGTACAAATATTTTTCGTATTCTCCCCTTTATCAAGAAGATAGATACATCGATCAACGGTTGAATTAACAAAGCCCATACCTTTTAAAGCTTTTTCAAAACACTTAAACCAACATCGTGATGCCTGCTTCAATCTATAAATTGACTTATTTAGTTTGCAGACTTTATCACTTTCATGTGATAAACCTGGAATACTCATTTAGATTTCTTCTTTTAAAATACCATGTAGAAATGCAGTTTTCACATCCATATGGTGTACCTTTAGCTTAAATTGGTTTGCAATTGATAAAATGAATCTAAAGCTAGATATTCTTGCAACTGGAGCAAATGTCTCATCGTAGTCTATAAGATACTATTGTGTGAATCCTCGAGCTACTAGTCTGTAATCAACTATGTTTCTACCTTTGGTTGGTTTACTAAATTCCATGTCTTATTATACAAATGAGAATCTAATTCTTCTTTAATGGCTTCCCACTTAGTTCGGTCACTTCTATTCTTAATTTCAGCATATATAACTGGAATACTATAAGTATAATTGTGCGCTTTTATTAAGCAACTGTTTAACAATTTATATGAAACCTGTGGTCTATCTTTCAACCTTTCACTTCTTCTGACTACAATTTCCTTATTTGATTTCATACAAGACACTATATCCCCAACCATTTCAGTTGGACTGGCATTTTCAGTTGATGTACTACTAGGCTGTTCTACTGATATTTCACTATCAGTTTTCCTTCCGTACTCTCATTCCGGAAATATGACTCAATTTCATTCGAATCTTTGTTCGAAATTGATTGTAGATTATCCAGATCACTCTGGATATTTTCTACCCGTTCCATACTCTTGGTATGGAATCTTGAGTCCAACAGTCCTAGAATTTTTTTGTTATACCACTAGGCTGTTCATCTGATATTTTACTATCGATTTCTCTTCAGTACTTTCTTTCGGATATGATTCTTACATGAGTCCAACAGTCCTAGATTTTTTTTTTTTTTCGTTGTACCACTAAGCTGTTCATCTGATATTTTACTATCAGATTTCTCTTCCGTACTTTCTTTCGGATATGATTCTTACATGAGTCCAACAGTCCTAGATTTTTCATATTAATCGTCAACAACATCTCTTGCTACCAAAAAACTTTAGCACCCATATCCCACAACTTATATCCTTTTGGTTCATAGCCAAGAAGTATACCTATCAAATGGAGTTTACAGATCCAACATTAAAAAAAAATTTAATTTCGCCCAACTAATCATTGCGTTCGGATACTCCATTTAGTTGTGACGTATGGGGAACTGTTAAATGGTAGTTTATGCCTTTTTCTACACAATAAATAAAAATCTAGCACTGTTGGACTCATGTAAGAATCATATCCGAAAGAAAGTACGGAAGAGAAATCTGATAGTAAAATATCAGATGAACAGCTTAGTGGTACAACGACAAAAAAAAAAAGAAAATCTAGGTCTGTTGGACTCATGTAAGAGTCATATCCGGAAAGAGAGTACTGAAGAGAAATCGATAGTAAAATATCAGATGAACAGCCTAGTGGTATAACAAAAAATTCTAGGACTGTTGGACTCAAGATTTCATACCAAGAGTATGGAACGGGTATAAAATATCCAGAGTGATCTGGATAATCTACAATCAATTTCGAACAAAGATTCGAATGAAATTGAGTCATATTTCCGGAATGAGAGTACGGAAGGAAAACTGATAGTGAAATATCAGTAGAACAGCCTAGTAGTACATCAACTGAAAATGCCAGTCCAACTGAAATGGTTGGGATATAGTGTCTTGTATGAAATCAAATAAGAAATTGTAGTCAGAAGAAGTGAAAGGTTGAAAGATAGACCACAGGTTTCATATAAATTGTTAAACAGTTGCTTAATAAAAGCGCACAATTATACTTATAGTATTCCAGTTACATATGCTGAAATTAAGAATAAAAGTGACCGAACTTAGTGGGAAGAAGCCATTAAAGAAGAATTAGATTCTCATTTGTATAATAAGACATGGAATTTAGTAAACCAACCAAAAGGTAGAAACATAGTTAATTACAGACTAGTAACTCGAGGATTCACACAATAGTATCTTATAGACTACGATGAGACATTTGCTCCAGTTGCAAGAATATCTAGCTTTAGATTCATTTTATCAATTGCAAACCAATTTAAGCTAAAGGTACACCATATGGATGTGAAAACTGCATTTCTACATGGTATTTTAAAAGAAGAAATCTAAATGAGTATTTCAGAAGGTTTATCACAGGAAAGTGATAAAGTCTGCAAACTAAATAAGTCAATTTATAGAGTCAATATATAGGCATCACGATGTTGGTTTGATTGTTTTGAAGAAGCTTTAAAAGGTATGAGCCATTGATAATTCAACCGTTGATCGTTTTATCTATCTTCTTGATAAAGGGGAGAATACGAAAAATATTTTGTACGTAGATGATTTAGTCATTGCAACTGAGAATTATTATTCATTGATGAGTAGATTTAGGATGACAGACTTATGTGAAATAAGCCATTTCCTCGGAATAAAGTAGAAAGACGTGATGTTCAGTGTGATGCGTCATGTAGAAATCTACTTGGTTGCTTAATGTACATATCATAAGTTTATTGAGTAGATATACAAATAAAATAATCAAGAGTTATGGCAATGCCTTAAAAGAGTATGGGTATATAAAAGGTGCTATTGATTTAAAACTTACATTCGTAGGAAATTTAAATTTTAAATAAACTATAATCGGATATGTTGATTCTGATTGGGCTGGGAGTGAAACTGATAGAAAAAGTACAACTGGGTATATATTAAAAATGTTTGGGACACGCCTGATATGTTGGAATACAAAGTAACAGAATTCAGTGGCTGCTTCTTCTACTGAAGCAGAATATATGGCGTTGTTTGAAGCAGTAAGAGAAGTTCTATGGCCTAAATTTTTAATATCTAGTACAAAAATTCGAATTAAAAGGGCCAATCAGAATACTAGAAGATAATAAAGGTTGTATTAGTATAGCCAATATGACATAAAGTATCATTTTTCAAGAGAACATATTGAAAATAAAATAATCACTCTTGAATATATTTCAACAGAGCACCAAGTGGCCGATATACCAGATTTGTGACTCTCAGAAATGTTGGGTCTCACAAACTAAATTTTGTTCAATAAAATATTTTTTTAATTTTGTATAATTTTTTATTAAGCCATGATCCGATTAAGGTTTTTTGGGTTTCCCTTAATTTTAGAATTAGTTTTTTGAAAAGATCTATTTCTGGACAAATGTGGATCATTAATATTGTTCCCAGAAGGCACAACTTGTTTTTATAAGAAACTGTATTGTAACATTTACAATTATAATTAAAAAGGTCAATGTATCTTTGAGGAGGCGTGTTGGAATAATGAGTGTTGAAATACACACAACACTCATTCATACAAAAGTTACAATGACCAAGTAGGCTTTTGTTATTTTCAGTTTTGATGCTGAAATGCTTTTATAGTTTAGTCTCACTCTTCTCTGAACCTTAGAGAGTAAACAAGTTAACGTACCCAGAAAAGTAATTAAAGTAAGAAAAGTAAATTAAAAAACGACTAAACCAAACAAAGTGTTTTATTTAATTGTGTACATTTAATAATTAGTTTTACTATACTCCGCATATATAGGCAAAATCATATTAAAATCGGACCACTATATCATTAAGCTGCCATGGGAACGATCGGTCGAAAATTAAGTTGCTGTATGAAAAAACATTTTATTATTTCAAGATATATTGACGAAATCGGCATTTACTATATCACCACTATATTATATAGCTGCTGCCTTAGGAACGATCTGTCGAAATTTAATTTGTTGTATGGAAAACTTGGTTGTCATTCAAGATATTTTGATTAAATACGACATTTAAAGATTTCACTATGCTCCTTTCATTTTTGCAAAATCTTATTTATATCGGACTACTATATATATGTCTGCTATAGGAACGATCGGTCAAAACTAGGTTATTGATTAAAACCCTTTTTTGTTTATCAAGATATCCTGACCAAACTCGGCCTAACTATTTTCCCTGTGCTTCTTACGGGCAAAGCACTATAAGCATTATGAAAAGGTTGGATCTGCAAGGGTATTAGACCTTCGGCGTGGCGAAGATAGCCTTCCTTCCCGGTTACTACTACCTTCGAGATTATTATTTGGTTCCACATACTGGTTTTACGCCATGTGTAGCATCCTGTGGAATTTAATTTTAAAATAATATAAGTTCTCTTAGCTGTATAGACAATGTGTATTCCTTAGTCGTTTTCTTTTATATTGAGTAAAATATCTTTTTCAACAGGCGCACCTTAAAGCAGTCCGTCGAGAATTCCTCCCTTTAAATTCCAATATTAAAAACCGGTTAGCTGAAACTCAAAAAGCCAATGAAGCACTTAAACGAATGTTATCGCACATGCCGACAGCGAAAGTAATACATAAACTTGTTGTGCAACAGGTATGCCCGAATTTTGTGATAATATCGTACTTATATATGTTCTTAATCCATTAGCGTATTAATCGTCAATGTCCAAAAAGCTAAAGACTCTGGCGGCGGAAAGATCCCTTGATGAGGTTGAACTAAAGTTCGGCAATGTACTATTAAATAATATGCAGAACAACTTAATGGGATGAGGGAATTGGCTCTCACATATGCCACAAACACAGATGGTGTTGAAGTTGGAAATAATATATTAATGTAAAATGATGAAGAAATTAAGATTGTGACCATCGAGAAACAGAAGTTCTTAGAATGTGCTTCATACTCTGAAGCTGATACTAACACTTCGTTAATATGTGAAAGACTTAAAAGAAGGACTATAAACTATTTATAAGGGATAACTTGTTAAAATTTATATTTTTTTTAATAACTTATGTTTTAGGTAAATTATTATTATAAAGAATAAACATATTATATGGAAGAAATAATTATAATTAGAATAAGAACACCATAATTATCTAGGGGTAGTAATCATATAATCATAATCATATCACATTGAGATAAAATGTCAAAGAACTATATTAACTTAGGTCAGAATGCAAAGAAGAATTTACTTTTTATTTTAATTTTCTTGATTTGATCCATAATATTCATTCA